>FJUX01000122.1:265564-334785 GCA_900074905.1 Rhynchosporium agropyri | reverse complement strand
CTAATTATAAATAATATACTAATAACTCCCTAACATCTCTTAGTAAATACCGGTGCACGATCTTGATATTTCTACTGCTCCGATACCCCTTATAGTACGTAGCTACGAACGTAACTAAACCCTCCTTAATGAAAATGTTCCGTATATTACTATACGCCGTGTTCGTCTATTGTATTCCTAATAACTCCGGGGCTCGGGCTGGCTAACTACCGCATAATATATTAAAACTTATAATAACTCTTGGAACTGCTCTACGTAGCGCTGATACGTAGCTATAGCTTCCCTTTTCAACCTCCCCGTACTATCTATAAACTGCCCTCTTAACTGCTTCTCCTTATATATCCTCTCGTATAACTACTACTACTTGCATACTGCGAACTGATTCCGCTTATTATCTAAAAACGACTACTTTACTCGGGTCTCGGATAGCTAGTCTACTATGCTATCCTAATAGATCGGTAGTACCTGCTTTATTTCTACTTCTCCGTCTCTACTTATTATAACTACTATTAACTTCTTAAATAACTCCTTTCTTACCTCCCTAACTAACCTATAAATTATACCCCGGAATTAGCTTATACTAAACCGGATCTTAGGATATAAAATATTATCCCTAATCTACTGGATCTTCCTATCGGCTATAGTAGTATACTGAATTTTGAAACCGTACGACCGGCTATAGTATAACTACTATATAGGCTTAGGATCTTTACTATTATAGGCTATAGTTATAAACGAACGAACTAAACCCCGGGTTAAAACATAATAGCTTAATACTCTCTCCCTAGCTACCTCGGGACGTAAACTACACTCTTCATATCGTGTAATAGCTTCCTATCGCCGCTCGTACGCCTCTTGTACCACTATTAACCGGGCTAACTTAATCATAGCCGATTATTTAGGCGTGTAATCCTCGGGATCTAATTACCTATTATCTTCCTGTATTCCTAAAATAGCTAACCTACTAATTAATATACTCTTATACTCGTTATCTTATAATAGCTAGTTTAATAACATAATCTATAACTATAAAAGCTACTACTATATCCGGCCTATCTACTTAATCTCCTCATCTGATTCCTCCTCGGCCTCTCGTCCTAAATCCCCCTCCTAGTCCTCTTTCTACTATATAAATTCCTTAACGTTCGTCTATATATCGTTAATAGCTATCTGCTGCCTCTCTATTAACTCAAATCCCGGCTGCTTCTCGGGCTTAATACCTTTAGACCGGAATATATAATATATTAACTACTTATAAACCTCTATATACCGTACGACAGTAGTAATATCTATCTAACTATTAAATAGCATTTAGACTTCTTTATCTACCTCCTTTCTATTCACTTCAAATAATACCTCTAACTCTATTACTTACCGAATATAATAGTATTATACGTCTTAAATCAACTAGTTAAATACGCGGTATAATACGTCTAACTCTAGCTCGCCCTCCTGAATAGAGCTAACTAATCCTTATAATTCTTCCCGAATATACCCTTCGGAATACTTAACCTAACTTATGCGATATAACTATAGATTTAGCTCTCGGGATTCCTCGGGCTTACTAATTTGATAACGCTACTCCTCGTCGGCTTCTTATATCTCCTAGTTTAACTATTTTTTAATAGCTTCTAAACTGATATCTCCTGATAGTATAATAGGGCTGGATCCGTCTGCTTAAACCTCGAAAAATACGGAACTAGAACCTTTAGGGAAAAACTACTAGTAATAGACTGAAACCTATAGTACTTGCACCTCTTAGCCGGCATATTAACGCCCTCTCTTCCTCTTATTTACTTAATTATACTATTCTCTGAAATGTTTCTGGATAGCTTAACGCTAGTAACTAATATAACGATACAGGGCAAATAGGCACCTCTTTCCATCTGTTCTAGGTCTCCTTAATTCGGGAATCGGGGGCTAAGTTAGAGTGACAGGGATTAGCAACTTATCTAACTCTACTCGACATAAAATCAACCCTTTAATCTGGTTCACTTCTTTAGAAATCCGCTCTTATACTTCCTTAGTTATATTATAGCTATTAGAACTACTTAAATAGTTGGAAATCTGGCTGGGTAATATAGTATACTAGCATACAGTATATACTATTACTTTAAATGCTAGCAAATGAACAAATAGATCTATAACTTAACTCTTTCTTTAAATAGTTTAAATGAAATCTTCCCCTTCTCTTACTCTCTTTACGCGTCTTGCTGCCCTTACGCGTTATACTAACCCTCACGCGTTCGGCACCTATGATCTGGACCTATACGTATAATGGATAGGGTTCTAGTAGAAGTTTCGACGGGGCTAGTATCGCATATACTAGGGCTAACTTATACTCGAATTTGAGCTTCACCCGAGCTTATTTGGACGTAACCCTAATAAATGAATCTAATTAAATAAATCTTATAGCCTCGGTAAATCCACGCTAATAGGTTATATAGGGAATTAAATGAATCTTATATTAGATTCATTCAACAATAATGGATAGGCTTAGGGTCAGGCTTAGGGTCAGGCTTAGGGTCAGGCTTAGGGTCTATATAACTCCTTGATTCGTATCTTTACTTCTCTCGACATCTTCCTTCATATCTTTCTTCATACTTCCTTCTGCACTTCCCTCTGCAGTTCCCTCTTTATCTCTCTTCTTACCTCTTCTTTTACCTCTCTTTTTACCTCTCTTTTACTTCTCTTTCTTCCTCGAATCTCCCTTTTGCTATAGGGCCTATCTCACGCCACAGGGCACCTCTCCCTACGCTACAGAGTCTCCCTCACGCCATAGGGCACCTCTCCCTACGCCACAGAGTCTACCCTACGCCACAGGGCATCTCCTGACGCCACAGAGCTTACCCTACGCCACAGGGCACCTCTCCCTACGCCACAGGCCACCCTCTACGCCACAGAGCACCTCTCTACGCTATAGAGCTTACCCTACGCCATAGGACACCTCTCTACGCTATAGAGCTTACCCTACGCCATAGGACACCTCTCTACGCTATAGGTCTACCCTTCGCCATAGGGCACCCCCCTACTTATCTCACGCTATAACCCCCCCCCCGGCATAACTATGGCCCTCGAGTGCCCTACGTGCCAGAACGAGTATATCGATATACTAGATCATATTCGGAAAAAACACGCCACCGAGGCCTATAGCGCGCTACAGCTACAGCCTATAGGCCTGACCCCCTGCCCGACCTGTAGTACCGCCTGTAAAGGAGCTCACGGCGTCAAAACTCATAGCGCGAAGGTACACGGTATAATCGGTAACTCAAAGGTCTCGACGCAGCACCGAATCCATACGTCAGGGCCCTTAATAGCGCCTACCCCTCTAGAGGAGAAGGCTATAGGGCCGGAGGACCCTGAAGAACCAGCGGAAGCCTACCGGTCGTACGCGGAAGTAGCGAGTATAGCAGTACCTACCGCGCAGAAATTTAGCCCTAAAATCGCTAAAGCTACACGACTGTACCCTCCAGCCCTTGCAGCCCTGGAAAACACGCTACGAGGGCAACTAGGGGTCCATAAATCGGCCCCGGGAGCCTCGACCCCTCGAAACGATACCCCAGGGGGTAAACGCACTGCGAAAACACCTTCTCCAGGGGTCGAGAGGCCTACGACCCGGCGACGAAGAGCGTCGACAGTACGACAAGAGCCTATAATCATCAATAGCTCGTCAGAAAGCGATCTCTACGCAGTATCAGAGCCTTCCCCTACGCCGAGTTTCGAAGACGCCCTTGAAGATACAGCAGTTCAGGCTACCTCCTCCCCGAAAGAGACCTCTGAACCCTTAAGCCAGCGCTCAGAGAGCCTATTTCCCTCCCCGACTACAATAATCACCCCCCGCCTACCTGTACCTATTCCTACCCCTTCTACCCCTACGACTCAAGGCCGTAAGAAGCGGACCGTAGCCCCTGTAGACCCTATAGAAATTAATCAAACCCTGGAGCCTAGAACCCTGGACCCTGGACCGGATACAGCCCCTAGGACCTCAATACAGCGTACAGGCCCTGTAACCGCTACAGCGCCTAGTACCGCTCGACCCTCTATAACCCGTCTACCCTCTGTAGCTCAACCGACTACAGGGGACGATTCCTTAGCAGAAGAACTAGCAGAGCATCAGGCGGCTATTCGAGTGAGCCTAGAGAAGCCTGCAGTACAGACGCTACTAGCCTATAGCGTGATACAGGTCCCTGAAAAACGACTACACGCTAGGCAGGCGATACTATTTACAGAGGCGGCACAGAGAGAAGCGACAGCCTTCCTGAAACAGCCTAGAGAGAAGCAGCTACTCGACTTTCTTCTACTCCCTAGGGTACTAGGGGTCGGATTACAGAAGAACGAAGTCGCGAAAACACTAAGGGCCTACCCTACGACGCTCCCGGAACTCCCTGAAAAATCTACCGACCCCTCGGTAGTATCAAACGACTCGGCGGCAAAGCGCGCTATTAAGCTGCTAGAAAAGGGCTTTATAGGGCGCGCGTCAAGAGCGCTGATAGACCCTATACCTCTAGCGCCCGATACGCCTGAGACCCTGAAAACCCTCCTCTCTAAGCACCCTATAGGGCACGAGAACCCCTTTAGTAACGCAAATCCCGCCCCAGGGCAGAATATTAGCCCTGAAGCGATACAGGAGGCGATTCGATCGATCGATAGAGAGAAGGCCTGTGGACTCAGTGGATGGACCCGCCCGCTACTGGATATAGCGGTAAATACAGGCCCTACGTCCCCCGTAGTAAAGGCCCTAGCACACTTAGCGAATATGATCCGACAGGGTACCGCTCCAGGCGTAGACCTTCTGTGCGCCTCTCGACTTATAGGCCTGCAGAAGCCGGACGGCGGCGTACGACCAATCGCAATAGGGGACCTAATCTATAAGGTAGCCCTGAAAGCAATTCTAGCGACCTCCTTCAGGCCCTCGATGCTACTACCGAATCAACTAGGGGTAGGCTCTATAGGGGGCGTAGAGCCTATAATCTTCCGGCTCGACGAGGCGATTACAGGCCCAAATCGCCTGAAAACGCAGCAAATAGCGTCCCTAGATCTTGTAAACGCCTATAATCGTATAGGGCGCTGCGCGATAGCGTCCGCAGTCGCTAAATACGCCCCGACGCTCTTTCGTACTGCTAAATGGGCCTATAATCAGCCTTCGATCCTAGTGACAAATAAGGGTCAAACGCTAGCGAGCGCTGAAGGAGTACGCCAAGGAGACCCGATCGCACCATTACTCTTCTCTCTAGCGATACGCCCTATGCTAGAGCACCTCCAAAAAACCCTACCGAGAGCGACTATTATAGCGTACCTGGACGATATCTATATCTGTAGCCCTGATTCGATAGCGCTACTCCCTATAGTTACAGAGGCTTTTCAGCACTCGCCAGTAGCTCTAAATCGCCGAAAGAGTGCCGACTACCCTATCGCACAGCTACAGGCGAAGGGTCTTCAGGCTCTAGGGACCTATATAGGCCCTGTAGAGACTCGCCGGACCTTTCTACGAGGCAAGATAACTACACTCGCTATAGCACTCGACACCCTGAAACAGCTCCCGAAACAACACGCTCTACTACTACTCAGAGGGAGTATTCACTTACTACTACGACACTTACAGCGCCAGCTATGCCCTGAAGGCCTGGAAGTCCTTTGGAAACAGGCTGATAGCCAAATTCACCACGCTATTCAGGCTCTAATCGCTAGAGAGCCAGGGGATCAGAGTGCTCTAGTTCGATCGGCACTTATAGCGCTTCCAGTACGCGAAGGGGGCCTAGGGATCCCGATACACGCCCTATTAGCGCCAGGGCTATATAGGGCCGCGAGAGAAGCGAGTAGGCCGATTCTAGAGGCTATATGCCCTAAAATCTACCCTATAAACCCGGAACCGCCTGATCACCCTATCTTAACTGCGCGAGAGGTCTTTCAGAGCGTAAATCAAGGCCTAGAGAGTCGTCTACTACCTACGCTACCGAAACCAGCCCTGAAGACGAAGCTAGAGAACGCTAGCTACCTCGGCCGCTACTGGCTTAGAACCCTGCCTACGCAAAAACACAACCTTTTAGCGGATTCTACAGTGACAGAAGCTCTTCGAACTAGGCTCCTACTCCCTGTAAAACCTCCAATCGCTCCCTGTACCGCCTGTAGCGCCTACCCTGAAATAGGCCATGAAGACACCTGTAGAGGAGCTCAAAGACGCTGGATTATACGCCACGACCAGGTCACCCGTGCATTTATAACTACCCTTTGTAGCCGGGAAGACCTAAAAGTCGAATCAGAGCCTACACTAGCGACTACAGGCAGTCGACAGCCTGAAAATAGTAAACGCCCTGATTTTTCAGTACTTATAGGCACCTCTAGACACTATTACGACGTACAGATAGTAGCGATTAATAAGGATTCAGCACGCGAGGAAGCCTACGCTACGCTTACAGAGGCTGCAAACGCGAAACAACTGAAATATAAGGATCTAGGCCCTGTATTTCACCYTCTAATTATCTCCGCCGGTGGCCTAATGGAAAAGGATACAGCGAAGACCTACAGGGCACTACAGGGCCTGCTAGGCCCGAGTAGAGCGAGGTGGCTCGATAGCTTTATTRCTACTACTTTGACCCAGGCGCGAGGTATCGCTGCAACTTCAATTATAGCATATAAGTAGCCCTGAAACACCTCGAAATACTACTCCTCGCCTACCCTAGAGCGAATATATCCCTAYGCTAYAGGACACTCCCTCTCGCTACAGAGCACCTCCTCTCTATAAAGCATAYCTTATCTACTCTGAATATCTCTCACTTACCCTGAACGATTACCTCTAGCCTATCGAAGGCTATGATTATCTATCTAYTACTCGCAGTATATACCGCCTACCCTAGGCCTTCGCATCTCTCTTCCATTAGTACTCTTCTTACCTGGAATTATAGCGCGTACCCTCTGTATTTATAGTTGATTTCCTTATAGTTAGAAAAACACTTGTAGCAAGATAGCGTAGTTAGATTCAATATCACCTAACCCTTAAACCCTAAGCTTACCTGCAGCAGTAGAGCAAGCTATAATCGATATAGAGCTTTAGCATAGACGTATATATCACGCTAGCTTTAACGTAGTACGACGCACTCAATCTATAGTTACTAGTATGAAGTTTACAGAGCTTAAGACTAGTAGAACTCGCTTTTGCGYACTATATGAGAAAGGCCGACCTATTCGGAAGGTTAATAAGATATCGGCACGTGCCTGATCTACTAGATCAATAGATGAAATCCATATAGATATAGTATATCTTAAACCTAAAGGTCTGAATGATCACTCTTACGCCTTTATCTTCTCGTGCGCCTATTCGACTAGAAAGTAAGCCTTTACCTACGCTAAGAAGTCAGATATATATCTAGCTTATCAAAAGCTAATTAAGTTAGCCGAAATATAGTATTACCGCAAAATTAAGATATAGAGATATAATAGAGGTAAGGAGTACTCTCTCTCTCAGATAAAAGAGCTTACTAACTATCTTAGAATACTACTAGAGGAGTCTACTTCGTATACTCTAGAGTAAGATAAAAGAGCTAAACGCTCTATACGTACGATTATCGAGAAGGTACGTATAATTATAGTAGATCAGAATATATCTAACTATATATAGCCGGAGATTCTACTCGCTTATATATATATCGCTAACCTTACTTCTACTTCTAAAGTAGAAGGGAAGACTCCTTTTAAGTGCTTCTAGGACGATATTAAACTAGAGGTGAACTATACTCCCTCTATTAAGTATCTCCGTAAATTAGGATATCCTGTCTTTATACTAATTAATAAGGAGAAGAGAATCCAGAGCTATAAGGTAGCTCCTAGAGCTAAAAAGGGTATTCTAGTAGGATTTAAAAGTTATAATATCTATAGATACCTAGTTAATAGAAAGGTAGTTCGTACCTCTTATCTATAGTTTAATAAAGACAGTTTAGTTATAGAACCTCACGAAGAAGACGTATTAATAGTACTTTAAACTAGGGGTGATTCTATCGATAATTTGAGCTAAAATTAGAACGCCGAAGTTACTAGTACTACTCCTGATATAGGTATTCTAAGCTAAGACGAGGATTCTGAAGTCGAAATCGACAGTATAGAAGATGCCGAGTCTATAGTCACAGACGAAGTTCTAGCACTAGAAGTCGATATCCCGGAGTAAGCTATTATATAAAAGAAGCGTAGAAGACCTTTTAGATCTAAAAATTATATACTAACGTACGTTCCTAGGGCTATACGTTCAGGCCGGAACGTAGATCCGACTCTAAATTCGACACCTAAGGCAACCTCGGAACTAAATAATAGCTACTCTTACGCTATCTCTCTATTAGAAGAAGAGATAGAGAGTACTAGTTAGTATCGACTTGCCTTCTATATAGCTTAAGAAGAGTCGCTATTTTTAGACGATCTGACTACCTTAGATCAGGCTATAAAGAGACCTAATTAGCTAGAATAGAAGAAAGCGATTATTAAGGAGTACTAATCTCTTAAGAAGAAGTCGACTTAGAAGACTATAAGTCGCTCTAATATACTAAAAGGGTATAGAATACTAGGTTCTCGTCTAGTTTTTAAGACTAAGAGAGATATAAATAGTAAAATCGATAAATATAAGGTCAGATTTATAATCTAAGGTTATACGTAACGATTTGGTTATAATTACGATCAGATCTATACCGGAGTCTATAAATCTTCTACTTAGAAGATAGGCTTAGTAGTTATAGCGGAGTACGACTTAGAAGTCGAACAGTTTGATATAGTAATAGTATTCTTATATAATGAAGCTGATACCCCGATATATATTAAATTGCTACTATTTTATAGATAATTTAGACGTAGACTTATAGACGAGGAATATATACTCTTGCTAAAGGCTCTATACGATCTGAAGTAGTCTCCACGCCTCTAGTAAGAGATACTACGTAAGGAGTTCGGTATTATCAACTTTATATCTTTATAAACTGATAATTACGTATATATTAACTAAGAAACTAGAATAATTATTATTACTTATATCGACGATTTTCTAGTTATCTTAAAGGCTAGAATAGCTCTTAAAGAGCTTAAGAAGAAGATTCTCACTATATTCGATATTCTACTAGCTAAACTAGCTAAATACTTCCTTAGCGTCAGAATTATATATAATAGAGAGAAGAAGACGATTTCTCTTTACTAAGATACGTATATTAATAAGATATTAGATCGATTTAGAATAACTAATTATAAGAGCGCTAATACGCTCTTTACTACTAGTTTAGAGGTTTCTATAGTTAATTTCAAGGGAGTAGCTACTCTATAAGAAATCAAGCTATATTAATAGCTTTATAATAGTTTATAGTATCTAGCTCATACTTGCTGGGATATATTATACTACTATTCTATACTATTACAATTTCTAATAAATCTATTATCTTAATACCTTACGAGCGCTAAGAAAGTACTTACGTACCTATAAGGTACGAAGTACTACGCTACGACTTACGGAGGAGATGTTACTAACAGAGAGAAGATAAAATTAAGAGGTTTCTATGACTCTGATTAAGCCAGTAACCGAATTAATAGAGTGTTAAATATCGGAGTCTGTTTCTTTCTTATAGGAGGTGTTTTCTTAGCTATTTCAAAGCGACAGACTACTATAGCTCTTGCYTCTACRGAAGCAGAGTATATAGCTATATGCGCCTTTACTAGAGAAGCTTCATGGATACGCTAAGTACTGAAGGAGTTAGGCTATAATAAACCAGACTCAAGGAGTGTAGTGTAACGGGGTTGAGGTTAGGCTCATACTAACTACGCTATCTGGACCAAAAGATCATAATATTCAGCGCACGCTGAATATGCCTAATACTATATATATATAACTGACTATCACGTGCCTATTATAATATCTCCCCTCTTAGTAAGCTCGTCCTCGAGCGCTCTAGGCCGAAGAATTATCGTGACTCGCCCGGCTAATATGCTACGTAAAACCCCTAAGGGTTATAACGTATATACTAACATAAGAGATCTTATTATTAATATTATTACCTCTTATCAGCTTGACGTAAGCAGTTTAAACATATCACTCTGACGCTTCTCGGTATACCTTCGCTAAGGGCCATGTCAGCCGTGCTCAGAGGTACTCTACCAGAAGACCGGTTGCGCTGAATATTCTGTAACGGGGTTAAGGTTAGGCTTATATCAACTGCGCCATCTGAACTAAAAGATCATAATATTCAGCGTATACTGAATATGCCTAATACTGTATATATATAACCGACTATCACGTGCCCATTACATATAGAGATATAGTACGATAATTAGGGAGCTTTATCTCTATCGGAGAACCCTGAATTATATCAACGTACTAAGCATATCGATATCAAATTCCACTACCTTCGCCAGGAGGTCGCTAGAGGTCATTTAGACCCTTAGTATATACCCTTAAAGAGAACGCGGCAGACGGTTTCACTAAATCACTTAGCCTATAAGACCTTAAGGCCTTTAATAGTAATACTGAATATAACTGTTTTATACTTAGAATAAGAGGTATAGATATTAATTAGAAAGCTGACTTATCTTAAAGGAATTACGGAACCTGTAGTTTATCTAGTTCACGTGATATCGAGGCATGGTGCTAGTCTCCAGGGGTATTACTATACGTACGCATACGATAGTATAATCGACTAATTACAGAAGAAATTAGATCACTCGTACCTATAGAAGTTACCGATTTTGTAGTATCTCTACAGAGGGGTGTATTACGAGGATATAGGTCTTAGTATGGATCAGGTGACTGTAGTCACGTGCATAGTCCGTGCGGATATTCCTAGATAATACCTTTAGTCAACTCTCTATAGTAATTAGTACTGAAAATGCAACCAACAACATTCAACTACTCTATGCCTTACTCTGAAGATCAACGTAACCTTGCGATAGTATTATATTGCGGACATGGAGGAATTGGAAGGAAGGCTGTGAGAAGGGCTTCCTTGTTAAATTCTTGCTGTGCCTACCTGCTGAGAAGCTGGCTGGCTTCTGACTGTCTGTTTGATAAGGGAGCCAGAATCGACAAGTACCGGGGCAGGAGTGCTAGGAAGGTTCGCTGGAGGACAGGGATCCTTGACGATGCAACGCAACTTGAAGTATGACTGTTTCCGTACAGATGGATGCATTTCAGATTCCACCACTACATTCGCTATATCATGCCAGCTGAGCAAGCCATCAATTCAGCAGCCTACTTTCTTGAATTCGTGCAGGGTCTTCTGGCTTTGCATACTGCATGGGCGGGAGTCGAAAGAGGGCGAAGGCACCAACTAATTTGGATTGGGCTTAGACAAGTGATCCCTAACGGTATTTGTAAGAGTCAGGTCAGGAATAGGTGCTGGAGAGGAAGGCGGAAGGCGAAAGACGTGTTTTACAAATTTTCATGGACATGGTGAGAAGGGAGGCGCGATGATGGTGATGCTTGGGACCTGTTCGATATCCCTATCATGACCCGAGAAGGACGACTTTTCATTTTGCAGCAGATCATAGCGTGTCAACATGCCTTAGAATTGACGCTTTTAGCACTAATAATGGTTCAACCATTCCTCGAAGATCTCTCCTCCTTATCTGGCCTGTAAGTGTAGAACAACTAAGCACACGATGACACAGAGACCTTCCATGATATATCTTTTGGCTTGATTGAATAACACACTCACAAAATTCTCCCCTTCCCCACTGGATGCATGATCTCCCTCAGCCTCATCAGCATGTATAAGTATCGATTATGCCTCGAAGGGGGTAGGGCCAAATCTAGACTATCGTTCGGCTGCGATAGTGACGGGAAGCAGGAGCAGATAGTGGACCTGGTTCCGTCAAATATATTGACTTCGGTCAGATACTCTTGCATACGACGTATCCGTTTTTCACTGCGGTATGTGTTGAACATTGCAACAGGCGGTTCGAAAGGATTCTTTCTGAAGCGGTAAGGCGCTCGTGATACATACTCGTGGGGCTTTGGGTCAGCACTTGATCGTCTTAATTGCACGCCCCTCGCAGTGTGTAATATTTGCCTTGCCAGACACGTACGAAATGGAAACCTTCATTGACATTGACGTGTTGGATTTCCTTCGTGTGGAGGATGAAGACATACAAACGATCCTCACCCAGCTAGACTCTATTAGGAAGAAGTTGTCGGCGAAATGGCGAATATGTAAGACGCTACCGTCGACTGCGCAGTAATATCATTGCCTGCGATAGTCGTAATACGCAGGACTTCCCGAGACTCTACTTCCACCTGAGGCAATCAATCATCTTCTATTATTTCTCTCTATCGTCTCTGATATGCAGCTACGGTGGCATTGTCTTTCAAGCCCTACTCATCTATACTGTTTCTGTCTAAAAAAATCATCCAATCTGGGGAAGAAAAAGACGAACTAATGAGTTCTCCCTTTCATTCTTCCATGTGGCCCAAGTCTGATGGAAATGAACAGTAAACCACTCGATAAAGCCCATACAGACGCCATCAAAGTGAATCCCCATCCAATTCCTATTGCATTTGTTAAAGGTAAGACAGATGCAGATGCTGCAGCGCCCATACCGCATTTGATCAGGTTTATCGAGGCTGAAGCAGTAGATGAAGTCGCCTTTTCCTTTGGGTACAAATCCATGATTAGGGTACTCATCACATTGATGGTGCCGGTATTACAAAAGCCAATGAACCCTAGCAGAACGAGAGGCACAGCAAGATGCAATTTGGTCTGCAAAGACCAGCCTAGACCAGCGACAGCCATCCCAGCAAGCCAGGCCATAGGTAAAGTTATCTGCAATCTGGCTTTTTCGATGGGGAATGAACCAATTGGTTGCTGTCGAGTGTGCGAGATAGGATACGAATGCTCACGCGCCAAGCGACGGTAATTCCAATCGACCAGGCGACTGAGCATTACGGCGGACATGGCACCGCCTAGTCCAAGCGGCATGTAGCATAAACCAACCTGAAGAGTGTTGAGTTGATAGATATCAGAAACTAAATCTTGCAAGCTGGATATAACAAAGTTGAAAGCTGCGTAGGCGAGGCCAGTGTAGAACAGAGGCAGCCCGGTCTGCTTGTCGAAGAGTAAGACAAGTGATTTGAGAGGGTTGGAAAACCCATGTTTCTTTGCAGGTTTCAAGGACGTCCGATCATCTGCCTGTAGGGTTGACTCGTTCTTGAATATCTTCGACCGTTGTCTGCACCATTGTCTTAGTGTTAGGTTCCATATTTGAGGAGGTCGACTTCCATTTCCAACAATATGCCGCGAAGTCTCAGGATAGAAGAGTAACATGCTTCCTAGCACCAGACCTGCGAAAGTTGCCATGAAGACGAATATTGACGGCCATCCAAGATACTCAGCAAGTACACCCCCCAGAGCTGGTGCGAAGGCTGGTCCAAGCACAGTGGCAGAAGTACCAATTGAGTAGTACTTTCCACGTTCTGCCGTCGTCGAGACATCAACAATCACGGCGGTGCCTAAAAGGACCATGGAGCTACTACCAGAGCTCTGGACAGCTCGCAAGATCAACAAGGCTACAAAATTACTTTGTAAGGCCAAGCCAACGTTGGCGCCTATATAGATCACCAGGCAAAGCAGGTAGACTGGTCGACGGCCTAGAGTTTCTGTAACGCTGCTCATCAACGAAGGTGCAATTCCTTGGCATATCTAATGAAAGTCAGCTGTGTAGGAGCTTTCTTGCTGAGCTGAATCTCGGAGGTTTACTTACAATGTAAGTCGTGATGGACCAATTCATTGCTGTCGAGGAGACTCCGAGCTCTTTTCCGATTTGGCCCATTGCTGGGAGGTAGATGTACGCTGACGCAGGGGATATGAATGCTGCGACACTAACCACCAGTACTATGGCGAGTTTTTGTCCCGGGGTGAAGATGCTGTAGTCATCTTCACTGATGGCGTTGGTTTGAGTTAGTTCAGGCTTGGTGTCGGCCATGTTGGGTGTTGACATTGATTTCCAAATCTCGGGAAATGTCAATGAATACAGGTTCAGCACACACTTCCACATCAAATTCTCAATTTTCGGCAATCCGAAGTTGGAAACTCGTGATGGTGAAACCTAATATGCTTCTTTTCCGCCGGGCATGCCTTCTCGTGCTGCCAGGAAGGCCCAGCAGTGGATTATGGAGTATCGTTTTCACCGCTGAGAATGCCAGCTGCATTTCTGTGGTTTAGTTCCATTTCTCTGAAATACTGGGAACCCAGCTCTATCAGATCCACTGATGTGTGATTTCTAGCACCAGAAGTTGCCAATATAATTAAATTTTGTTCCCGGGATCACTTACCCGGTTTCTCTAGACTTGGGTTTGCAGGGAGTTTTTCGTATATTTACCCTAGCTCCACAGTGGAATGATTCGGACTTCTGGAGAACCCGAGTATTGTTAGAATATCGATGCCCTATTGATTCGTGGATATCACTGTCTCAAAAGATAGCGCTATTGAACAACTGCAGTCCGTGACTCGTGCCGCCGAGTTGTCAGGTCATAAGCCGGCGCTTCTATTCCTGGCTTTACGGGGGTGCGCGGGGGTAAGTTTAGGCTTATCGTTTACAGCGGTCGACACGAGTCTTGTAAACCCTGTTGAAGAGAAGAGTTAAGGTTGACTGGGCAAAACTATCGGTAATCTGGCTACTGTTAACCCTGTAGGTAGGTTCTAAAACCCGTCCGCCGGGTCTAAACATTAAAACTATAAAATCTTACTCCGTACAGCACGGAGTTTATGATTCAGACCGGGGTAGGGGTGTGGGAATTGGGACCGGGTAGTATTGATTACGTAGGAATGCATGATGCATTTAGCTGGAAACGGCAGCCAGGGTGTAAATTCTAGCGAAATATGATAAAATATTCACGCTTGATAGATACTCTGCATTATACCTGTAGGTCAAAGAATTGTAAAAGAATTAACCATAAAGCTTAATGTTTCGCAACTAACAAACGGTTGAATAGTAACTTCATTTCGAGGAATACATGCTTCTTAGGAAGAGGATTTTATGGGAATTATATATCTTGATATTGTGAATTGGTAAATGAAATTTTGTTCTTAAGTAAACAGTGTAAAATGGTAGGGATGTCCTGTAGGTTTGTCGTATAGGCATTTTTCCATTCTTTGCAAAGGCGTTCTCAGCGGGATTTAACCGTGCATGGATTGTATCCCCTGCAATGAAGTGTTTGGCGAGGGAAGACGCCTATGGCGGAGGAGAAAGTAGGCTCGCTGGAATCACCTGCTCAAGCTCGGAGAGCATTAGTCGTGTATTTCAAGCTTTCAAGTAGTCTTCTCGGACTGATATCGATAAAGCTAGACAAATACAATATAGATACTACCCATAAAATTTGTTCCAGAGCATGCCGTCTCAATCCCAACTGCAATTATGACTACCATAGGAAAAACCCGAAGCAACAATCTGCCAGACTGGGATCAACTCATTGTTGTAATCAAAGACTATGTCTTTCATTACGAAATTGAGAATGCAACTGCGTGGAAACGATCTCGAGAAATCCTTCTCGACACTATTGGTGTTGCTATTCTAGCAGTCAAAACCAGCGCGGAATGCAAAGCACTCCTTGGTCCGTTTGTTCCTGGTGTCCAGTGCCCAAATGGCTTTAGACTCCCAGGAACTTCTTTTGTGCTGGACCCCGTCAAAGGAGCTTGGGATATGGGCACCATGATACGATGGCTTGATTTCAACGATTGTATTGGAGGAGTCGATTGGGGACATCCTTCTGGTAAGTCTTTTATAATCTTCAACACATTCTAAGGGCATATATTGACGTTTTAAACCAACATCTAGACAATCTCGGTTCTATTCTCTCAGTCAGTGACTGGCTATCTAATGCACAAATCCCAAGACCTGCACACGCACCACCTTTGACTATCCGCACAGTCCTGGAAGCGCTCATAAAGGCAACCGAAATTCAAGGCGCCTTTAATGTTCTCAACTCCTTCAATAAGCTTGGTATGGATCATACACTACTCGTGAAACTGGCATCGACAGCTGTTGTTTCCTGGCTCATGGGCCTTAGCGAGGATGAGACGTGTGCGGCCTTATCTCATGTTTTCATGGACGGCGGCCCTTTACGTATCTTTCGTGCGGGATCCAATACTATTCCCCGCAAGGCATGGGCCGCTGGAGATGCTTGCATGCGAGCCGTTCAGATTGCACTACTCGTGAAGAATGGTCAGCCCGGCGCGCGAACTGTTTTAACAATGCCACGTTGGGGTTTCTACGAGAATACGTGGCATGGTGGCGAGTTCAAATTTCCCCGCCCAGATCCGGCGCATCCTGCGACTTCTTCAAAGATGCCTGGTTCTCCTTTCCAGACGTATGTCATGGAGAGAGTGGCGTTCAAATTGGTGCCGTGCGAGGGACACTCTTTGTACGCAATTGAAGCCATGCAACAACAGTCGAATCGCTTGCGACAACGAAACCTGGATCCCGATAAGGATGTCGCGAGCATCGTGCTTAAAGCTTGCAGACCAATTGTTTTGATTCTCGATAAGCCGGGAGACTTGAACAACTACGCTGATCGTGATCATTCCATCCAATACGTGCTTGGGGTGACATTACTCAAGGGTGAACCACCTTCTACCGACGACTACCGCGACGAGAGTCCTTGGGCAAGTAGCGTGGCCTTGCGAGATGTTGCAAAGAAGATGCGTGTCATTCAAGACGAGGGATTCACAAACGAGTACCTCTCAAACGAGAGAAGTGATCCGAGTCCGCCTGTAGCCAGTGTAACGATTTACTTGACATCGGGCGAGGTGTTAGAAGAGATCATCTCACGAGACTGTCCAGGCGTGCCAAAAAATCCAACAACAAGCGATGGGGTGATGAAGAAATTCAGAAAGAACATGAACATTGGAAATTTCAAGACTGGTACTGTGGATCTGATCGAGAAAATGGTTCTGGAAGAGGAATCACGTAGTGCTTCAGATCTCATTGATCTCCTTGTACAGTAGAAAGAGTGATAAAGTCTAGTTTCAACACGCACCATCATACCACACTATAAATGCTGAGAGAAACATCATTCGTTCTTACAGCCGGGTAATAGCTGCCTTGAGTTTGATTAAGATATGCTCATATCAGGGACTACCCTCGCAAGACATTTTTGAATCATAATAAAATCGTTCATAGTAGGTCTAAGCGGTGGTTAGAATCTAGCGGGAGCATTTTTGATCTTCTAATATTCAGCTTCAAAGAGAAACCCAACATCAAGTAAAGTGAAGTTAATATAGCATGTTAGAGACCCTGGCCTTATGGCGATCTAAGTCAAGAAAGACTCCAAATCATGATAGAGTAAAGATAACGTGGGGCTTGAGGAGTCTTGATCATTTAACAATCCTTTTGAACAAGAAATCAAAAATCATAATATGTATATAAGTATAAGTATATCTATTGAGTAAGTATAATATAAAAAGTGATTTAACATTTCATATCAATCTAAAGGACAAGCGACTCAGCACGTCCACTTGCACTTGGATCGTGGTAAGGTCTCTCGCCAATACTCATGACTCGACAGCCCTTGCGATCGCCTAACCCTTTACCCAGATAATCGGGTGTCGCTGTGTGTACCATGCAGCTTTGGTTCAGAATTAGCCAGGAAGTTGACGATGGTATTGAATGCCAACACTACTTACCGATTGTCCCATAATGCCATATCATTGTTGTTGACCCAGCGGTGTCTTATGTGGATGTCGTGGTTCAGGACAACAATATCGTGTAGCCATTCAAGCAGCTTCGTGGACTCGGCAGGAGATACATGGTTGATGTACTCTACGTGATGACCTAGAGCATAGATACTATTCCAGCCTGTTACAGGATTCGTTCGAACCACGGGATGGATGGCACGGATGTGTTTCCCAACGTTCTCTGGGGCACCACGCTGGCTATCAAGGAGTAAATAGTGAGAAAAGCAGCTTTAAATAAATATCCAAGGACAATCATGGACTTACTCCGTGTAATAAGGCGTACCGTTAGTGGCGGCCTTTTTGTGGTACGCCGGCTGTCCGCCAGTGAATGTCAAGCCACCAAAAAAAGCTTTCAAAGGCTCGCTGAGACGGTCATAAACTTCATACCCACTCGCCCAAACGGTATCTCCACCTGTGCTAGGTAGCTTCTCGAATCGTAAAACTGCGTAATCAGCTGGAACGTGTTCAAAGGTCGAGTCGGAATGCCACATCTTATGAGGAGGAGTCGTCTTAGGGTCCTGGAGCCGAGCATGAACCTTGCCCTTCTCTATGGGCTTGTCCTCGTGCGTGATGATCGTGACCTCTTTGTCACGGTCTTCAGCTCCGTAAACAAACGGGAAAATATGAAGACCCGATGTGGACGGCTTTCCTGAAAGCTCGCCTAGACGTTTAGCAAGCTCCTTCTGAAGTTCAACTGTCATCTCGTTCTGCGCTCGAAAGAACACTACGCCGCGCTGAGAAACTGTGCTCAGGGTCAACCTCCATAGTCACAAAAAATTTTTCTGGTCTGGCAAATGCTGACTTACTGGTCACGGCAAGATCTCGAATCAACTCATCGGAGTTTGGTGCACGGAGCCACTGGGCTAAGCTTGCCTGTGGGAATTCACGACCTGAAATAGGAGTCACATCGAAACTTTCGAATTCGTCAAGTGAACCGCGATACGGGAGTGGCTCCTTATGTCCCAGGAGGAGCTCTGGGTCGATGAAGGTATTACCACGAGACTCCGTAGCAGGCTGAGGAACGGCTGACGGCGTAGAATTGGGAAGTGACCATTCTTGAGATCCAGAGAAGGGTTCGGGGGTTCCATTAACAGGAACAGGACCGCTCTCAGCTGTTGATGAAGGTGCCATATTTGAAGAACAAACGATATCCAATGTAAGGAGGTCTAATCGCGGTTAGCTTAGAAAATTTGATATTGAGAGGAGAATTTAACTTACGTGCGGTACTTGTCCACGAGTTATGATGCTATCATAGTGGCAGCTCTTTACCTCGGAAATCCGTTCTTCAGCACAAATATACTTTGGCAGGATAGTAATTCATGACTCGCACTTGAGGTAGGAATATAAGCTTATGTAATCTGGAAAATAAATACAGGGAGTGGCAGCGAAAGCTTCAACTCCATAATTACGCAACAGCATGATCAGCAAGGGCCAGCTTCAGGAAATGAGTTTCTTAACTAATTCAAGTCACAGAAGTGAAGTTTGCCCTTACAGAGCACTTGAAGTACAGAGATGTTAAGGTATAAAAGCATAACTCCCATGATGTATACTCTCATCTGGTGATTTTGTCGATAGAGTTTGAAACAGAACGTCATCTTAGTAAGAAGAACGATGATACAGCGGTCAAGTGTTGTCATAGAGCTAGCAGGGGTATAGAAGACTTTACTACAAATCGTAATGTCTCTATAACGCACTGGCTTCCCCTTTACTACTTGGGTAATTTCTGCATCGCTCTAGACCTGGGAATTGCCATATGTAGTAAGTCCACCTGACCCCCTGCTAGCTCTTTAAAGACACTCAACCGCTATACCTCCGTAAGTAGAAAGGTTTCCTTGCTTTCATTTGAATTGATCTAATAACAGAAGAATATTTCCAAAGATGTCCATTAGTCATTTCAATGTATACTAAGAAGCACCTAGATAACCTCAGGCTCTTTAGAGAGTAGCTTGGCTGACGCCCTCTAATTAGCTGCTGGCGCCCCTGCTCTCCTTGGGTCCTACTTTTCCTAGGGTACCCAGTACTATCGTACGAGCGATGCGCCCGAGAACTGGGGTTTGGGGATTTGGGGATTCACGTCTAAATAGAGTTTGAATCCCTGCGACCTCTCGTACAGAATTCTAGTGCTTCCGACTCCGATGCCGAATTCTCGCAGAAATCTAAACCTTTCCACTGTGCGCAAACCTACTGTAGATAGGCTCAGACTTCCGGAGAAATCGAGTATCCTCAAGTGACATACGAATCTGATGGACCCACGTCCAAGGGGTTGAGTCAAAGGTAACCTTATTCGCACTCTTGTTTTTCTGAAAGTTTAATAGCATGGATACTACAGTTTTTAATTGCGTCAGCCAGACTACGGCATTCTCAACGGAGATCATCATCGAGAAGTTAACCCCCCAAAAAATTTCACAACTCAAGCAGCAGGTATATTGGAATTGCTTTGGAGCTGTTTCACTCAATCACAATACTTCTTATCCACGGCTTTATCAACATTCACCATGAATCTTAACACGACCGACAGTCTTTCGATCACAGACAATCGAACTGGTAATACATACGACTTTCCCATTGTGAACAACTCCATCGAGGCTGTATCCTTCAAGCAGATAAAATGTTCGCCAGAGGGGAGACACCCTGGGGACCAGTTTGAGAACGGTCTTAAGCTCTTTGACCCTGGATTCCAGAACACCGCTTGCATGAAATCCCAAATATGTTTTGTAGACGGAAATGCAGGCCAAATATCGTATCGCGGAATATCAGTCCCAGATCTCTGTAAGTCGTATTTCTTTCACTTTATTCGGCATTACCTTTCGACTCCATTGTCAGTCACAATGGAGTTTGTGGACTGGGTGTTTGGATGTTTTGTAAAAAGTGCTGGCAGAGCTACTCCGCCAGTAGTTGTAGACCGATCTCAACACTAATTTAAGTGCTCTAGATCTATCTGGGAGGCCCTTCGAACATGTTGCTTTTCTTCTCATTTATGGTCACCTTCCAGCTGCAGACGAGGCCACAGCCTTCCAAAAGTCACTCGTAGAAACTCCTCTCCCGCCACAGAGTGTCTTTGACTTGATCAAAACTTTCCCGTGAGTAGATCACGAGTTATTGAAATACGCTGTCTGGAACTGTTGCTAATCAAAATGTTGGAAGACTTGAGTCACATCCAACCACGGCCATTGCATCTGCCTTGACGGCTTTTGTAGCCTCCCAACCACAGAAAATTCCAGCGGCCTGCGGAAAGAATATTTACAAAGGCAATATGACATTAGTGGATGCCGAGGTCCCACAGTTTTTACAAATATATGCGATTTTAGCAGCAGCGGTCTACTGCCATCTTCAAGGTCGGCAGTTTGAGCCTCCCCGGCAAGAATACTCATATGTCGAGAACGTGCTACATATGATCAGATTTCTCGATGAAAACACAGGAAAGCCTGACAGTCGTATAGTTAACATCCTGAGCCGTCATGTAAGTATACAAATTCTGGCTGGGTTCCACAATAAGTCCACTGGATCAGGGCTAATATCGATTTAGTGGATATTGACAGCCGATCATGAACTTACCAACTCTACAGCAGCATTCCTGCATGCCGCTTCAACTCTGAGTGATCCTTACTCGTGCTCGGCTGTTGCTACTTTGTCCGGGACGGGTATCTTGCACGGCGGCGCAATGGAAGTTTCCCACAAGCAAATGGAGGCTGTCGGTGATCTTTCGAATGTGCCTCAGCTGATTGAGGATGTGAAAAGTGGGAAGAAAAGGCTCTTTGGTTACGGACATCGGACATATAAGGTATGGCCTTGGACTAGTCGTTCAAGGGCAAAGTGTCACATGCTAAGACAAAGACAGGTCAAGGATCCACGCGCACGATTCATTCACGACCTCATTAGCGAAGCTAGCAACTTTTCTAAAGTAGCAAAAGATGACAAAGGTCTACAGATCGCTCTTGAAATTGACCGTATCGCGTCCCAAGACGAATATTTCGTATCTAGAGACCTCTGTGCGAATATAGATCTATTCCTCTCGCATGTGTACAATGCTATGTAAGACTTTCCAACACGAACTTGGATTTCGCGAGGCTGGAAGGTATAAAAATGAATCGGCTAATCAATTCAAATTAGTGGTCTTCCAGCAAACTTCATTCTACCAATGTCACTACTTGGCCGTAATCCTGGTATGATCGCACACTGGCGAGAAGCAATGAGTAAGTAGTAGCTACATTCCTTCAAAACATGAATCATATTCTGCCGTGAGTTCTTTGAGTCTTACAAACTTCACAGGTGACCCGAAGCCACGAATGTGGCGGCCTCTTCAAATTTACAGCGGAAAGGTACCAGTTGCCGAGGACTGAACCAACGTGGACAGGGAGTTAAGCGAGCTTGTTGATGGGATGTTTTTCTCTGCAAATCCTGCCTTGGTTTGATCAATAGATATTTAAATTAGCTTTCGAATTAAAAATCTCTTCCAAGTCGAAGTACTTTTTTTGTAAATCATCCTTAAGATTTGTAGAGCCGTGATGTTGTGAAGGGCAATACTTGCCACGGCTTTTACTGGAAAAAAGTCCTACCCGACTCACATCACTTAATGTCAATAGCGACCATCTCACTGAAATAGAGCCGTTACTCGAGAAGCATAGTCGGATCTAGATCTCACCCATCGATTTAGGATTGAGGATAAGGTATTATCAGACTTGTTCGTTACGACTTGCACGCGCGAGCGGGTTCCTCACTCGGCACATAATGAAACTACCCAGTGTAACACGAGTTGAATATATTCGCAAATATGATACTTCTACTAGCTATAAGTTTTGTGGTTTACCTTGAAGCATGAAGTTGAAGACAGAATTCAAATTGTGTGTCCTTAGAATTACTGGAGTTTTGCTTTCGAAGAGTCTGTCTCCTTCCACATATCCGGCGTTACTGCATCCGGTCCTTTTCCTGTCAAGGCCTCATAATCAACGATCCCAGTTGCGATAAGAATCCTCCGTACGAAGTTTGTTTGTGGGTAACTGACATATGTTAATACTTGTTCATGCACGTTGTTCTACTAATAAGGATATGGATGATTTGTACTCACTTCGCTACCCTAAGCGCCAGCAGACGCTCCAACCACATGAGACAAGCTACAGAACCAGCAAAAATCCCAGCCCCTGCTGGATATCCGACTTCCCACAATGATATAAAAGTTCCCACCACAATCGCAGCGTCATATGTGACGACGTATTTGCCCGGGCCCTTGAACCGCACAGGTAGAAGTCTTGGCAACACACGATGGACTACCCGGAACCATGAGAAGAGACTCATAAAGCGGACACTTAAACCGAATAAGCGTGCATCTCCCCAATAATACCCCAAGATGAAAGGAACCCCGTGTTGAGTGATGGTCGTTTGGAAGACCGTTCTCGTGATGTTAGAGTGACGTTGTGCTCTCATACAAATCAGTATGAACGAAGTCAAACTGAATAACCCAGAGAACAGCAAATCAAGTCGGTCTGGCACTGGCAGGTTTCGGGTTTGGATATATGAGCCGTAGTAGCGCAAGAATTGAGCTGGAGCACATAGGATGTGTATCACCAGAGGTAGGTAGGGAAACTTGCGAATTCGTGTCTGCTTAGGGCGAACGAGGCGAAAGGTTTTGCCGAGAAACGGTGCAAAGAGAGCAAGGCGAAAAGCAAATTCGAGCTCGGGACTGTTTGACTTGAGGAAACCGCTGATGAGCGATATATCGCGAGCAAATAGGAGCGGCATATTGTTTTGTTCAGTTGATGTTAAACCTCGGACTTGAACTTGATGGATTTGTATGCTTGCCTCAGACTCTTCAAAGTAGGAGTTGATAAAGATCCCTTGATAATAGAAAGATGATGCCTACCCAGGAGCTAGCTGGGGAGACCTAGTAGCTCACCGGGAAGGTATCTATGCACAGTATAACCACGGAAGCACATCGTCTGTAGGTGAATTCTAGAATGGTTTTTACGTCTTCTAAGGTATAGCTTGTTTACTCCGATACTACTAAAGACACCTTCTATCTCGTGGCAGGGGAAACACTCCGAATGGCAAGGGATGACTGCCAGGGGCTGGAAGTACTTTCCTCTGTGTTCACCATGGGGCTTTTTGGCGAAAACCGGGAGAACCGGGACCACGGCCTTGCAGCTAAGCACTCCATAGATAAAGTACGAAGTAAACACTCGGAGATGTAAAGTTTTGCTAATCTCTGGTGGTGAAAATAAGCTTTACTGGGAACATCACCTTGGGGCGAGGAAGGAGGGTGGTACGAATGCATTTTCGGTGAAATTCACCCTTACTTCCTTTCTCGGTTTCTCCAAGGGTCTGAACCTGTCCACGGTGAATTTGTAGAGCATAATTGGTTGGAATTGACCCTTGACGTGAGACCTGTCAGGTTCAGGCCCACGGAGAAATCGAGTAGTATTCCCTTCTTGATACTTGACAGTCTTTTTCCTGCCAGAAGTTCGTCTTACTCGTGCTTCAAGAAAGTTGAAGTCTATAATGATGGGTCTGTTAGCGCAGGTTTTCGAACGGTTCTCAATAGTTCTCCAGATATTGTGGCCCATCACCCATTCATTATACGAAACAAAAGATTGTCTGGCGATGCGAGTAATCACATTAAGCTTCGAAGGTTTCGGAAACAACAAATTACCGGCCCGCGATCAAAACTTAACGTGGTTGCTGCGGATGATCGGAGAAAAGCATGCTCTTGATCGTTGAATCATATTTCGTTTTTAGGGTAAACTACAAGTAGACAGAGGGCACAATTCTGTGGCCGTCCTCTACATGCTTTCATATGCAAAAATATGTATGCGCAAGGGCCAGGGGGGCTACGCACCCCCGAACGCTTATGGATACAGATCAGAGATATCAACTAGCTGTCTCAGTGGTCTAAAAGATACAATGGTAGGAATCAAGGCCGGTACTTGGTTAATGATGGGGCTCGGATTGCGCCATCGCACAGACATTGAGTTTCTATGCGAGTCATGGCGGGTAACCCTGCTCCCGCTGTCACAGCTTGTCACGATCGTCCCACTGCAAGTTGAAGGGAGGTCAGAAAGGTTATTTCCGCCCCAAAGGACTATTGAAAACCCCCGCAGGACAGCTCAGTCATGTTTAGCTCTTTCTGATACAGGAGAAAGAAGAAGTGAGTTAAACTCCGTTATACAATTCTACTACGTTTATGGTTAATTCTTATTCTGGGAAGTGGACTAGACTCAGTTTCAAGTATAAAAGTATACCTGTATGGATGGGATGACGCGCGTTCTCCTTGGCTCTAAACCTGACAGGGCTTATATCTATAGTCGCTTCTAACTATACTTCCCCTGCCCTGGTTTAAACGTTAAACCTGACGACCTTGGCCCATAGTATATACTTCCAAGTTCAAAACGGCGGGGATACTAAGTGGAATTGCAAACTACGCATTCCTATTGCTGCGGGATCGTGCTCAAGTGCTGCCTGTATTCGTGCGAAGATACCAGTGCAGTCAGCGTCAAGTGAACTCTAATTCTAGCCTCGCAGATGTCGACATGAAAGTATGTATGAAGGTAAAATATTATTCCGCACGACTAAATCAGAGTTTTGGAAGTAACTTGTTAACTACAAGTCCGATAAGCTTATCGATATTCATATTATCTAATCATGATTGCATAGTGTCGAACAAGGTATGTGGATGACTAGATGAAGCAAAAATGAAACCTTAATTTTACTGCTTAGACGTGGCAAGAGATGCATATCTTGAACCGCGAATACTCTCGTATGTGTAGGAAACAAAAGATCAGGATTATCCTCCTCTTGACTAACGTAAAGAGGACTTACTACTACATACCTAAAAGTGTGCGAAATGCTTAGATTAAATTAGAGCTATCGGATCGTCATAATTACAAGAGGCTGAGAGATATCCAAGACTTTAGTTTTTTCGATGTATTCGCCTTCATAGTTCGTAATTAGAGGTACACAGGCTAGTTATCATTCCCCACTAGCTGTAGATCCACCAGTTGTAAATCTTTTTTGCAAGTACTGCTCGCAGGTACTCTGCTCCTCGCTTTCTCCGTGGATCTGAGCTTGTCCATAGTGGGTTTACAGGGCATATTTGGTCAGAATGGACCCTTGATATACGCCCTGTATTTGTCAGACCTCCGCAGAAAGCGAGTACCCTGCTGTGGCTTCAACCCTATAGAGTTTGAGACTGGTTTCGAATTATCAGGAATAACTTATCAGATGCTGATCGTCCACTAACTCACATTAGTCCGAGGTCCGGATTACCCTTTCCGGATGGACTATATGGTTTATGACTTATGGATAATCTCGCCACGTGAAGTCAAAATGAATACACGGAGAAGCTTTGCATGTCAAAGAAGCAAGATGAGGGACTCCATACAGTGTCCTGTGCGCTTCAGCGACCCGGTTCCCCGCGATCACGTGCTCCAGTTTCGAGCACGTTCCCGCTATAAATCATGAGAGTGGTCGGTTCGAGAATCCTTGCACCTCGCTTGTCATCTGGAAGCATTTACCCTAGAATGAAATAGACACAGATAGTACCCATACCATAGTCGAGAGAGAATATACTTTCGGTGTTCCGATAACAGTGTAATTCGTAAACACCGACAAAGGGAGGACCCTTCGCGAGTCGCGTAGACGCCAAGATATCCCATCGACATGTGCCCCTGACAAATTCCGTACGATATTCTTGGAAGATATCCGAATCGCATCTATCCATTAAGGGTATGTCGTCAGTATATAGAACGAAAGACATTATAATAAGAATTTCCATGTGCTTGCAAAGACTTGATCGGGATATTCGCAGACCACTGGAGATAAAGTCGTATCTTTGTCTCACCAAGTACTTTACTCCCACTTTACCTCTACTGATTCGACAGCTAGATTAAAATATAAACAATCCAGCTTGATGTCCCATTACCTTACTTTTTAAATGCCCACTCATTGCCCGGCCACAATACAACCTTCATTTCCTTTTCAACATGGGGATTGATCAAGATTCAAAGGCTACTGGCGCTGAGTATCTCGACGGAGATGCCGACTTCTTCCCTGCCATGGACAGCACGCTAGAAGGGCTCAATCGTGGAGAATATGAAGGCTTACCACTCCCTCCACCACCTCCAAATGTGCCTCAAGTACCCATTGCCATCGTGGGCATAGGTTGCAGGCTACCAGGAGGCAACTCTAGCCCCTCCAAACTTTGGGATTTCCTTTGTGAAGGCAAATCTTCCTGGAAGGCCAAAGCACCTGAGGATCGATTCAACTGGGACGCTTTCACACATCCTACAGATCCAGACTTCGATGGTACCTTTCAAATTGCGGGTGGACATTTTCACGGCCCAGATGTTGATCTCTCGCGGTTCGATGCTGCCTTTTTCGGACTACCACAAAGCGAAGCCAGAGTCCTGGATCCGCAACAAAAGTTGCTCCTCGAAACCAGTTATGAGTGTCTTGAAAGTGGTGGCATCCCTATGGAGTCCCTCGCTGGACGGAAAATTGGTTGCTTCGTAGCGTTTTCCATGGGCGGTAAGTCATTCCATGTTCTTTCGGGTCGGGTAAGTAGATGCTGACATCAGATGTGCACGCAGAATACGGCAAACTTTGGGATAAAGATCTAGAGTACCATCAGAACTACCACGCGGTCGGTACAGGCGAGGCCATATATGCAAACCGTCTCTCACACGTCTATGACCTGGCAGGGCCAAGCATAGCCTTTGATACTGGCTGTTCAGGGTCAATGGTGGGCCTCGATGTGGCGTGCCGCTACCTCTCGGCTGGCTTGATCGAGGGAAGCTTCGTTGGCGGTACCAATCTGACATTGATTCCCGAAGTACTTGGTCGCAAGCCTCGGCTCCTGTCCAAAAGTGGACAATGCCACACGTTTGATAGCTTGGCGGATGGCTTCTCGAGAGCTGATGCCACGTCAATTGTATACGTAAAGAGGTTAGATGATGCGATCAGGGATAGGGATCCCATTCGTGCCATCATCCGGGGAAGCTCCAACGGATTCGATGGCAAAACGCCAGGGATCCTCATGCCTAGCAAGAGCGCGCAAATCGAAAACATACTACAGGCATACGCCAATGCTGGTATTCGACCCCAGGAGTTTGGTGAAACTGCTTACTTCGAATGCCATGGTACTGGCACGCCGACTGGCGACCCAATTGAGGTAGATGCGATTGGCACCGTCTTTGCAAAGCATAAGTCTGTCGCGGGCCCCCTGTTGATCGGAAGCGCGAAGACAAATCTTGGGCGTAAGCTTCAATCCTCGAAGTTGCGTAAAGCATGACTGACCGTCCATGCTTCTAGATTCCGAGGCTGCGAGCGCGCTCACTCACATCATCAAAGCATCATTAATTTTGCAGACTGGTCTGATACCTCCCACAGTAGGGATTCAGAACTTCAACCAAGATATCAATTTCCGCGGCGGGAGGATCAAGGTTGTGCAAGAGCTTATGGAACTTCCCAAAGACTCCAGGAAGAGAATCAGTATCCAAGCCTTTGGATATGGCGGTGCCGTGAGTGCTTACTCAATGCTATTTGACGTCAAAGAGGAGATACCGTTGCTGACCAATATTTGACGAGTAGAACTCGCATACAATCATTGAGGCCGCCGAAGACCACATATCCCCACGACAAATGGAGAAGTGCGCGTTTCGATACTCGCAGGGTCGGCTTCTTGAATCTCAGACTCGACAAGAGATCAAGGATCAGGACGAGAATGCCTCCAGCCGACCTTACCTCATGTTGCTCTCGGCGAACGATGGTCACTCACTCACTGAGAGTGCTCATAGCCTCAGAACTCATGTTGTGGAATCTCCGTCTCTCATCAGTCGTCTTGATTTGGCGTATACCTTGGCCGTACGGAGATCCAAGCTCTTCCACCGCGGCTTCTCTATACTCGCCTCTCACGCCCCAATCGAGACCGCTTTTGAAGCAGATGCTATTACTTCGGCTAAGCGTGAGCACATGGCAGTACCACGTATTGGCTTTATCCTCACGGGTCAGGGCGCACAACGACCGCGGATGGGTGCTGCACTGATTGAAAATTTCGTCTCGGTGCGAGCTACTTTGAGCCGATTGGACAAGTATCTTGCGGAATTGCCACCAGCAAACCAGCCGAATTGGTACTTTGCTGCGGAGCTTCTCAAGGCCGAGGGAGAGAGCCGAGTCCATGAGCCCAGCTTCGCGCAACCACTGACGTGTGCCCTTCAAATTGCCGTGATCAATCTCCTGGCTTCTTGGGGTGTGAAACCCAGCGCCGGTGTGGTGGGCCATAGTTCGGGGGAGATCTCGGCTGCCTATGCTGCTGGACTATTGAGCGAGAGGCAGGCAATCACTATCGCCTATTTCAGGGGCTTCAGTATCACCGACGACCTACAGAAGGAAGACAAGTTATGGGCTGACGCAGGTATGCTTGCCGTGGGACTTGGAAATGCTGCAGCCCACGAGCATATTAAGCAGTTCGTCGCTGAAACATCCTCGGGATCGGACTTGGTGGTTGCATGCGATAACAGTCCTGAAAGCGTTACTGTCTCGGGTGCCGCGTCAGCTCTCGATGCTCTCGCCCAGAATCTGACCGCCAAGGGTATCTTTGCCAGAAAACTCCGGGTTACCAAGGCTTATCACAACCCAACTTACATGGGCCGGTACAGTTTGATATTCAAAGACGCACTGACAGCGTCGGGGACTTTTGCACCAGCCGAACGAAGCGGGAAGTTGATGCCGCTTCGCAAGGAAAGCGTTCACCCTCCCGCTCCCGCTCCCATGTTCTCGTCCTCCCGAAGAGCGGCCCGAGTGCAGGCTTGTGATGTACAAGATCCCGAGTACTGGAGATGTAATATGGAGGGCGCGGTCCTCTTCACGGATGCTCTGTCCACGATGTTGTCTCAGACGGGCGCAGGCCCTCAGATCCTGATCGAGATTGGGCCATCTTCAGCCCTCAAAGGACCCGTACGCCAGACCATCACGGCAGCCAGCAACGCAGGCGCGCTTAGACCTGAAGACGTGCCTAAATACATTGCGACGCTTGTCGGCGGCTCCAACGCGGCTGAAGATGTTCTCCGAACTGTCGGTCACCTCTTTACGCTCGGCTGTCCCGTGGATCTGGAAAAGGTCAATGCGGTGGAGCGGGAGCGGGAGCGGGAGCATGGATATGGATATGAACATGGGCAAGGGGTGGTCACCCACGAGAGCGGTCGCTTGATTGTGGATCTTCCGAACTATTCTTGGAACAAGAGCCGCGCGGTGTGGAACGAACCGAGAGCCTCCCGAAATCACCGATTCAAGCGTTTCCGCCGCCACGAAATTCTGGGGTCTCGGGTTCCCGATGATAATCCCCTCGTCCCGACATGGCGCAACTTCTTGAGCCTCAGCAACACGCCGTGGGTTGTGGACCATAAGCTCAATGAAGACATCGTCTTTCCTGCGGCGGGCTATATCACCATGGCCATCGAAGCACTTCGTCAGCTGGCCATTGTCGCTGCTGAAAACCAGAACCAGAACCAGAATACCGATATGGGGAATGTTGAGATAGAGGCATTCGAACTAAGACACATCCACATCAAAAGTGCTCTGGTCCTGAACGCGGCGACCAACCCTGAAGGCGGCGTGTATACCTTCACCACATTGACCCGCGAAAATGCCGACTCCAGGTGGTATTCCTTCAGTATCTGCAGTCAGCCGCCCGCGCCCAGCGATCGCAAGCCAGGTCGGCTGTCAGCTGATGAATCGAGAATCGATCTCCACTGTCATGGCCAGATTGCCGTCGCTCGTCGCCGTGTGCAATCTTCTAGTATAGTCATCCGTGATCTCCAGGAAGGCAGCAAGGGCTGGACAGGCAATCAAGTCTCAGGACGCACCTGGTATTCTCATTTCTCGCGTATTGGCTTCAACTATACAAACACCTTCCAGGTCATCAAATCCATCCGTAGCCCTGCGGCAGAATGTCAGCCCGCCGACGCTCATCCAGCTGCCGAGACGATATTGAATCTCCCGGATGCCACGACACTTCGATCAGAGTACATCGTCACGCCTCCGATCATCGATGGCCTCCTGCAAGCACTTCTGGCAACCTCAGCCGCTGGAAAGCCCGGAGCGCTTCGAGATCTGGCTGTACCTACGAAAATCGATGGATTGTATGTCGCTGCGCCCACAGCGGCATCGCAGAAGCTGGCTTGTTACTCGCACATCATACCAGAAGTCCAAGACAGCGAGGCCTCCAAGGACGGCTTTCTCGGATCTGCCGAGGCTTTTGACGAGCTCGACGGCCATTTGGTTGTTGCAGTTGACAAGTTGTCTTGTACCAAGATCAATCAGACCTCAGGGGACAACGTTGATTCGACTCATGTGCATAAAGTGGTCTGGAAACCGGATCTAAGTCTTCTTGGCAGCTTCGAATTAGAACCAGAGCATGGGTCACTACTCGATGTTCTCTTTGATCTTCTGGGCCATCAGGATCCTGCATCAACGTGGCTCGAAATCGCCAATGATCACTCCAATGCGCTCGTAGCAACCCAAGCCCTAAATATTTTGGCGCCTGGAAACGGATACCCAAGAACATCATCATACACCATTGCTGCCAAAGAAGATGATATTACTTTGTCTGAGCTAATAGAAAAGCTCCAAAATGATCACCCGGCTGCCAACGTCTCCTTCAAGAGTCTGGAAATTCTCAGCAGTGGTCCGTCTGACCCCTCTACGTCCCAGTACGATGTTGTGGTTGCTCGTATACCTATATCCTTTGCCGAGGTGGACATCTTGTCGTGGCTTCGAAGCATTCAAAGCCAGGTCAATAGTGGCGGCTCCTTGGTCCTCTTACAAGAGCAAGCTAACCAACATTCATCCGTGCCGAGTTCAGATCTGAGACGCCTCATAGACACTTTGGGCCTTCAGGTTGATGCAGAGCTCAGTAGCACCAGCCCACATCGTGCGGAAGGCATCTCGAAAGCAACCATTTTGAAAGCAATCGACCTTTCAGCACTTCCTAATGGCAGCAATGAGGCCAGCAAAGCTTCTTCCACGTCAAACGGGGTCGAAGGGATTACCAGGACGCTCTCTTCGATCCTCTCTGGGGAAAGCTCCCTATCGTTGGAGCCATCCTACATTCACACACCGGATGCTATTGTAGTCCTCGCGACACTTCATAACCCAGACCTGCTAGCCAACATGTCTTCAAGCACATGGGAGCTTATCAAGTCACTTGTCGCTGAAGGTGTCTCAGCAGCTAAGCCGGTAATTTGGCTTACACAACGGAGCCAAGTCGATGCGCTAGGCCCTAATCGTTCGTCATTTGGCCCATCAGGTGCCATGGCTGTCGGCTTTAGTCGTGTGCTCAGTAAGGAAGAGCCCGAGCTCGTGTTGCTTACGGTAGACATCGACGCTAGCACAGACCCATCCACCATCACAGAGCGTCTTACACGTCTAGCTGGCAAGGTTACTGGTATCTACGCATCTGCGGAGCGCGAATTTGCGATCCGCAATGGTATTGTATATACAAACCGCATTGTGCCTGATGTCTCTGTCTTCAAGGAGCTACACCCAGATCAGGAGCCAGAGGACACTGGGATCTACGCCCTGACATCTGAATCAGCGCAAGGGGATAGCAGTACGGCTGATGGCTTTGAGTGGCATCTCAAGATCCGTCAAGTTGGTTTGCTACAGACGCTAGCCTTCGAGCAGACGTTACCTTCGGAGCTCGAACAACCCCTTGCTGCCAACGACGTCGAGGTGGAAATGCGTGCCGTAGGAGTGAACTTTAAAGATGTAGCCATTTGCATGGGCATCCTTCCACACAAGAATTTTGGTTTGGAGTATTCGGGTGTCATCTCGAGAGTTGGCTCCGCAGTCACGCATCTCCAACCTGGCCAGCGTGTTGCTGGCTTGCCCAGTCTCCACCAGGGAGCTTACCGCAGCTTGATCCGGGCGCCAGCCTGGCTTTGCTTTGAGATTCCAGCAAGCATGTCTTTCGAGGAGGCGGCAACAATGCCGTGTGTTTACTTGTACGTTCTCCCTCACGAGTTATATTCTTTCCTTCCCCCGGCTCTTCTATGCAACATACAAAGGGATCTATGATATGTTGCCATGAAAATGCTAACGTGAAGCCAACTATCCAGTACTGTGATTCATTCTCTTATTATCAAAGCGAACCTGCAGCCCGGCCAGAGTATACTGATCCATTCGGGTGCCGGTGGTGTTGGGATTTCAGCCATTCAGATTGCAAGATATCTGAAAGCGGGTCAGATCTTCGTCACCTGTGGTAGCGAGGAAAAACGAAAATACCTGGTCGGAGTCATGGGGATCAAGCCTGAGAATATTTTCCACTCACGCAACGATAGCTTTGTGCACGATATACGAAGAGCCACCAATGGCAGGGGCGTCGACGTGGTTCTGAACTCGCTCTCGGGTGACCTCCTCGATGCGAGCTGGAGCTGTGTCGCGGACACTGGGAATCTCGTCGACGTTAGCCGCGTCGACTTTTTGAAACGTCACAGGCTTCAAATGCAGATGTTCTGCCACAGCGTCAGCTTTCATGCAGTGGACGCGAGCCAAGTCATGACATTTCCAGACCAAGGGGGAAGGGTGACGACCATTCTCAGTCGTCTCGCGAAAGAGGGCCACGCAACTCCTATCAAGCCAATGCAGACATATGGCTTGGATGAGATTGAAGCAGCCTTTCGTCTCATGCAGAGTGGCAGAAGTCACGGCAAGCTAGTGATTTCGAGGAAGGTGACTGAGGGCAAAAGGGTGAAGATCCAGCCATGCCAAGTCTCTGAGATGCTCAGTTTTCCTTCAAACGCGACCTACCTGCTCATTGGATGCCTTGGTGGTATAGGACGCGCTATCACAAGGAGAATGTTTGACAAGGGAGCACGCAGCTTCATCATGCTTTCACCCTCGGGAGACTCAAAACCAGCTGCCAAAGAGCTCGTATCGTTTTTGAGATCGGCCGGCGCGTTGGTCACTGTTGTAAAAGGGCAAGTGGAACGAATGGAAGACATAGAGAGGGCTATATCTACTGTACCAGTAGATCGACCTCTTCGTGGCGTGGTGCATTCAGCCATGGTACTCCGCGATGCTCCCTTTTCCGCATCAACACCCTCCGACTTCAGAGCGGTGGCAGATCCCAAGGTCCATGGAGCGTACAATCTGCATCGTGCGACGGTCTCACTGCCAGATCCAAAAAGTGTCGACTTCTTCATTATGCTGTCATCTGTGTCTGGTGTTTTTGGCCAGTTTGGCCAGAGTTCTTATGCCGCGGGAAATACGTATCTTGATGCACTGGCAGCACATCGACATCAGTTAGGGCTGGCTTCAAGCAGCTTGGATCTTGGCTTCGTGGAGGATGTCGGATGGACCACTCAGAATGAGGACTTGGATGCTCGCATGGCTGCCATGGGCATTCTTGCAGTCCGCGTCAAGGAGGATGAGCTTCTATCTTTGATCGAGTTGGAGATGAGACGATACACATCAACGATTGATGTGAAGAAGGGTTCTAGTCAGGCACAAAGACTGCTGGGCTTTGATTGCCCTGCCCAGAAAATATTTGGTCTCACTTCGCTCAGCTCGCGCTCTCCCAAATCATATGCCGCGCCGCGATTGCGAGCCCTGCTTCACAGTGGCGCAGGAGGTGGGCAATCATCTTCAGCAGTCCAACAGTCTGGACCCGCCGCCATCCTTATCCAGCAACTGAAGATAAAGTCGCCTGCGCCATCCTTGCTTACCATTGCACCTCCAGCTCTTGAGGCGCTCTTGCAGAAAATGAGCGAGTTCCTGCTGGTGCCGGTTGAGGATATCGACGCGGGTCGTAGCCCAGAGAATTTCGGAGTAGACTCGTTGGTAGCAGTCGAGCTGCGTACTTGGTTGAAGGATAGCTTTGGAGTCGTTGCAAGCACGATGGAAATCCTCAAGGCACCGAGCTTCAGAAGTCTGGCGGAGGTTGTCGCCAAGAAATTGATAGACAAGGTACAGGTAGACGCGTTGTAGACATTGATGAATGGAAATCTTACTCGGTACAGCGTAGACAATGTTTCCGTGAAGCTCATAAGTGTGCAGCGTGAGATGATCTACTAATCTATCGCCATAGCGACCGATTTCTAACAGGTGTACAGCCCAGCTAGACAGGCTAACGATCGGCTGCTCATGAACCAAGTCCATGAATTCTGGTCACTCTATCAGGTCAGAGTTCTCCTTCGTTTCTCTTGCCACAAGGCTTATTTCTCCCCCAACTACTAACAGATCCTGCATTGCCTGAGACCTATGGTGCGCCTCGTGAATGTAGAAAAATAATAGTGTTTTATTTATCACATCGACGAGTACTTGGTTTCTTCGTAGGGTTGAAGCTAATAGGGTCCTTGTAAACAGGGTCTAATGCACCATGATTCCCCTGGTAGCTGGGCCCTAGTATGTTCAACCCCAAAGAGGAAGCGGGTAGAATATTTACTTTATTGGGAATCTTACTGCATCAACTGATTTGGCATAGAGCAGACGCTCTCATCAGTGATTATGTACGGAGGTAGTACTACCCGCCCCCCTTTCAATTGAATTCCCAGCGCCTCAAGTGAGACCGCGGTCTATTCGACAAGTAAAAGTTCCAAGCAACCCCAATGGCCCTTTGGAGGGTGGTGTTAGCAAATTCCGAGTCCTCGAGCAATAACTAATAACAAATCATCTTTTCGCCTTGTACGAGATAAACCGTGCGAGTATCTGCGGTGTGGACTTACGCATAACTCTACTTCGTATACCTGTAACTCGCTAAAAAAAAACGAACATGGATATGATCCAATTTCTGACCGATACTACATCCCAGATTAGCGAAAAGCCTTCATGTAGATTATTCTCCACCTCGACTTATTCGGGGAGGGGGGCAAGGATACCAGAAAGCTTATTCGGAGCTCATTTCCCTCGCTGGCGAATCTCGCTAACGAGTATAAGCACGCTTTCACGGAGGAAGGGAAGGAAGTTGCGAAAAGGGGTGGATGGTGGGTCTCGCTTGGCACTATAAATAAGTATACAGGAAGCCTGTGGGGCAAAATCGGCTTTCCGACATTGTTTCATGGAAAACAATATCTGACGACTTGTAGCGGTGGGCAAGACCAACCCGAACCCCATGTTCGTACGGAAGGGGTTTGGCAGTGGGTGTCGTCCAGTGTTGTCTTTTTGCTCATCTTTCGAGCGAGTTCACATGGATAATTCCTGGAAATGTAGATTGCTGATTGACAGAATAACCACGCTGCCTTACACTGGTGGACGAGACCGACTGTCAACCCTTTCGTAGCACTGTACCTGTCGAACAGGATTAATGTTGGGTCTCTCGCCTTCTCCCAATGTGTGCTTCTTGAACATCGAGCGGGTGAGTGTTGATTGAAGAGTAGCCGCGCCGACTTACTAAGAACGGCAAGATCGACAAACGTCGATCCCTTTCTGTACTCATATGGCGATGAAGTATCTTCAGTATAATTTGCATGGGCTACATGATGTATTACAGTAGCCATCTCTCTTAGAGCGTACTGACTTCTCAATCACTACTACCGTTGAGAATTCTATGTTCTAATGCCAGAACTCCGTAGATGCCACCACTTGTACGGAGGGGGGGTTGCAGTGAGGCTCGTCACTGCTTGTAAATCGACAAGGTAATTCTTCCTATCATTAGTTTGAGATACTAGGATAATCTCCATAAATTATCCGACGAAGTTGACGATGGTCGAGGGGTGGGGATGAGGCTTAATGCAGATCCCCTTTCGTACTAAAGTCGCTGAGCCCCATCCATGCTTGTTGTACTAATACTGCAATATCCACTCTTTCTTCGTTAGTCTGAAACTTGTCTATAGTAGGTTCGCGGGTGATATTTATTTATTCAGCCTCGATCCTTAATTTAGGGCCCCGTTGGTATCAGACCTTGGACCAATATAAACAAGCTCGCGAGTAACTTCCACTCGTAGTTGAATCATCGACCCCCCTGCTAATCGTACTTCCGTAATAATACTCAGCCGCTATGCTTTCGTATACGGAGTAGCGGAAGATTGGCAGGAAACGAAGTAGCGCAGAGGTTTCAGGTTCATCTGAAAGTCTCCTGCCCCTAGCCTTGGCTCATTTCAAAGTGGAGAGTGGGAAACTATGCAAGGACTTCCAGCCAATCCAAGGAAAACCCTCCGTAATTTGCCAGAAACCGAGTTTAAACAAGTCTGCTCTCCTTTTTTTCCCCCTCCACTCCTAGTGGCCTGTGTCACTGAAGATCAGACTATGGCAGTCGTTCGCCGGCACATGAATCAAACTATAAACAATTATGCAGCAGCACCGTGTTTTGGCAGGTTATTGAACCTCGGGTGCAATGTCTGTACAGAGTAGACAGAGTAGATTCCGGCCGAGAATGGCTTTATGTTTGGATTTCGCACAGCAGGGCCGAACTAGTAGATAGACCTATCACCTGGTCTCTCTCTACCTTCGGACTGAAGAAGCGCGAGGTGCGCATTCTAAGAAACCCTTCTCTCTTTAACTTCGATTTGCATGCTTGCAGGAGATTTTCAAGATTCCTTAATTTCCTACATAAACGCATGGTTTACCAGGGTCACGATCTACTTGTAGGTCCAAATTTCACTTGTACGATTTACAAGGTATACTTAGCTGACCTCTATTCTGCAATACACCGAATTGTTTCATTGTGGGGGTAATCATTCTTGTCCATATATATTGAGCACTTCCTCAACACACTCTAACCGACGCGTGTGGAAGATTTGTTCTTCCGACCACGTCTCATAACATTCCCTACCTTTCCACGGTCTCTACCTACCCACGGTCTCTACCTTCTCACGGTCTATACCTTTCAACGGTCTCCACCTTTCCACGGTTTCGTCTCTTTCCAAGCCTACATCATGTTGTTCGTATCGCCAATCATAGTCGCTGCGGCTATCTCTCTGGTGTCTGCTTCTGCAATCAAGCGTGAGGATGTACCTGCTGTTCCTTTAGTACGGAAAAGCAACGTCAAATCGTTAAGGAGCCTTGTTCAGAGTGGCCGGAGTCGAATTGGTAAGAAAGGAAGGATTAAGGAGCACGAGCTCACCGAATGAATCGAAGGCTGATTGGCGTGTAGCTCAAATCAACGCTGTCGACGACGACACATTGGACACCAGCGCCATACGCTCGGGTGCCATCGCCAATGAGAATATTTACTACGCTGCCCCTGTCACGATTGGGGGTGAGATTTGGATGCTCCAAATGGACACTGGATGTAAGACGAAGCCTCTCGGTCTGACCCCGAAACATCAAATAACGTACTGATTCTCCCTACCAGCTTCGACTACTTGGATTGGGGCTCAGAAGACTTACACCAAGAGTGCAACCGGCACGTGGACCGGTCACAGAGTGCGCGTGACATACGGAACCTCGACGTTCTCTGGCGTTGAGTATCTCGAGAGGGTCAGCTTCGCCGGGCTCACGGTCAACGCTCAGTCGATTGGTGTTGCCACTTACCCTGGAGACGCAGAAGCTGATGGATTCCTCGGATTGGGGCCCTTACCCGCCAAAACTAACGTTGTCGGCAAGACCAACGTCCCAACATTCATGAACAACCTCATGGCCCAAAAATCCATTCAGACCGAGGTTTTCGCGATTTCTTTCCGACCCCTGGTGGGAGCCCGTAATAGCGAGGTCAATGGAGAGCTGACCATCGGCGGAGTCGATCCTTCCAAGTTCAAAGGCCCCTTGACCTACTTCCCGAGACTCAAGTCGGGACGCGGCTCCTTGTACTGGGGTATCCAAGTGACCAAGTTCAGTTACGGATCGACGGTGCTCTCCGCCGCCCTGAGTACCGGTATCGTCGATACCGGCACAGTCATCACGTGGATACCTACTGTGGCCTTCAATGCTTTCGTAAAAGCCTCGGGCGCCGGGACTGATAACGACAATGAAGTGCCGGATTGGGCCAAGAAACCGACCCTCGATCTCGGTATCACCATCGGGTCGACCACTTACACCCTCACACCTGACCAGTACCTGGTTCCGGCTGCTCAATACGCCAATCTCGGTTTGGTTCCTGGCAAGTACTACGCTTTCCTCCAAGACGGTGGGTCCTATGGGGTAAACACCATCCTCGGGCAGAAGTTCTTGGAGTACTACTACTCGGTCTACGATAAGACGAACGCGCGCGTCGGCCTCGCGGCTAATTCGTGAGATGGTGTTGCGTACGAAGTGGCTTGGCATGGTGTAAGATCAGGATGGGGGATGAACAGTTGGGATTAAAGCATGTTGACGCATCAGCTACATTTTTATATAATAAGAAATCCTACTTCGTTTCATCATAGACTTGCGGGAGTGATAATAATTTCCCTCTTTTCATATCCTATCTCCTACCCAACCCACGCTATACAGCCTTCTTCCTGTTCCAAACCTCAATATGCGTCACTTGCTTCCGCCCTTCTATCTTTCCATCTTTCCATCCTCCCATCCTGTCACCCTATTCATCATCATTTCCTTTCCCATGTTACTCAATGCTCAATTTAGCTCTGTGCAACTCTACTATTCCCTTCCGGCTGTCTTTTCGCGGTGGATCGCGGAGAGCCGAAGATGCGGAGTTTATTCGCACTTTAGAACTGTATAAAGCGTCTTCATGTGAATATCAAAAAGTCGAAGCGCAGCCGAAGATGTGCAGTCTTTTGCACCCCAAGATAATCTAACATCTCCGGTCATATGAGAATGCTTCATGTAATCTGCGTCACCTCGAGCCGCCTCTTTCTGCTATCTTCGAAGATGTTACAGTGTTTCGCATTAAAAGAAAGAAAAAGAATATTTTGGGGCTCTTGTCGGGCCGCCTCTCCCAATGAACTTCATGTCAATCGCAGAAGCCTAGAAGGCGCATATTCGTACATTTGGTCGCCATGTCGGTCAAGTCGTCTACGCACTGACACAATTTCCTAACATCCGGGTTGTTCGTGATATATGAAGGGATTATTTTGACGGATGGTTCTTGGGGATCAGGGTAGAGAATGGTCTGTCTGCCCGCTGCAAGCGAGTTGGAGGCCATGATGAAGAGAAGCAGTTTGCATGAGAGAGGTACGAAATATGAACAATGTCGGCAGTATTATAATGCTGTGATGAGAACACTTTGATGAGGTACAGGGTAGGATACATTACTCAGTAAGCTACGAAGTATGTCATATGGGTGTCTTCTTACAGAGGAAGGCGTGACTGATGCAAGCGACGTCTTGCGGCCAGCATCCTCTCCGACAACATTTTTTTTTTTGCGCCACACATTCGAGCAAGTCCCGCCTCAATGGAAATCGAGTTTTTTAGTGCTACCACTACTGAATTCAGTCATCCTTTTTCAATATTAATTGCAATCATACACTGTTTGCGCAGAGTGTAAGTTAAATCCTTGAGATCCTCCTTCGCTGCTTCCAACTTTTTCTCAGACTCTTCCAGGTCCCTGAACTCTGAAAGTGGTTTCCATTTTTCTTTCATGAGCCTCTCCATTTCGATTATTTTCTTGATCGCCTCAAAAGTATGAAGCAAAAACGTCTTGTTTCGAACCCCCTAACGATGCCATTCTTAGTGTGCTTGGGTAGCAGTCCTCTTCAAGGGTTCTTCTACCCGCCACTATCCCAATTTTTGCATGGCACCACTCCATTGAGAATATGAGCCGTCGAGAATAGAAATGGTATGTTTGGTTGGCGGTGGTGTGGTCTTCGTGCAGTATGTGAACCAAAGGGATGAATCTCATGCCAAAACATTGCCCGGTCGTCTTCATATCAGGACACGTCCCGAATAGAATGGGTATTGTAAGTCGGCAGAATCAAGAGAATCCTCGGAAACTCTTAAAATTTGATATCCGAGTCATTGCCCTTGTGCGATTGATGTTGCCCTTGGCCTGTTGTGGGTTGTTCGGACCACCGAACCGAAGAAACGGCCCAGGGGAGCAATTTCGTGTTATCGTATTTAGAGCGTCGTTATCAAGTCTCTTGATCCTGCTTGTAGCCGCGTCACAAAATTTCGCCATACTCTATCTGGCTCTGTCATTCGAACAATACCGACGGGGGTGCTGGACTGGACTGCCAAGATCTTCTGGCCAGGCCTTCGCCTGCTTCTGGGTCGGATTCCAGCCATTTTCGGTCTGTCTGAACATACTGGCTGTGTGGTTGTCTGTCACCTAAGCCCCATATCCGCCTGAACCTACGGGACTGTATCATTATACATGGCCACATAGCACTCCTTCATCTGGAGTAACTCCCACAGCTGGAGAAATCCCCTGTTTATTGACTCCCATCATGATGTATGTGACCGGTCTCTCGTACGACTTAGAGCTCGAAAGTCCCGGAGGTAGAGGATAGTGTTGGGCCGGGATATGAAATCTGGTGAGAGAAGGTGTTTGAACGGCTTGTGATTTTCGGATGGTGCAAGTGTAGTCTACAATTTCGAACTCATACAGCACAATTCTGTCATGATCTTAGAGAGCGTGGTTTCTTCGAGTACGGAAACATCGAGTTTCCCTCGGAAAGATCTGAAGTTTACTTTGAAGATAACATGGACCAGATGAAAGATGCCAGAACCGTTCGCGTTAAGTAGATCGACTCTGTGAACCGGTGTGCCATGATGTTCGTAGCTTCGGTCGTACTTTGGGTTCTCCTGGACCGAGGAAGCAATGTCGAATCTGAGTCGTCGAAATCCAATACTTTCAAGTCCATATTGGCTTATGTATAGTGCTGGTTGCCCATGATGATGTAGAACATCAGAGTGATGAGGCTGCGATGGATGCTGCACCGAAATTAGCATGTGTGACACTTCAAACATGTGACTGAGACATCGCCCTTGGAGCAACACTTATCTCGTGTCTTGTGAAAATTAAACAGAGTTTCGAGATAATATATATCATAATGAATGTAGTTTGGAAAATGGATACTTTCGTCATGTTGAGGATGTCACGTGCCATGACGTGAAGTTTTCATAATTACAAGCGTAGTATTTCATATATGAGATACTACGCACTATCAATCACGCTGTCGTGAAAGGGAAACAGGACTCGGTATTCTTCTAGATAGATACTTCATATAGTTGGGCGCCAGATGCCGAATATGCTTCTATGAATCGGCTTTATGATGCTGTCAAGGTCCCGAAATGGAAGTGAGGCTCCTGCGTGGGCTTCACATGGCTTCTATATATTGTTTTGGTAAATGTCTATGACTGCTTAGTAGCAGGGTCTCAGCGAATAGTAAATCAATAGGAAACGCCTTTCATGTAAATCATCTATATTTGTGTAAATCATCGCATTTAATTTGCTTTATGCTAGAGAGTTCCCGGCATAATTACATGTCTAACATGGTGAAGTCCGAAGATTCTTAGATCAAGAGATATCTGGGCCTCTGGCAAATCTGCATCGATATCATAATCGGCCAGTCGCTCTGGCTTCTTGTTTCGCATCACACCAGACAAAAAACCAGTCGCCATGTCCCAGTATCGCAGACTGTAGCCCCTTGTCACTTCCAACCACATTTCTACCTCATCTTTTGTTGCTTCACTAGCAGCCCCGAGCCTCGAGTCTGACATTGGAGGCAGGATCTGGTCATTGATTCGCGCACCTGCTATGAAATTTGGTCCAATGGTGACACCTGACTCTGACTCGGCGGTCCTACAATATCCTGAGACACTCGGAGATTGAGAACGTATCTCTGGTATAGTTTCGAGGATGACGTTAAAGTTTAAGGACTTGCGAGCCTCGGTTTTCTGGTTGCTTGGCTTGGTGATGATATGATGCTCCTGGTGCCCAGGGGCTACTTGATTGTACGAAGCTTTCAAAAGGAAACGGTTCTGACCCTTTTGAAGTCAGTACTTGCATCTTAATATGTGAAGAGCCTTACATAATTCTTTCTAAAGATGGAGCTCTAAAACAAATTGTTGCAGAGCTGGAGACACATCATTGTGGCTCGACTTGGTATCCTGTTCGATTCGGATATACGCCGCCAAAAGAAATCATTGCTGCAGCATTGATATGCAGCGCATCTCTCCCGAATCAGATGCAGCTGGGAGCTGTAAGGAGCCATGATCGAAGTTGCAGTTGAGGAATCGGCGTCGCGGGCCGAAACATGAGATGATCATTCTGTTAACGAGGTTGCTGAGACCATGTAATTGACTTGAGTCCGAACAGCCACTCGGATCTCCGTAAAGTGCACTCCTGGAGATGCTGTGGAATATTTGCAAATGGTATTGATTGTTTATCTTAGATACCAGAAAATCGGTTGATCTTTAGACTCTAGAGAGCTTTTAGCCTCCGATTTTGATTCTTATTATTTGAATGGGTGGGCGTCCTTAAATTTGAGCCGATGAGATATTGTGCTTGCCTACTTGCAGTATACCCAAGTATACCATGTGCGCATGAAGCTGGTAAGTGCCGTTGGAAACGGCTGAAAGAGTCCGACCACAATTTAAATCCTGTGACAGCAAACAACATCAACATGGCGTTGCCTCAGCTTTTCGAAACTTGACTCAAGGGTTGAGTGAGTCTGCCGTAACCTTTTGAATTACTGTGGAACTCGATAAATCCTCTAGCTGGAAAGTCATGGGTAACAAGCACGATGTCACGTGAGCATCCTGATAATCCTTACGAACATTTGTTTAGTTTAAATTACGCGACTTACCAACAGCTAATAATCACCTCATGCCAGTTCCCTGCTCTAAAGTCCCAAGTTTTGAAATCTTTTCTTTCTTAACTCCACGAAAGTTCGTAAGTGCAGAAAATAAACATCAATCATCATTGTGGCTTGTCTACCGTGGCCGATAAATAGCAAAGCTACTGCTAGCAATTCAAGACCATATAAGCAGCTGCGCAAGACCATCTATTAGCTCTTGCTCCACCATAATGACCCGTTTCGATAAGGTCCCGAAGTTGTAGAGCGACACAATCTACACTATTCTTGCACTGGTTTAGCCGAAGGTCCCTCTGGCGCGAGCGTGCCAAAAAAAAAATTCAATATATCGCGATTAAGACGAGATTGATATGAGTAATGCTGTTTCTCTTAAGCTAGAAAGGTATCAACTGGATCCAAAGATGATTTTTCGGGTATTATGGCTCCGATTATAAGTTTGCAGAGGCAAATCGATGATGCCTGGGGAGGACAGGAAGGCGACCAAACCTACGAGGCTGAGCACAATCTTTGCCGGCGGAGCGATAGCAATTTACTTAGTAAAGTCTCTGAAAAATCATATGACTTTAAAACTTATAGTTACTAATGTCTTATAAGTTATTCGCGATGTTCAAACTGACCTGTAAGGCTGTAACTTTTAGGATTTACTTTTCTAACTTGGAAGCCCAGCTTGCTATTGAAGTGGTATTATTTCACCCAGCAAAGTCACTAAATAATGCTATGACTTTTAGTTTTATATTTAATAAGAAATATAAAACTAATAAGATCCTATAAGTGTTTTGTAACTTTCTTAAGCCGTATTTTCAAGATTTACTTGTCGAACGCTAGTAGCCCGGCTCGCCGATGAAGTGGTTTTTTCACTTAGTAAAGTGACTAAACTATCCTATGACTTTGAAATGGACCTTAGTAATGTCATCTAGTATTATCGCGACTTGACTATTTATCTGTCACTTTTGAGATCTTCTTGTCTAATTTGCTGCCCAGTTTTGATGAGAAGTGAACTCAAAATGCATATTACGTAAGTTCCGAAGATGTACAAGTTTGATTTAATTGGTTTGCTCGTAAGAATAAGATAGCATCCATATTTAATATAAAGACGAGAAGATAACAATAGCAGCTCGAAAAAATCTACTGCTTCTATGATTTTTTATATTCTTCTAGATCACCTTTCTAGCGAAACGCATTTCATAATAGAATATCTGGAATACAACTTGCCAGAGAAGCTAGATACTATGATCCCCAGGGCAAAACACGAGTGACATATTTGCCCCAACTGCAAATATACTATAAGACACGATCTAGGAAAGAAACTGCACTGCTCTGGTCCCGTACCGAAATAGTACCTCCCAACGCCGAAAATAAATAGCCCTGCTATTAGAAGAAAAAAACGTCAATTATCTTGCTCATCAATATTCTCCTTAGTATCTATCTCCAGACTCTGAGCCAATATCTCAACCAAGTCTTTGAAAGTCGCTGTTATATCTGCAGTATCCCGAACTAAGGATTTTGTAGGCTCTGGAAGCTGCGAAATTGCGGATTCGAACTCTGCACGGAATGCTAAGAATACTTTTACAGGTTTACTAGAGCTTATTGGGTTACTAGGATCATCCAGCACTTAGTTAGACAGCGGATATCCCCGAAATGCCTACATAGTGCACACAAACCGCATTGTGGTAACAAACTTGCAGTATTTAGTACCTGCACTAAACCTAGCCGAGAAGCCTTTCTTAGCTGACTTGCAGTATGGGTAGATCTTGATCTCGGTACCATTAGCCGTAATGCACACTTCTTCAGGTTTGATCTTGTCCCACGCGACATTTGCTCTGTTCTCGTCCTAGAATCAGGAACCACCGACGATTTCCATGTATATCCGGCGTTTTCCGATAATCGGTGCCGTCTACATTGGGTCTGGCGGGATCTGACATATTTGAACCTTTTGCTGGCGAGTCTGGAGCAACGACGATAACCCGCTTGTTCGATTTTCCGACTGCGATTGTCATAGACGACCAGCATCCTGCGGGTTTGGCTCTTACTGGTTGAAGAACAATCTGATCACCACGAATAAAGTACTTGGGAATCAAGAGCTCTCCGGGTTTCAAATCGGCGTATAGCTCCGCGTGATGTGGTGTAAGCTCCGCGAAAGTGGGTATCATTCCGTCAAATTTTTCGAGTAACTGAAAGGGAACTGCAACAGGAACGTTACATTGGGACCTGTGCCAGATACTACTCCCATGCCCTACACAAAGTATTAGCCACTGGATAATCAAGCAAAATTAACGACATACTAGTGCAATTCCAGCATGATCGGCATCGGGTCGACCTTTGTACTGGGCTAAGCGAGTGGGGGATTCGAGATTGTCATATTTAGACGTCGGATTGACGAAAGTGCCTTTGATCAACAACTTCTGGATTGATTTCGCTGTGGAAGTGTAAGTCTCGGCTAACTTGACTTTAGTCCACTCCTTGCATTCGTCAAGCACGCCATATTTCAGGCACATGGCTCCTAGGTCTGCAATCTCACTCTTGGTCGAACTCAGCTCCATTTCAGTTCGTTAGTTCCCTCACATACCTCGTCTTTCACTTCTGGAGATGTGACTGTATCTTTTCCCGATTCCAATGGCATTGGGACTTCATCTTCATCCAACATCTTGTTGCCCTCTGCCATTACAGAGGAGGATAACTTGGCATCTGCGGAGACTGTATGTTTGTCTAGAATACCTTTTTGGTTTGTTTGCGTAAGAGACGGATCCCCCATGACTGCAATGTCTGCAGGAGTTGAAGGTGTAGGCAAGTCCTCGAGACTTTTCTTGTCGTAAACGAGGTCTGCCGAGCTTTCGATTAATGTGGGTGTCAGTTCTGAGGCATTTTTGAAACTCACAGGTGTTGGAGGCTTGTTGAGTTTTGAGTGCATCGAGTATGGTGGGGGCTGAGATTCAAAAGCTGAATCATTCTTTACAGCAGGCTTTGGAAGCGTCAGGTCTGCAGACGACATTTTAATCTACGAGGAATCAATACTGGTCTGTGAGAATGAGGATTGGTCTGGTGTTGATTTGAAGAGAAGGAACTCAGAAGATGAGAGGGGATGTATCCTACTTACGAAGTAGATGGCTTCGACGTCATCAGCAATGTTATGGCGAGAAAAATTTGACACTGAAGGTGTTTGTTGTGGTTGCTGGGTATTCATTGGGAATGGTGGTGAGAAGTGATGCAGAGTGGAGTTTGGATGATGGTGATCAGTGGGTGTAGGGTGGAAGTTGGCTGTTGGTAGCGAATATCAGTGGAAGCTAAGGAATCAAAACGAGCTAAGTAGAGCAAGATCAGGCGGCGATATTCGAGACAAGTCAAGCACTTGGCTACCTCTTTCTGAGAGCGACGATGAGATTGTATATAAAAAAGCTGCTTCCCTCGAAATAAAAAAACGATGAGGTGAAGTAAGCGAGGCTGAACGTCAACAGGGTGGAATATACGGCACTCGATAACACAGGCACATGAATATTGTCATCAAATCAATATTTGATCCTTGGTCCTTCCTTTAATAACAGTCGAGTGTATTTTTCATACGTTGTGTCAAAAAAATTCCGAAGAAAAAGCTGCTTCACGTGATATAACCAACCGGGGAGGTGAAGTAAGCCAGGCTGAATATCAATTATTGATAGTGAAGTCTGGCAAGGCTGTCCCACTTGGAAAGATCGCAGCCCCCTGGCTTCCTACAGATGAAATCAAAGTTGACTATTACGTCTTCACATTGGTGCAGTGTGCTCATTTCGGTAACGTTAAAACCTTACGTGAGTATTCACAGCTTCACTACTTCAGCTTCCCTCCATAAATCCTACGTACTCTATCCGCTAAATAACACAGCAACATCTTCATCGCCAAATCATAACCTCAAACTCACCATATTATTTGTCTTAATGATGAATAAAGATGACATGAATTCTTTAAAAGTTGAGAATCGCATCACAAAGACTATCTTGGAAGTCGCGTCACGATTTGTAAGCATTCCTACTACATCCACTTTCATCAATCCTATGCTGCCCGTTCTCCCGACGATCATATCCCAAGAAATCAACAGGTCCACTTTGAACAATTCTCAACTATTTTGATAGAATGCTAACCTAAATAGAGCAATCCTACAATTGTGGCACCTTGGAGACAGCAGCTCAGAGTTCGACTGAGTACTACTCGAGATCGATCGCAATGTGGATATTACCATCCATCAAAGAAAGTATACCCCAGCCAGGACTTCTATGCTCCCAGAATAAAAGGTTGTACGCGATAGGAAGCACGCAGTATTACCGATCTACACAATACTTGAGCCCATCAAAACACAGCACGTGGTCACAAGAACGAAGAACGCTGTCGATGACTTGGATTGATAGAGGACTGGGGAAATGCATTGGAGGGCCGGCCGAGTGTAGTACCCGGAAATCGAGGTCCGAGATTCGCCGAGACTATGGGAAGTAGACTCATCAAGGCAAGTCAACTTGTCGGAAATTCTTCATCGCCGATTATTTGCGAGGACGTAATGCAGAAATTTACCGATCTCCAGATCGTCAAAACAGCTATACCACCCAGACGCACGGTAGAGAGCAAACTGGAATCCGCGGCGACAAGGCGAGAAAAGAGATACAAATAGGAGAGACAAATGATGGTTAGGGGAGTTTGGAAGTTAGTATGAAACGGTAGGACTTGAGAATCAAGGCATCTTTTATTCATTCAAAAGCGAGTTTCAGAAAGGCGGTCGGGAGGTGTGAAAATGGGGCGCATGATTTAGCGGAAGGATGGGACTTGATTGCTGGAGAGATCTATTGATATTTCGTCTGTTTGAAATCCATGATCTTCGAGCTCAGATCAAACCTGTATTTATTCGCTTAACAAACACCATCAAAACAACGCACAAAATATAACAGGCAATGGACCGAAAGACATGTTTGAACGCGTGGCAATATCTTTCCATTTGCTAGTGCAGTTGCTATCTGACAATTCTATCCAGGCGAGACTGGGGAAATTTGCCTTGGGCCAACAGAAAGTGAATATCGATCTTGAATGCAACATTTGAAATCTATGAGCTAGCTAAAGTCACTAAATGGTTGCATGACATCCAACATCCCATCACATAATGTCCTGTGATAACCTCATGGCTTCCAACTCGTGTTGTAGAACGGGTCGCGAAGGAGATGTTACTTCAAAAATGTGATCCCCAGGAACACAATTAAATTTCGCCGCGGTTAACACTGTAAAACATGTGCACTTCTGGACAGTTTATTACTTCTCCCACAACGATGACTTGAGAAGACAGCAGCCGATAGAGCTGAAACAATCTAATCTATCATCTTGACACGCTCTGAAATGATTTCAACGTTCATTCAAAATGTCATCGGCAATCTTTTCCGCTAAAGCGTCTTTCTCATATCAGTTCAGGCATTTCAGTGGGTCGAGGGATGCATGCTTACAAACTGTACTTTGTGGATGTCCTGGGGGAAGGAATGGGAACGCTGCTGCATCAACGACCCTCAGATTGTGCAGACCAATGACTCTGGCTTTCGAGTCTACGACCGCCATTGGATCCTCTACCTTTCCCATTTTACCTACGGTCTGTCAGACATTCTCTTACACCACGAGCATCATTTGCGTGGACGTACAAGTGCAGCTAGCATGGTAAACAGTTTGAACATTCTTCTTCACCCACTCCAGCAGCTGCACATCCGTCGATACATTCTTTCCTGGGATAAACTCGTCCCCAATAATCACACCCTTCATTGCGTTGGTGGCCCAGAAATCCCTCGTTCGCTTTATTGCGATAACAGCCATCTCGAGATCCGTGGGACTTGTGAGCCACCCAGTATTGATGACCGGCGCATCTTCCATGTCCTTTGATTTCAGGGAAACATTCCCACGTGAAATAGGGGTAATCAGAGCTGGTCGTAATTTTGCAAAATTAATGGTCGAATCAGATGACTGAGTACTGTCTACAATGTACTCAAAGTCAGGCCAGTCTTCAGGAAATTGGGCCAGATCAAATTTAGCGCTAGAGCTCAGGTTTGCAGCGTAGTGTTTGGGAATCTTTTCCCATGCAAGATAATCACCTCCGCTATTAGCAAGAAGTCCGGTTTGATTTTGTAGGTAGGACACCACTGCAGACTGTTCCCCCGCGCCATGGGTCGTCGCCAAGGTGGGAAGATTGACCTCATACATCATCGGCCATAGTACATGATCCCACATGTTTTGTCCTACGCCTGGTCTGTCAAGAATGATCGGGATGTCGAATTCCTCGAGATGCGCCGTGGGGCCAACGCCGCTTACCATTAGTAACTGTGGTGACTGAAATGCTCCCGCGGAGAGGATAACTTCTTTAGTAGCGGAGAGAAGATATGAAGTCCCGGCGCTCTTGACTACAACCCCAGTGGCTGTTTTATTGTCGTCGAAAATTACTTGCTTACCAAGCGTATGTGTATATACTTTCAAGTTGGGCTGGAGCTCACTTCTTGCAAAAGCAGCTTGGAGATAGCCCGACTCACTCGACGAACGAGAAGCATCGTCAGGACGAATAGTCAAAGGGCAATATTGACTGCCAAGGAGTGCTCCACTAGAGAAATCTGCAATGTCAGGAATTCCAATTTCTCTCAGTCCGAGTTGAGCCCAAGAAGCGAAAGGCGTTGCGGTGTTCGGGAAAGAAACGTGTATCGGTCCACTTGTCGAACCATAAGCTTGCGGGCCTGGATTTGGAACTGAAGCATTCAAGGCCCTGACAGCACTACTAGGGGATGTGTAATTTGCGAAAATACGGGAGTAAATTTTGGAAGTTCCAGCTATCGTCTCCAACCCTCCTCGCCCACGCAGTATACGAGTCGTTCGTACCACGCTGATATGCCATAAAGTTCATAGCTGAACTTCCCCCGAGAGTCTTGCCGCGAGCATATAAGGACGTAGCATTTTCGAGCTGAGGCTGCGGGGCCGTTGTAAAGTTCCAGTTTGTTAGAGGGCCCTCGAGATTTGGAGCTCGATAACCTGGGACAATTGTTAAATTGCCGTTTTCTTGTTCGTAAAATCCGCCCGCCTCCACGACGGCGACAGTCACATTGCTGTTTTCAGTAAGTCGGTATGCTAACGTGAGACCTGCGGTTTCGCCTCCAATAATTACATCTATTCGTTAAAACGTCAATTTGAATTTCTCGTGAAGATATGAGAAGACTCACAGTCATAAGTTGCGTTGACACCGGGACGTCCGAAACTGTTCGAGTATATGGCGCTTCCAAACATTGACGCTTTAGCTTCATGGATGACTCCGATGGCGGCAACGCCGGCCAACAAGTATTGGACAAGTGGTGAATGCATGGTTAAGCGCAATTGACTCTAGTCAGCGAATTGTTTCTGAAAGTAGAGGTTAAAGAGAATATCGTGCACGATTGAGAGTTACAACCCTCGAGGTGAAGACTACTTACTTGATTACCGAATCTGCCGCGTGACATCACGAAGGTTGTTAGAACCAATCCTACGAGGCTTTAAAAGCCTTGCCGAAGACGCGAACTCGTTGTCTAACATTACGCCGTCGTGAGCTTAATTTGGCCCGGCTGTAGTGGTGGACCCAAAAGACTCTTGGCCCACCATAGCAAACCGCAACATTCATGTGGCGATCTAGTCATTAGTGAGACCTTGACCTCGGACTATCGCTGGTTAAACTAGAGAATATTTGGTGCCGAAATGTGGATTGTAAACTTCGAAAGATATCTGTAGATTGGTTCTCAACGACAGAGCCGCTGGAAGGCTGCCGAACTAGACACCATTAGACTACAGACGTTGATCGAGCCAATGCGTGATGATTCTCCAACATTTCTGCCATGAAATTACACAGACAGCGTGAAGTGGTCACAAGAAACATATTTCAGTCTGAACCGGATGAATTGATACCAAGACTGGCTTTTTTAAACCAGTTTAACTTCAGGCATCTCCGAGAGCCGCACCAGTTGAAAGTGCTACAGCTCAGTACATATAGAATTGCGCGGCCTGTGCTGTCTCTTCGACCTGAATCACTTCCTTCTCAGCTCCGAATGTTACGTACTTTCCCGTCGCCTTGCATTTCAACGTAAAATACCCCGTTTTGAACAGATCCCTACCAAATGTACTTGCAGTTGGCTCAGGGATGTACTCGGAGTTGCTGGTGGGGATGCAGACGCCTGAGATACGCGCTACGAAGACCGTCCCATCTGTTGGAATTTCTCCGAGGTGTTGGCTGTAGGAATCCAAAGTCAGTATTGCCAGCTTGAGTGGATGAAAAGACGATCAAAGGTGATCGAGTACATGGCGCTCTTGATAATGAATAAACACTGTCTGTTTCTCTCGCAATGGTTTTTGCTAGCAAGAAATTTCTCGGGAAATACTCACTAAGCACCCGAACGGACCAATTTGACTTCATGTCGAAGACTGTTGATAGCAGCCTCGGGCATGGCGCCAGCACAAGCGACAAGAGCTTCCAAACGGTCAATGTAGGGCTTCACGACTTTGTCGTGGTTAGATTTGCTGAAAATAGTGGTAGCGAAGGTTCGAATCGCCGAGAGCAAATCGGCTTTTGCCTTGCGGTCATCGAGGACGAGACGAGCCAAGATTGCTTTGCTTCCCATCTCAAAGTCCTTGACCTCTCGAAGAAGCTGGTCGGTGCCGCAAGGAATGAACTTGAGGTTAATATCCTTGATGGTTGGATTGTCAACAGCTCTCACGTCATTGTAGAGGTAAGTGTTGTTAGTGTTGACCGTGAAGCCATCCCGGTGCTTCATGATCGTTTCCATGGCGTACAATTTGATGAATGCATTATAGTCGATGACTTTCTTCGCACCTGTCAATCCATCAGTGGCGATGGCTTCGGCGGCTACCAAGAGATCTTTCTGATCTTCAGCACCGCCACTCTCGAAGCTGATCTTCTCAGCTTTGATGATAGCTGCATCGAGGTCATCTCCAGCATCGAGCCTAAGAATGAATATTTAGCTCTTACTCTGTCCAGCTGTGCTAAACGTTCCGGAGGATATGTCCTTGCCAGATCTCTAAAATGACTCAAATGCTCGGCTTACTTACTCATAGAGATTGCCTTCATCGTTCCCATCGAAATTTTTCTTCAAGAACTGTTTCTTATATTGTTCCAGGTTCACGAACACGCCCCTGTCTATCGATACCACGTAGTCAGCAATCGCTTTTCAATATATTCCGAAGCTCATGTTTGATGAAGATTGTTGAGAGACTTCACTGAAGAAGCCAAAATAGAACTGGAAGGCAAAGGTTGATAAACTTGTCACTTACATGTCGGTACCGTTTACGATCATGTTGGCGAAATTACAGCGTGGAGTAGGTATTTCTGCATGGCTTCATCAAAGTTAGCCGGGGTATGGTAATGTTGTAGGATCGTCAGGACATTTCTCACGATGTGTCGCCTATAAAGCGCGCAAGGTAGCACCAAATTAATGAATGTTATACTTACCGAAAGAGTTCGTGTGCGAGTGGCTGGCGAATGTAGGTTGGGTCCTGTTTACAATTGTTCAACGTGATACTTTTGGTCCCGATGAGTTTCTCGACGACGTCCTCGTTCTCCTTTACATTGCGGGCAAAGTCAAGTCGGACAGACGGTTTAGTTTTACTGAAAGATCCACAGTAGGACTTCTTGATGATACCGACGTCTTTGAAAGTTGCACTCATCTTCGGGCTATGCGTGCCAGAGATGGTCACGGAACTGGCTTTGCTAGATTGCAGAAATAAAGTCAGCAGCGATCTTGAAGCAAGAAGTGTAAGGCCAAAGCGGTTCCGAAGGACCGACACCGTCTATAACTTAGGCACAGCCTCATGAAATGGATACAAGACAGAGTAAAAGCAAATGACCTCGTCTACACTTACTACCAGTCGAAGCGGGGGCCGCCAGCGTACTCGAAATTGCAAATGCCCCCTCGAGGCTCGCAAGCCATGAGGGATGCCCACTGGATATTTCACACATTAGCAATAACTTAATGTATTCTCAATAAACCCCCAGAGAGTAGCGTGTCTTGAGACTATGGTGAACGGCAAGTCAGGTGCGGGATAATTATCGTTACCTGATCTTCTGGCATCTTGATATCGACTGTGATGAGGTTATCAATGCCATAGAAGGCGTTGAGACGATCTTGGGTTTTGCTCATAGTGAAAGATTTTCCTGTTCCTACTTTTGCTATGATTGAAAGAGGATAAAGAAGTTTAGGCATCGAGAAGGATGAGGGATATGTTTTTACAGGGTAGAAGTGTGGCTTGTGCTAGCAATTCTTCCCAGGTGACACAACATGCTCCTTTGAAACACGATGATGATCTGCATGCTTGGCTTCGCAACAGATTCCGAAGATTGGTTCATTGATTTTAGGGAGCGGACCGAAACTAACACGGCATTTTACACAAGAAAACTCAGATGATCACGTCCTCAGGATGGGATTTCTGTTAACGGACTTCGCTGATCGATCCGTCGCTCAAGACGAGACGCAAGGTATCTCTTCACTCCTACATTTATCAACCGATACTCCAGGATCCCATTCAATATAATAGTACAAGAACATTACATTGAAAACATAAGCATGAAGGATTGTGATCACATCATTCTCGAATATCGGTCCATAGAAGTAGCTTATTTCTCTTCTCTCCAAACGCTGCCATAGCTGAAGTGTTGTGGCACAGTCATACAAGATTGGGTAATGGCAGCGCTACTGCTGAGTGTCTCTGCACATGTTGTGCAACAATACACGCAAGTATCATGTTACCCCGCAACTCTGCAGTTGGCGTGCCCTCGACATTTTTGCCCACCTGTACGGAATCATCGAAGCTGAGGTCACTTTAAGTAGACTGCTTTCCAGATTTCAATGGTTTGATAGTGAGTAGTACTTTTGGAGCAGCTGTATAGTGTCCTAGGTGCTTCAAACAACACTCACATCAGTGCAATAACCAATTTAGCAGAAATAATAGAGTTCCCAACACGTACATGACCGAGTCCCAAACCTAGGATGAAAGAACAAAAGTGGGTATTACCCTCGTCAGCTAGCCGAGAAACGTAGCGATCTACGTGCCGAGATCTCGTAAGAGGCAAAGTCGGTGAAAAGTGTAACAGAGAAGATGCCGGTAGCACTAGATAAAAGACTGAATCATCGCTGTGACATTCCCCCTCAGTAAATATCTACCTTCCGGGATACGAATGTTTAGCTAGAGATATATGGTGTAAGTTGCAGATATCGTGCATCTTCGATATTAGATGCATGAGAATGAGAAGATATTTCTGAACAGCTCGCTCCGAAGCAACCATTGAGGAAGGTCAATATCGAGGATAAAAACAGAAGAAAACTCTCGATCAATTAAAGTGAACTTTCAGTCATGGATGTCTGCAGATCTCACGATGCTCTCCTGCCCTCTGTGCCTCTGCCTTTAGATTGAACTCTCTCCCAGGGTTCTTCGCTTATTGACACCAAATATGTTTGTCAATCATGAAATAGTAAAAGTCGCCGGGTATATTAAGATCCACCTACTCCGGGCCCCAAAGCGTGGAAGCAACTGCCAAGTTAGTCTCCTTAAAAGAGCTCATTCAAATTTTGGGCAACTGAGCTCCGCCTCGTATGACCCTTGAATGAAGATTTGACGAAAAGGTCAGCTTACCTGAACACTGCGACGGATAGACCCCAAGGTATCTTGAGACTGCGGAGAAAGACTTACGGTCCCCTCTAGAAACGTTAGTGTCATCTGCATCATTTCTATCGCTCCTCTTTTGCGAAAGGTCTACCTTGGGAACACTCTTAGTCAGTAGAGAGTAGCTCCTGGCCTCGATCGATAATAGTGTTCCCTTAGGCCGATAAATATGGTATTTTAACATGCTCGGCGAATTGATTGCAAAATCAAGTACCTGAAAGCTTTGCACGGTAACTATGCTAAATTCTCAACCGTTGTCGCCTCGAGGACATGCGAGGATAGAAATTGAGGATTTATCTAGCCGGATGTCGAGGCTCGAAAGATGGCCAGTTGCGGGGTAATAGGAGGATTTGCCGCACTTACGATACTCATCCTCAATCAGAGACCGACCAAACTTATCTCCAGCCAAGCGAGGTCTTTTTGGTTTCGTCAAGTCATCAAACGATGGCATAACTTTACGAGACCACGTTGCGAAATGTCCTTGAACAGTTGTCAATGTCGCGAAAATGTAGTGGGACATGAGTAGAATAAAGTCATATGAATATATGGCGACTATGCTCAAGTGATTACGACGAACTTTTGGAAACTCTTTCACGAAGCGCGTGGTCGATCCTGCCTTGGCTTCTAGAACAGTGTTGCCCCATGTCACATTCCGTCCAACACAATCATGGCGCCGTAAACAAGTGCGAACAGAGAAACCTTGATAACGGAAACGCAGCTACCATATTAGACTGACCACGCAGAATCCTATTAGGTGGCTTGAGATTTCTAGAGCATCGGCCCGTAGATTGTAGTGAGTGGGGCTTCCTCGAAGGTTGCCGACATTTCGCTTAATCACTAGCGCTATTGATTTTTCTCTCCCCTGCCTTCAACCAATCATGAATATCTCTGTAAAATCATGACTTGGTATTTTCTTTCAATTTGATAAAGAGACCTGCTGACAGCTTTCGTCCTTTTCAATCATTCCCGGCAAGTGTAGATGACTAGCATGGCACCAGTAAATTACTTTGTAAACGATGATACTGTACCCAACATGAGCATGTTATGTTTGCTGGTCTTCTTTACAGCAGGAACCTTTCTAGTTAGGATTATACCATAACCATAGCTGAGCATGTAGCTTTCCTTCGTCGGGTGCACAGCATCAAATACAAAATGTCGAAATGCCGTGCCAAGAGATCGACAAAAATAGACGTTTCTCGTTTCCTCCGAACTATAGACTTAGTGACTCACTGTCCATACTCAAAGAAGTTCAGTGGATCTACATGTAGGACGATGTCTTATGTAGCTCCACGTAAAGATACTCAAGCTTGTGTTACAGAACGAGGGGTCGAGCCTGCAAGTGGCTTACAGCACGGTGTTGCCCGAGATATACTTCGTCAAGGTTAACACAAACATAACGAACTATACAAGTTCGGATCGGATCGATCAGGACATCTCGATCGTTTCATTCGAGGCAAATCATTGAAAATGTATCACACGGTGCCAAAGCTCACATTTCTCAAACTTGAACCTGTTTGATGCTCGCTGGCCGCAGCCGCAACAGCCTCAGGAAGAGCCTGACAGCTGGCTAGTAAGCCAATCCCGCATACTATGGAGTTTGGAACTCAATTAAGCATATTGAGGGCGATCACCCGCGCGGGCATCCCTAAGCATGACCTCATGAAAGTGATGGGCATCTTGCAACGTACCCACAACACACTGGTCCGTATACTGATCAGCGAACAGCAGGGTTCTCAGATTCTCCTTCATAGATTCTTTCGGTGTATTCGGTCATTTTGCTGTCATTTTGCTGCACATACCTGAGCTAAAGTTCTTAAACAAATGACTGCCTGGTCGGACTGTCGATGTGCTGTGCTCATACACATCTGCGAGTTTGCCATTCATCCGCATCCATAAGTTACGAACCCAACACCTCCCCCTCTCCCCCCTGCATCGATTTTGGTACCGTCCTCGAGTGTAACCTCACTATTGGGGTCTCCTGTGCCTTTCTGTTTTCGAAATCCTCCAATCCTGCCATAAACTTATCCATTTCTGAGCTCATTTCACTCCTTACTCAACACCGGGTTGTATGCAATGGTTCAAAAAGGAATCCATCATCGTCCCACAGGTGATGGAAGCAGGTACAATTTCTCTTGGGTAAACAACAGTGAGGGAATGGGGTATCTCAATATCTGAATCTTTTTTAGGCGATTGGTCACCTGTTCCTGGTCAAGCTCTGGGAGTCTATTGTGAGAGTCAGGATCCTCAGTTCTCATCATCTGGCAGCGTTATTTCAATATCGGCGAGTGTCTCTGGTGTCACACTGGTGGGGAGGAATACGACGAGTTCGGCACATCCACATTCGAGGCTGCTCGAGATGCTCCTGATTCATCAGAAAGTCCAGACTTTGTGAAGTCGAAAGATCGTATGGATCACTTGGAATGGAAGTTGCCAGATTACTTGACGAATACAATTGCGATGTCATGATTTGGGGGGGGGGGAACTTGGTCAAACATGACGTTTTTCTTGCTTCGTAGATGGGAGACCGGTATCTCTGAAGATACTGCCTGATGTAAAAGAAATCATAGAGAACCTCACATTCACCTTCGCATCTTCGAAAGCCGCAGGTCGTCGGTCAAGGAAGTATTCTAATAGGTTCAAATTTATGGATGGCATTCAACGAAGCCTGATTTACGTTGCAAACATTCAGCAGATGAAGCCTTAGTCCCATTTACGACCAAAGCATCCGAGTCCCACACTTCTGCACAAATGCACGGTCCCCCTTTGGCCTTCAGTAACCGTAGCGTCCTCACGAAATTAGAATCTGAGCTGGATTGTCGCCGCTACGAACTCCCTAACCGTAACAAAAAGCATCGACTCAACAATCGCCGTTCTACTCGTAATTTTCTTTGCTTTCGAAGTCAAAGTCGCAGTCACCATAACGAAGATAGTGGCCTAGACATACTATTTTGTCGGTTCTGGTCGAGAGGTCGTAGTCATTGTGGAGTGCTGACTTGTCGTAGTAGCCGTAGATGTAGGCCCTGGAAACGCCGTCCTCCTCTTATCCGTCGGTGTCTCCGGCACTGGATGCTTTGGAGGCAACCCCACAGTGATATTCGCGCTACCTGTTCCTTGTTGACCTTCGACAACCATAAGAAAAGAATCCTTCGTTCCAAGTTTTAGACCGACGGCATCCCAGGCTCGGAAATGGTTCCCTGTGTTGATTGTTCCGCCAACACGCTTCGTGGTGCGTATGGAAAAGTATTGTGTAAAGCTGGCTATGCCGACGATAGAGTCACCGTACCGAGGTTTCCGCCAGATCTCGTATGTGCCGTCGTCGGATTGGAAGGTGCCCAAGGGGCCGATTGCATAGATGTTGTCGGATGGATTGTGGTTTCCAAATGACTCGATAATGTAATACTCTGCGAGAGGATCGATGGACCAGCCATAGACACCTAGATAGGCGTTTCCGTTCTCACCATCGAAAGTGCCTGAGTAGTTGAATAGCCTGGAATAGTCAGCTCCTCTGTTTCACACAAAAGAAAAGAGGTGTAGTCGGGGGTGAACTTACATGTCTGTCGCAGGACGGTACCCTTTCCCGACGACAAAATCTCCACCTGGTGGATTATCCCATTTAGCAGACCACTGACCTCCAGGTCCGTTCACAAAATCAACTTTTCCAGCGCCATTGACCCAGTACTGAACCGCATTCACGGGGCGAGTCTCGACATGAGTCTCATTTTGAGTCTCTGCAGCTGTTGCTGGTGTAGCAAGTGAACATGCGGATAGAAACAATGCACCGAGAATGCTACTGAGTGAGACCATGTTGATAGAGACTGTTCGAAGTGCGTTGGTGGTTATTCGGTCTTTCTGCATCGAAGCGAGACATCGCACGGGTCTTAGGTATATTATTATTGCACCTTAAAGGATGGCTTGAGCTTCCATTCAACGTAAATCTCGGACACTTTCATCTTGAGTTGGGGTTAATTTAGGCTGCGCAAGCCGAAATGCTATTTACTGGAGCTGGGGTCTTACCAGTACTTGCTTTATCCGTAGGTCTGAACCTGTCCATAGTGGGTTTGCAGGGCATATTTGATTAGAATCGAACCTTGATCTAAGCCTTGTCAGGTTCAGACCCAGGGAGAAACCGAGTACATCAAACAGGTGACTTGAAGATAGACGGCGAGGCACTTACCATACTCGTATTTGTTGAGTCTGAAGAACTGCGTCGGTTCTGGTCAACACGTTTGGGCGGATGTGCACAAGCTAGAGACGAAGACATGCACAAGAAGCGGCAACTCTACCAGTATCCGTCCCTGGACCTTACCTCAAGAGCTAGATATGACCACTCATGTCGGGTAGACCCGTTTTGACTAAGTAAGCAATTTCAATCGCGGAGTTGATTAGATGATGACATCTACTTAAATTAGTCTCCAAACTCAATTAACATGAGTTCCGTGTGTAAAGAAATAGAATACGAGTTTCTGGAGATCTAAGCTGAGAGGTTAATTTGATCAAAAGTCATATTCTGTGGCATAGGAATTAAGGTCTGAATTGTCTCTTCCCCTCGTGCCGTTCCGTCTTTTCACTATTAGAGTTTCACACTTGCTTTCGTCAGTCTGCGCTCTATGAGAAATCCTCAACTTTTTCTTTATACTGCCAGGACATTACGGACTGCTTTTTTTTTTTTTATTTTTTTTTTACAGATAATACGTGCCTCGAACCTACTTCTACGACCTCCGTATGTATGGGACCTTACCTAACACCTCAAACGAGGTAAACGCTAGTAGTGCTTGAGGAAATTCAGAGCGTGTGACTAGAATTAGTAAATTATCAATTGCCATACTCTGTTCCAACTTGATCAGTTCCGCGAAACACTGTTCAATCATACCAGTAAAACATCTACCGGTAGGTCGTGTAATTAATCAAATTAACTCGAGGTTACTTCCAATGCACTGAAGTATAGTAGTTACGCTAAAACGCTCATTGGCCGACTTGCCTCAATCACACATTTTAAGATTAGGCTAAACACCGCGTCTCTTACCTCGTCCCGAATCCCGAGAATTGTACCGAAGACAGGCCTCGATTGATGGTCTGGACGCCGTATTGAGTTTGAAGGGATGGAGGAAGACCTGCATAACTCAGCCGCTCGTGAGCAATACGCGGACACTTTTGATGTCGACCTGGCCAGTTGACAGCTGACAGCGGAAAGCTTAAATTAGCTCTGCATAGAACGCGGGACAGGAAACAGGATTTGCCTAATAGCACTGAAATCGATTCTCTGTGCAAACCGGTTCTTTCTCGTGAGCCACTAAATACGATTTTAGATTTGAAGTCGAAGTCGAAGGAACCTCACCGATACGCCGATATACACGTTCTCCGTATGCTCATTAAGGATACTTGAGTTTCGATCGGAATTAGCAAGCCTCAACTCGCATCCACGAAGAAAAGAACAAAAAGTCTTGACCGTGGCTATATCGCAGCTTACACCATAGAAATCGCGGTCCTCGAGGAGATTCGTAGACAAAAACTCCACAAGATTAAACATCTTGACTTCAAAGGTCCCTTACTTTTCCAAACGGCAGATATTTGCCGGCCGCAGTAGCAGGACAGAAATCGAGTACAGCGAGCCATGTTCATGACCCTCTTCTACCTGTATATCCATGCTCAGACAAAATTTCGTGGTTGGGAATATCGATGTGGAAGATGTCTCTTTGATGCCGGAGAGCGCAAAGACCGGAAAGGAACTGGTTTACCTGCGCAAGCTCCAATGCCTTCAGTCTCCGTTAGCACAGGCTCATGAAAGCATTCCATGGGAGGTTTCTACCCCGAGTGATCTGAGATGTCATCAATACAGCCGTAGTAAATAGTCCTTCTCACCACGTCGCGGTCGCAGACTGCTCCAATACCTCGTAGCCCTCTCCAAATCCTTGCCTGCTGCTCACTTCCAATTCAGCCCCCTCACGTCCTCAAGCTCTACAAGTCGATCTGATACCGTTCGTCCCAAACAGAAGCTTCTTGATCACGAGCCACTCGCACTCGCCCTCGCACTCGCCAAATCCCTCCTGACCCTCTCCAAAACCTCCTTCGTCGCCTTCGTCCAATCCACACCTCTCACCCCATCAAGCTCCCACAACTCATCCGCTACACTATTCCTCACACTCGGATATTGATGCAGCAGCATCGCCACCAACTTCTCTTTCGTGCAACACTTAACATTCCTACTTGGGAACCTCTGCATGAGTCCCATATCGATCAAAAAAGCACTGGCTTCCAACCCCGCCGGACTTCTCGGTAATGTGACGGGATTGCCAGCTTCGATGTACTTCACTAGAGCATGGCGACTAGCGAGAGATATATCTGAAGCGCCGTTGACGGATGTGACGTAACCGGAAAGGAATGTTGGACTCCATTCGGGATTCCAGGTCGGACAGAGTTGCATGTTGAGAAGAGCCCGGAAGTATGCTTCCGACGAAGGTTCTAGGTGCTCTAGACCTAAACATTTCGCTCCTTCACGTCTCACGCGGTCGAGCTTTTCGGCAGCTATCCGCATCACGCGGCCGTAGAAATGAGATGATGTTCCACTGGCAGTGATAGCTTTGACGGCTTCAATGCGAACTTTAGATCCGATATCTCCTTGAGCCGTGATTGTGAAGTCGTCCAACCCCTCTTCTAGGAGTTTTTTAACGGATTCGAGATGCGTATGCATCAATGTGCTAGAGCCCAAACACCTTAATATCACAACTCGAGAGTCCCATGTTGCCCAGGCTGTGTGGATTGTGTTGATGATTTTCGATTGAAGCTTCTCAGAGAGAGGGAAGATCTTGAACAGAACATTGAGGTATGCACCTCCCATCTTAGCCTTCGCAATGTAGCTTTCGACAACCGGAATCGCATCCACACCGGACACCCCAATAGCCATGGCCATAAGCTTTGCTGCGGCATCTGAGATGACACCAGGGTCGTCCAGAGGCATGAACTTCTCAAGAAGGCTGCTTAGAACCGGGAACCATCGTACATTTTCGACAGGAAGGGAGATCGCAGCACTCAGTATCTTGCAACAAGCTTCTGCAGTCAACGATTGCTCCCGAAAGTTTGACCATTTGGTTTCCACGAAATCGAAGACTCTCATGACATGAGAGGAATAATCCTCAGAGGATGCAAGCTCGATTATAGACGCCATACAAAGCAACAAGCCATGCCTCTCGTGTCTCTCAACGCCATCTCCAACACCAAGCTCCAAGACCCTCTCACTAAGGACTTTCAGCAAGGAAGTAGACTTGGACTGCAACAATGTGATTCGTCCCATTGCTGATGCTGCTGTACGTCTTGTAGCTGGGTCGGGATCCTTTAAGCCCCGCCAACCCCAAAGTCCCTTCTGAAGCCCGTCAAGATAGTGGTCAGACAATACCGCAGCGTTGATTGCGACTTGAAAAGCCCGTGATCGAAGTGCGATAGCATTATAGTCAACGACTTGGACAACTTGGATACCCTCAGCAACTGTGTCGGGATGCCGTCCAATCAGCTCCTGCAATGCAGCAGATGATCCACGTCGCACGTTCCCTGCCGGGTCCAACGATCCTGCAACGACTAAATCAGTTGCAAGACGTTGCAGCGCTGATGGTCGTAAGAGATGCTGGGAGGGGGGATCGATCTCTGAGAGTTCGACGGTGGAGTATCGTCTCGCCAGTGCCCAAATCCCAAAGTTCGCAGCGTCTCTGACATTTATTCCCGTACTCGAAGCTGAAGTCACAGACCTTTTTTCAAAGGCTAGCGCAAGGTGGAGGGCTTCTACAACGCGTGATAAACTCCCTGGTGGTATTGATCTCCTATATAGCAAATGTGCGAAAGTCAATATAAGACCATGCCACTGTGAAGGCCTGACATCAGATAGATCAGTCCGTATTTGGCCAGGGCCGGTCATTCTGTATGTGCTAGAAAAGGTATCGAGAATGACATCCACAACCTGCGCTGCCATTTCAGAATCTAGTTTTGAAGTTATGATGCTGAGAGTTTTACTAGCTGCCAGTCGAACAGGCGTAGATTCGTCTTCGAGGAAGTCTAGAAGGTCGCCTATGATTGTTTGGACTCTCTCTATTTCGTTGGAGGCGAGATCAAGTAATGCAATCCCGCGGAATATTTTAATGATAATCTTTCGAGAAACTGCTGACTTCCTGATGGTATCGAGTATCGTGGTAGGTAAATCATCCTGTTCCCGAGTGATAGCGAAGATCTCAGAAAGGTACGTAATCATATCGGGTGTACCTGCAGATGAAACAAGCATCCCAGCTAGAAATGAAATAATGCCAATATGGAAATATTGAGAGCCTCCCACCTTAGCAGATGGATGGAGACGAGAGATCGCCCAATGAACCAACGACCGGAGGACGCCTATTTGCTGCATATCCGGTCTCATGGCGACACGAACCAAGAGGATTTTGGCAGCATATCTTTCTTTTCCTGAGGAAGAGAGATGACTAATGGCGAGGGAAATGACTCGTAATGTTACCGTAGGAACATTGGGAGGGCAGTTGAGACCTGGGATGTTCAGTTCCACGTCCATCGCTTCTTGGGATGAGATGCTAGCGAGGTCAAATGGAGCGAGGAGAAGTTGGGAAAGCCAAAGAAGTGTAATGTATCTTTCTTCCCAATCCCAGGATGTGCCCTTCTCGATTGCAGACAAAAGCAGCTCGAGATCTCTTGTTTCTGTGCCAAAGAATTGCACAATGACTTTCTCTCCTCGAATCTTGCAGAACGTGTATAGCAACTTGCATATCGCTTGGGATAAAGGTATCAGGAGGTGGGTTGTGGGTTTCTTCGAAGGAGGTGCACGAAGGTATTCGAGGAGTGCTTTTGCGAGGTCTGGAACGTATTTGGCTAGGTGAGGATCGAGAAGTTGAGGTAGTTCTTGGAAGGGCTCGAGCTGCGACTTGGTCAGAGAGGAAGATATACATGTTACTTGGAGGTTTAACTTACCAGGCTCACTAATCGCTCCGTCTCTGAAGTCCGGACATTGCGACGAACTTTCCCATTTCTCCTGAGAAAAGCGGGCAGAGACTGTCCTAGATCTGCCAGATAATTAGGAGCGGCCTTTTCCAACTGGATATCCTGCTCGACCTCTGGCGCATCCATCGTAGGCTGCGTAGCGACGTATGTAGCTGTGTGCGATTTGTTGACTTTCGGAGTTACTCCGAAGATAGATAAGGCAAATTCAGTGCTATTAATCGCGTCACAACGCGTCTTGACGCGGTTCTTTTAGCCGACGCGCCTGGTGTTCAAGCGACGGCTGATGTTGCCTGCCATGTTCAGCGGGCCGGGCAAAGCTTATTTGGCTTATGCTTAAGCTGCGGTGTGCAACAAAATGTACAAAGCGATCGATTGATTGACTGGTTGATTGGTTGATTGGTTGATTGGTTGATTGGTTGATTGGTCGATTGGTTGATTGATGACCGAGCTAGACCTTTATTGAAATCCAGCGCTTCGCTCGACTCGACAGGAATCTGTAATGAGGTATCGCGATCTCTGTAAATAAATACAACTGACTTGGGTGAAAGAGCCAAACATCTTGCCTTGCTATCTATACTCTGGACCTTGGAGCGGACTCAACCACGCCGGCTCGGCCGGCTACCTCACATCTGGGCTGTAGACGCGATGCGTGGCTTGAGATTAAACTTGGTGGATTGTGGAAAGATGGAGATGGGAAGTTGTCGGCGACGGCGGATGCACTAATGCCGAGGTCCAAACGCCACCGCATATCTAAGCATATGATGCTACTGTAGATATACTGCCATACGGAGGCTAGTAAGCGATCATAAACACTTGCTTCTTACCTACCGACATGATTCCACCTTCACAATGGGGATCCAAAAGATTGTGATTTGATATCTAAAGGAGCTTTGAATACACCGCGAGATCCGAGACGCAGGACTATCCCTCTAGGGATATGTACTCTGTATGATGTTACGTCCGTCCGTTCGGCGGGTTCGGGTTAGCCGGAAAGTCTAATCGTCAGTGTGATATCACTGGATTTGCACCTAGCTAGTAGCGCACAGACCTCTCTCTTCTATAGATTACTCTCAAGGTTTCCAAACCTTCTAAAAAAGATAACTACGCTTTTCCAAAGCTTCTATTCGCACGCCTTTTCTAGTGACTACCGCAAGGAGAGATCAAGCTACATCTCTATCTACTAGTAATTCTTTCGCGTTTCAATTTCTTCTCTAAAAGAAACTAATAAACCTAGTAATAGTACTAGCTAAGCTCACTATCACCACGTAGCGCCTAAGTATTAAGATAGCTTCAGATTTTCAGTTATAAGCCCTTAGTAAACCCTAGATATCGACGGAATATCTATAAAGAATCCTATAATATTAAAAAGCCTTAGACTATAAGGATATATACCCTCCTTACTATATATAGCTATTTGCACTAAGCACTCCTATATATTTCAGGATTTTTCCAGGCCTTAGAAATAGTAGAAGGAAGTATCTAGATCTACTACCTGTAGCTTCCCTGAGGATAATAACCCTATATTAGAGCATAGAAGTCATATCCTAAACAAATATTGTCTCGAAGCCCCATATCTTAGCTATTCCTTTCGAGAGCCTCGAGTGATTAGAACTAGCCTTACTATCTTCCTATCGAGCCTATCTCGAAACAAGAATATTATCACTAACTTGGCTTCGAGCTAACTACAGATAATATTAATACTAAAAGCTAAATAATACTACTATAACTAACTATAACTACTATAATATATTAATAATACTTAGTACTCTAGTAGTAAAGAATCTAATAATATTAATTCTTCCTTTTAAGAATTAATAAAGAATATACTTATATAGTCGCCTAAGACGTACTCTAATTACTAAGTATTAGAATCTAAAGTATTAAATCTAGTAAATATATAATAGTTATATATATTAAAACAAAATCTTAAGGAAGAATTAAGAGGCTTAACTCGAAAGTTCTCCGAGTTTCAGATCTTCGAAGCTCTAAATATCGAAGAATAAGCCCTATTAATCTTACCTCGAGTAACCTCGAAGTAAGCCCCGCCTTATACCGTATCCTTTATACCGCCTTCCCTAAGCTAACCCTGTAAGACCCTACCTTTACCTATAGCTTCTATATATTAACTTTCTAGCTAGAAGATATTATAACTCTTAAGATATAACTACTATAACGTATCAGGGCAATTACTAATTATATAGTTATATATATTAAAGTCTCTAGAATCTGCGCTAAGTTACTAAATATTTATATTAATTAAATATTTAATAGGAATAAACTCTATACCTAATACTTATCGTTATAAACTAAAAGATATCTAAGAGAGTATAACTTCTTAAGAACTATCTGCTCTATCGATACTAAAGAAGCTACTGAATATAGTTTAAACCTAAAATATCTAATAATCTGCATAGATAACGAAGCTAATATAGCTACTATATCTAGCTAATACGATCATAAAAGAGAGAGGAGAAATACTAGAAGTAGCTTAGATACTAACCTCCCTATAAGCGTTTAAGGTTTCTATCTTTAATTAAACTTATATAAGATATAAGTAAACTCTACTTAGAAAAACAACTAAGTAACTAAAGGAAAGAATTTAATAGAAACTAGATTCTAGGATATATATCGAGGCTACTCGAGAGAGAGTTAAGGAAACTAAGATAAGTAAGATATCTAGAATATCTAGGATAAAGATACCCCGATTTAAGAGAGCGAAGGACTTCTGCGGTAATAGAGATATACTAGTAGTATAATAGCTAGATTATCTAGACTATAACTTTAAAGTAGAAAGTCTAATACTACTAGCTCTAACTTACCTCAGAGTAATTACTATATTACTTAGTAGATATACTTTAAGGCGTTTCCGATCAGATACTAGAATAAAAGAGATTATATAGAACAGAATATATATAAGCGAAGAAGAGAAGTAAGAAGTCATCGAGTAGCTTAAGACTTAGTATCTAGACGATAAACTACCCTTAGAGGAAGTAGATATTATAGCTAAAGTATTAAATCTTATTCAAGGAGAATATGAAAATCTCACCTCTTACTACTACTATACTATTATATTCCTTAAACGTATAGAAATTACTAATATTAAGAAGAGTCTAAGAGAACCTTTACTATCTAAGAAGACCTCTAATAAGTATCCTTACCTCTCTTATCTAAGCTTTTATCTATAGAATTAAAGATAATAAGCTAAGAGTTCATACTTTAAATAATAATATTCTACGCGTTCTATACTTATAGAGAATATATAAGATACTTTATCTATTGTAATAATTAATTAAGGCGCAGGAGAAAGTAGAAGAAGAAGTAGAGAAGAGAAAGTACTTTAATAGACTAGAAGAGTATATTATATAAGCTATAGGAATACCTGAATATATTATATTAGCTGCCTACGCCTAGAATATACTCACCTATAGGATACAGACTAATACTAGTGCTTCGGGTTAGTAAAATAGTTCTTCGGGCCCACCTCAGAATCCTTCGAGCTCCTATTAATCTAAGCAGAATTCTTCGAGTGCTCTACCTACTTATCTACCCTAATTACAGCTAGTTCTATAGCTTACCGCCCCTCCGATCTTAAATACTTAAACGATATAAGTAGCTAGGAGTAGAACTAGGTATTAACCTTAGTAATACTAGCTACCTTACTATCGAAATAACTTTTATACTAGTGATAGATAGTAGTCATATCCTAGAAACGGAACATAAACTAATATTAATACTTCTACTAATATCCCTCCTTTACGACCTACTAGAGAAAGCCTGAACCTATATATTAATAGAACCTTAGTATATAACTCTAAGAGGGATAGTATCCTCTGTATTAGCTATGGATATTATAGCTACCTCAAGTTAGCTTATCTAAATATTATATTACCCTTTTAGGAGTATACGTACCTAAAATAAATTATATTCCTAGAAACTACTACCTAAGTATTATATACTTAGCTATAGGGAGACTTTTATAGTATCGAAGGACCTAGAGCTATAGATAATAAGGTTCCTTTTAGTACCTCTAAGTTATTATTAATAATATCTGCAATATTATCTTCTAGCACAGATAGAGCTAGTATACTAAGCTTAGTAGAAGTAACCTTATTCGATTAATTTATCTAAGCTAGATCTGCTAAGTTAGTTAATAAAGCTAGAAAGGCGAAAGCTATAATTATACTTTTAGATAACCTATAGTACTAAGCAGAATCTATAGAGATATTAGGAAATAAAGCAGAAGAAGAGGAGGAAGATAAAAGTATTTATACCTGAGTAGTATATAAGACTCGTTATAAGAAGCGTATAAGGATTAATATTCCTAAGGAGTAAGATATAGCTAAGGAACTAGAGGTAGTTACTTAAGGCTCTAGACTAAGATCTATAATAAAAGAAGATAGGAAGAAAAGGAGATAGTTAAGAGAGATAATTAAGTATAAAGGATTAGAGCTAATTAATTTCAAGGACCTAGCTACTAGAATTAATATTACTATAAATCTTCTGGAATTATTTCAGATATCACTAGAGATATTAAAGTAATTTCGCAAGCTATTAACGCGTCGTAACTAGAAGAAAGTAAATCTAAAGTCTTCTACGTATAAAAATAACCCTATAGTAACACTTAGCCCTAGATCTGCATAAGCCTTATCTGCGGCTATAACTAGAAATCTGAAGCTTACCTAAGTTATACTATAAGTCTACCCTGCAGATAAAGCCTAGAAGGTTCCTAGAAAGATAAAAGTAGTTAAAAAGAGCAAGACTACTATTATAGAATTAAAAGTTAGAATATATTCTATCGACTAAGGTTCTAACCTAGTTATTATATCTCCTGCCTTATAGCAGTATCTAAAGTTGAAAACTATTCCACTAGCTTCTTATAGGCATACCGGGGTTAGCTATAGTACCGCAGATAGTATATAATACTAGCTTACTAAGTTTATTATCTTTAAATTTAGAGTTAAAGATATATAGTATAAAGTCCACGCGTTTATAAGAGATACTAAGAGTCTAAACGATAAGGAGCTAAGCTTACTTCTTAAGCTCCTATAGTTATATTCTATTAATACGAAGATCGATATTTATAAAGGTCTTCTTACTCTTAGTAGTAATCGAAGTAAAGAAATAACTACTACTATTTAAAGCCCTCTCTTTATAGAATCTATACCTTTAAACCTAATTCTATATCTAAAGGTAAAATCCAATAAAGATATATCAGATTTAATTATTCGATTTATAAAGAGCTCCGACCTCTCTACTACTAATA
>FJUX01000122.1:234952-265265 GCA_900074905.1 Rhynchosporium agropyri | reverse complement strand
AGTAATTACCTTTAATCCTCCTATCTAGCTATTAAGCCCTCCTCGAAATTCCAATATCGACCTATATCTACTAGCTAGCCTAGAATATATAATAACTACGCTGAAACCTAGAATATTACTATAGAATCTAGTAAAAGAATACTATATATTATAGCCTTTCCTATATAGAGGAGGATAYTRAYYTTACCTATAGAAGAAGTAACTAACGAAATTCTGAATACTTAAGTAGCTAAGAGCGACTTAATATTTAGTAGCGCTATACCCTCAGAATAAATTAAGTAAGTTCATAAGCTTCTATATATATATCGCTATATTAACTCTATAAGCCTAAAAGATATACCTTTCACAGATCTCTATTATTATAGAGCTAAGATACTAGAGTATTCTAAGCTAATCTAAGAGAACGCCTTCAGAAGATATACCCTAGCTAAGCTTACTTAGCTGAATAAGATAATTAAGAAGGGAATTAAGTATAGTATATTTAAAAGTACCCTCCTAGCTAATAGAGAGCTATCAGATTAGAATAGCTATCTACATATAGTTAAGAAAAGAACGGATTCTAAGGTATAAACTAGGGAGTATAAGGTAATATTTAATTACTCTAAAATTAAGGAAAGAACGCCTAGCTACTTAATAATCTCTATAGTAGAGTACTTTATATTTCTTAGTAATCCTAAGTATTATCTGTTTATCTAAATAGACTTTAAGTATACCTATTAGTTAGTAAACTTATATCTAGAAGACTACTATATCTATGCCTTCTTAGCGCTAAGCTATAGATAATTATAACTAACCCGCATGCCCTAGGGCTATAGAAGCTTAGCGTTCTCTATAATAGAACTAATGAAATTAGTTTTTAGGGATATACTTAAGTCTACGGAAATAGTAATAAAAGAATTTAATAATTCGGAACCCTTACTATTCTCTCTAATTATTTCTAAGAGTAGAATAGTTCTTTAGGCTTTACTCTTCTATATAGATAATATCTTCGTAGCCTTTAAGATATTTAAGGAGATATTTACCTTTCTGAAAGATTATCTCCTCCCTCGACTCTTATAATCTAGTCTTAAGCTCTCCTTTAAGAAGTATCTATTATTTATAATAGAGGTTCTAGTATTAGGGACTCTATATAAAGCAAGTAGAAAATCTATAATTAAACCGAAAAGAGTATTAAGGATTAATATATAGCTAATACTAAAAAATACTATAGAAGTTAGGAGATTCTTAGGAGCGATCTAGATAACGCGACTATAGGTTAAAAATTATATAAAGATTACTCGACTACTAAATCGACTTACTAGAGATATAGAATAGAGGTAGAAAGAGAATAAGGCTATATTATTTAAGCTACTAAAGGAAGTATACTTAAAAGTAATAGAGAGAAATAGCCACGATCTAACTCTCCTAGTGTAAATATATACCGATACTAGTAGATATATAAGAGAATATTATATTATATAATCTAAGGAGAGAGAGAAGAAGATAATACTAATCCTCTTAATAGCTTTACTTTCTCCAAAACCTAAAGAAATTACGGAACGTATAAGAGAGAGCTCCTATCTATTATAGAATTCAGTTATAAATATTATTATATATTATAGGAAGATAAACTAGGAATTATCTATATAGATTATTAGCTATTAACTTACTTTCTGGATTCTTTAGCTCTTTAGGAGGGAATTTATACTAAGTAGGCTTCAGAGCTAAAGTTACTAAATATATAGATTACTTATATTTAAGGGAGTAGAAATAAGACTGCAGATACTCTATTACGTACTATCTTCCCTAGAGATAAGTATAATAAGCTAAATATATTAGGGTTTAGAGAAGAGTAATAGACTACTACTAGATCTATCTAGAGATAGAAAGACGGAATTAGTAGATATAAAGATCTACTAAAAGAATTAGAGCTTACTTCTAAGAAAGCTAATAATAAGAAGCTTAAGGTTATTAAAGGAATATTTAAAGTTAATAATATTAAGAAATAAGCTAGAAAGGAGAAAGAAGATCTAGAGTTCATAGCTACCTTATATATAGTAGGAGAGAGGTTCCAGGATATAACTTTATAGTTAAGTTCACCTTTTACTAGACTATAAGTTTTAGAAGATATACCTCTCCGTGAAATATTTAAAGCTCTATCTGCGGAGACTTACTAGTTATCGAAGCTAATAATAGTCGAGCTAATATCCCCTTTAGAAGCTTATAAGAAGATATACTAGTATAAGGATATTATCAGGTTCCTTATCTATAGTATCTACCCAGATAATATAGATCGCATAAGAAAGAGATCCCTAGAGCTCTAATATAAGAAATACAAGTAGAAGCATAAGATATTATAATATAAATAGAGAGGAGTATATAAATATTATCTTATACTAGGATAAGTTATAGAAGCTTTAGTAAAAGCGCATAATAAGGGAGGACATTTTATATCGACTATTATTACTAGAAAACTCAGAGGTATCTATTAGCTTATACTTACTAAGGATATTACTCTATATATTACTAGCTATCTTTAATACGCGAAACACGGACTAGCTCAAAAGTTAGTACTACTCTCCTAGATTATAGTCTCTATACTGATAGAATTACTTAAGGCAGACTTCTATAGACCTTTTATATAACTACCTAAGAGTTATAGATACCTTCTTATTATTATAAACTACTTCTCTAAGCTAGTTTAGGCCTTTCCTTATATAGTAGCTAATTCGGAATATATTAAGATATCTCTAGATATACTCTTTAAGATAGATAGTATACTTATTAGCTTTTATATTAATCCTAGAAGTTACTTTAAGGAAGAAATCAGAAACTATATTAGTAAGAAAAGTATTTTATAGCTTAACTTACCCTTAGCTTCTAAGAAGTCTATAGGTATAGCAGAGAAAGCTATAACCTAGTCTAGTAAGCGATAACTAAGACTAGTCCTAACTATACTATTAAGCTTTAAAAGATAGTATTTAAGATAAATTTAAGAGAGATTAAGTTCCTTAGCTACTCTCCTTTCTATATATACCGTAAGTACTAGCCTAGGTCAGAAGTAGACCTTACCTTTGTAGTATATTATATTAGAGCGATTTATTAAGAACTAGATTTATAAGGGTTCCCTAATATACTTTAGAGAGTAAATAGTAAAGAGAATAAAGAATAAGGAGATAAAGTATTAGAGTATATTAGGATATAAGCTACTAAATTAGAGTAAGTAGATATAGTCTCATACCTAGAGAGAATAAGACAGAAAGAGATATATAATCTAAGGGTATCTAGAAGATAATATCTAGGTATTAGCTCTATAGTTATACTCTACGATTATACTATAGCTAGATAAAAGCTACGCCTAAGCTAGAGAGATCCTTTCGTAGTCTCTAGTATAAGTAGCGAATATAGTAAATCGTATACCCTATAGCAAATCGACGGAACACTTATACTACGATACTTCCATATCGATTAAATAAAGCCCTTTTATCTGCGAAACTTATACCTAGTGAATGGATAAGAGGAAAGACTACTATTATATTAAAACCTCAGAGCTAAGAAGGGTAAATATTCTCTACTAGTAGAGCTTAGAACAGGTCGAAAAATAGAGGTTATAGCTAGAGATTCTATACTAAGGGTATAGCAGTAGAAGTAGGGAGTTTGATAATATATATAGAAGTTCAGAAGTTATTAATTATAGAGTTAAGATATATAAGTATAAGGTCCTAATATAAGATAGAGATATTCTCTGTCTCGAAGGGGAGTTATCTGAAGAGAGTTTTAGGAGTATATAGCTTTCGAGATATATATTTACAGGTGTTTTATAGCTTATTAGAACTTACGAAAGAGAGGTCTCGGGGCGAGACTTAGTAGTAGTAGACTTATGATATCACTAGATTTACACCTAGCTAGTAGCGCACAGACCTCTCTCTTCTATAGATTACTCTCAAGGTTTCCAAACCTTCTAAAAAAGACAACTACGCTTTTCCAGAGCTTCTGTTCGCACGCCTTTTCTGTCGGTAATCCCAAGGACGAAATGGACTATATATATCTACTATCATCAGTATATATCCTCGCCAACACTACAGGCGTTTCTTCCACAATTACAAGTCAATACAATCGCAAACATGGGCAATGCAATCTCGCAGATGTTTCCGCCAGCGGCAAAGTTCACTGAGAAAGAGGTGCCAGACCAGACCGGCAAAGTACACATCGTGATTCCTCACCAGCACAAAACATCACTAACAGAATCAGGTCTTCATCGTAACTGGCTCTAGTTCCGGCGTAGGCAAGGAACTCGCTCAAATCCTGTACGCGCATAATGCCAAAATATACATTGCAGCTCGATCCTCTGAAAAAGCATCGAAAGCCATCGAATCCATCAAGACTGCCTGCCCTAACTCGAAAGGCTCGCTCGAATACCTCCATCTCGACCTCGATGACCTGTCTACGATCAAAGCATCTGCTGAGGAGTTTTTGAGTAAGGAGAAGAGATTGGATGTGCTATGGAATAATGCAGGTGTCATGAGACCACCACAGGGAAGCAAGACGAAGCAAGGTTACGAATCACAGCTGGGAACGAATTGCGTCGCGCCGTTCTTGTTCACGAAGCTCCTCACGCCTATATTGAAGAGCTCGGCTCGAGAGAACGCGCCAGCAAGCACGAGGGTGGTTTGGGTATCTTCAAGCGCCGCAGAATTCGTTTCGCCGAAGGGAGGAGTCGATCTTGCGAATCTGGATTATAAGAAGGATCAGTCGGCGATGCACAAATACGGTGTTAGCAAAGCAGGAAATCTGTATCATGCGAAGGAGTTCGCTAAGATATATGGTGGTGATGGTATAGTCAGCGTGGTATGTCATCCCCACACCCTCGCATCCTGACAGCTCGAGTTGGTCTGACCTCTTCAGGCACTCAATCCTGGAAATCTCAAGACTGAACTAGGACGATACAATCCTGGGCAGAATCTCATTCTCAAATACATACTTCACACGCCTATACATGGTGCATACACGGAGTTATTCGCTGGCCTGTCGCCGGATGTTACCTCTGAACACAATGGAGCGTGGAGTAAGTGATCCATGGTCGCGGCCAAGCCACCCGCTGACGCTGACGTCTACTCCTAGTTATTCCATGGGGACGCTTTGGCCATCTTCGAGCCGATCTTGAAGCTGGTAGTAAATCGATAGAAGAAGGTGGAACTGGCATTGCTAACAAGTTTTGGGATTGGAGCGAGGATCAAGTGAGAGCTTACCTGTGATGTGAATTTGGTTGAAGTGTATATTGATTGATCTCGAACATAGATGTATGGCTGCTATTTTTTAATACTTAATGCCTCGGTACATAAAACTACTTGTTTTCATCTCTTGTCAATTTCTGAATATTCTGAATATAAATACCATCTACCTTTCACCATAATTGATATTCCACCAAAACCTATCACTTTCACGTCTTAACAATCCAATATAAGCACTTCGCCATCCCGTCAACCTCACTTGCCCCACCGTCCACTGTCCCGTTGAACTTATTCATAGAGACATTAACCAACAACTTCCCCTAAACTCGGGGACTCGGAATCGTCTCTGCCACATCACCAGGAAAAGAATCCATCATTCGGATGCCACAACCAACAAATAATCCCGCAGCTCATTGGCAAATTGCGCAGATGTGCTGGGCCCCGCTTATGCACTCGCTAAGGACTTGCATCAACAAAGAAATGTAAGGACGTCTCAGTGCTGACTCTCTTAAATTACAAAAGTATTTAGCTAGAGGGTGATGAGAGGCTAGAAACCTCATTTAACGAATCATTCAGGAAATATAGAGCCAATCGAACTCGATTAAACAGAACCTTTGATTCATTCTGAAGATATTATTCTCACAGTCATCATCCTGTGCCAAATCACCAAAATCCTTCTCAGCGCATACTGCTTACTAGAATAATAAGAATAATAAGAATTCTAGGAAATTAGAACATTCGGAAGACGCCTCTTCAACTAGTCTATAAAGCTCGATGTAATGTGCTTCCTAGTTACTTTCGAAACATTGGCAAGATCTCAGCATGCTGATCTTCACGTTAAAGCAACAATGACATCACGATATGGAAGCTGCTGCCTATCTGCGACCACCTACGGCCAAGTGAGACCCAAGAATTGACTTGCAATGTCGTTCAAGATAAACTTCTGATGAAAATACATCGAATGAATCTCCACTCAGAGCATCAGCGTTCTGATTGACTATTCCACATGGCTTCAAATACAGAGGACGCATCAGAAGCATTCACATACATCGATCGCACTATTCCCACAGGAAGTGACACAAGAAACACAAACGAAAACATCTCCAATATTCTCCAAATTCAGCGATCTGACATCCGCTAAACTCTCCAGTCGCGCTCTACAGCTGCTCGAAGAACTGCGTCTCAAATACCCAGAACATGTCGTGACCTACGCCGATCCCAGCAGTCTCAACCTACTCTCGTTCGCGTATGCGGGAAGTGCTACTGCGACGCTGGATATGGGAACGGAATCGGGTGTTTCGGATGAGATGAGAGCCTGGACACAACCGCCTGGAAGAGAGAAGAGGGGATGTTTGGCCGAGGCGAGGGGGTTTGCAAAGTACAAGTATCGATGGGGACAGGAGGATTTCATTTTTTATCGTGTTGTTGTGGGGTATTCGAACACACAGTGAGTTTTATCTTTGGCACTGAACTGGGAATGTTGATATGTGAACTGTGAAATTGAAGTCACTGATTGTATTATAGATTTGTATTGAAGGAAGTAGGACCAGGTGAGAACCCAGCTATCTCACGCTGCGGTAACCGACACTCTCCTTGTCCAAGTAGGCCTCTGGTCACACCAAGAGCGGAAGGGTATCTACTTCTATGACTTTATTTTGGCGTCTTAACAAAGCATTGTACAACCAAGTACAGAAGTGGGTTGTGTCGAGACACCATCTTCTTGATTCATCGCTAATATGAAAGCAGAGCATCATGGAACAGGGTAATTCTCGATCCCGGCTTGAAGAAAGAATTGAAAAGCGTCAGCAGCCGCTTCTTCAACAGTAAAGATGTCTACGCGGATCTGGGAGTCCCGTGGAAACGAGGCTTGATCTTCTACGGGCCGGCTGGAAATGGAAAGACGATCAGTATCGAAGCTCTAATGCACACGCTTGCTGATCACAAAGACTCTATCCCAACACTATATGTAAGTGCCGAACATCATGTCATCTCGATTTTTTCAATTTCAAACGTTTATTTAATAACAGATCTGCATCTAGGTCAAAACAGCTCCAGCTACGGGCCATATCAGATACGTATTCGCCCTCGCTCGCATAATGAGCCCATGTCTCCTGATACTTGAAGATATCGACACGATCATAACGTCTCAGACCCGTTCCTATTTCTTCAGCGAAGTCGACGAGCTGTAGAATAACGACGGCATCATGATGATTGCGAGCACGAACCACATGGAGCGTCTCGGCCCAGGACTCTTTAGACGCCCGAGCCGTTTCGATAGGAAGTACCTGTTTCCACTACCGAGCAAAGCAGAAAGAGTCCAGCACGTACGATTTTGGCGTGAGAAGCTAAAACCGAAGTCCGAGATTGAATTTCCGAAGCTGTTAGTCGACCCGATAGCGGATTTAATGCATGGATTTAGTTTTGCTTATATGCAGGAAGCTTTTGTGTCGACGTAGTTGGAGACTGCTCATCGTCAAGATGAGGATGAGGACGGAGACGAAGTCTGTGAGGATCGATCTGGCGAGCCAAGTGGTGGGGGTGGTGAGGATCTTGACAAGTATGAGGTTTGGAGGGTGATGAAACAGCAGGTGAAGATGCTGAGAGAGGAGATGCACGAGGATACACAATCTTCATCATTTCCCATAATATACTCTAACATACGCCCCTCTGGAGAAACCAGGAAGCCTTCTCATACTTCATGCCCAGGATGTCGCTGCTCAACAGACAGAGACGGTATATCGCAGAGCGAAGGAACAACGACAGTGCATGTTGAAGGGGTGTCGGCTGCACTACCGACAGTGTCGTTTTGGTCGAGGCCAGAGTGTCTTGTTTTCAACGATCATTCGAATAGGTTTACGGGCTCTAAATTGTTTCCTGATGGTTCGAACCTGTAGCTTCAAATTCGACATTAGGTATTGAAGCATTCGTTCACGCGAAGCCGTAGGGCGATGATGATGCGACGGATGGTAAAGCGAGGAATCAGTGTGCAAAATGATTAGATTAGATTAGATTAGATTAGATTAGATTATTGCCTCTTAATCTAATCTAATCAAAGGAAATTTATAGTTAATCTAATCTAATCTAATTATAATTGATTTAATCGATTAAAAATCGATTAACTTTCGTATTTTCGCACTATACCTAATTATAGCTAAGGTCTCGCTTACGCTACCTTTTTAAGCCTAGCTCCCGCGAGGTGAAATCAGACGTAAATACGAAGTCGAAGTAGCTAGAAACTCTTATTATAAATCAAATATAACTATTATATTAGTAATACTAGCTTATAAATAATATATTATTAATAAAGATAAATACCTAGTATTATCTCTATTAGCACGGAAATATCTTCAAATTCCGGCTACTTCTGCTGCTTCCGAAAGATTCTTTAGCTTAGGAGCTCTAATTATTAATAAGCTAAGAAATAGGCTTAATAGAGATACTTTCGAGACTATTAGTCTCTTAAAGAGCTAGGGTTTTAAAGCTGATATAGAGGAAAAAGAAGAGCTAGAAAAGATAGTTAAGAACGCGGAGAATTTCTTTAATATAGAGTAATTATAGAGAGAAAGAGATATATAAGAAGATATAAGAATATAATAGAATTTCCTCTAATAAATCAAAAGTTAATCGATTAACTAATCGATTAAATCTAGGTCTTAATCTAATCAAAGGTCAAAATCAGTTAATCTAATCTAATCTAAATTTAATCGATTTAATCGATTAATAATCGATTAATTTGATTATCTTTTCGCACACTGCGAGGAATCAATCCAAGCGGTAATCAGCGGGGTTTTCCCTTGACGCAGGAGATTGAGTAAAGTCGCGTTGTAACTACATGATTAGATGTAAAAATATTGGCTATCCAGAACACCTTTTTATATAAATTTTGAGAGATTGGGAGCTTCCGACTACCTTCAGCGAATCGTTCGCTACATCGAGGCTACTTTCGAAATCCTGCTAGTATACCAACCATACTATTTCTACATCCTTTGGCAGACCTTCATGCAAGATCTTCCACTTAGTCTTCATGTAGGCTCCAGCATTCCTACTAGCCTCCAGACCCTGCTAACATGAACCTTTCCTTCCTTCCGGAACTCCAAATCCACCTTAACACTATCCTTCTTTGAGTCAAGATGCCCATGAACCTCACAAGCCCATCAACTAGAACCTCATTTCCTCACCTCCCGCACTCTTTCCGGTAGCTCATCTTTCCTTTCTATCTCAACTCATCAAGCAACGGCTCCGTGGAATCCAAACGCGGACATCTTCACCTGTAAGTTTTGAGCCGTAGCTTCAGCCATATTCCCCGAGATGGCCTTGTTACTCAACTTAGCGTTTAACTTGGATATGCAAGACTGATCCTAAGTTGAGTTTTGGATGGGGTTCTTCAGCTTGATATCAGAGGGCGAGCAGATGCCATATAACCCTGCTGCCTAGAATCCATATGCCCACCGGCTGGTAGAAGTCATCGAGATCGGGTATTCGGACATGGGGAAGAGGTAGATCGAGTTTGTTATCAGGTGTCATCAGCAGGGGTGTATTTCTGCTTGCCGTCCCAGAAGCGAGACATGTCGGAATTGTGGTCTCGCTCATTGTGAACTCCTCCTGTCTCATGACCGAACATACTGTTCAAGCGAGAGGGTTCTTACTCACTCCAAATTAGCCATACAGGCGGAGAGTAGGGAAATCATTGATGAAGTCCGTAGATTGTTGAGCTGTGATGCTCTAGTCAGAAGTTTCATCCCAGGAAGTCTTCGGTAAAGACAGCAAGTGACTTCGTCGAGAATGCCGGAAGAGAGCTTTTGCAGGTAGGTAAGCTCCTCGGTCATGAACTCATCGAACATGTACCATTCGCCATAGATTCGGTAGACGAAACGACCTCGCATCAAACTATATGTATCAAAGCTGGTTCCTAGTTTGGGATTTAAGTTGCTGTGATTCAAGCCTGATCTCATCTAAAACCATACAAACTGATACACCCTAGAAACACACCTCAAGCGTACGGCGGTCCAACAAAAATACTCAACGGCAAACTACAAGCCACCGCATAATTCGGCATATCAACCGCCTCAGCAATCTTCAAATCCGCCGCAACACTGGCCAACATATAGCCTTCTACCCTCGTCAACCCCTTCTCACCCACCAACCAAGCAATCAACCCTCTCAACGCTTTCCTACTCGCCTCTATGAGATCAGGATCGATTCCTAAAGCAGCATATTCGCCTTTATTCCCCATCATGGCATGATGTTTCGAATGTTCTAACGAAGTCAAATAATGCGGACTCGTGACCCAATCTTTGCCCTTCTCTACCGTCAAGCGTACAGTCGCTTTCATAGGCGTCTCGATAGCAGTACCACAGACTTCCCCATCTCCTTGCGCGGCATGACCATCTCCACAGCTGAACAACGCACCGGGGACTTTGACCGGGAGGTAAAGCGTCGAGCCGACGGTGATGTGTTTGCAATCGATATTCCCACCCGTGATATAAGGAGGGATAGTACTGAATTGACCATTCTCTTCATGTGCGAGACCGACAACACCTAGGAACGGCTTGATGGGGATATGGATACCCTCTTTGAACACCGTGTATCCCTCCTCTCTATGCGTTTCCAGGTCCCAGATCTTGAGCTGCGCATCGGGGAACTCGTCGGCTAGAAGGCCAAGGCCGAGGGAGCTGGGGAAGATGGCCGTCCACCCGAACGAGGCGGTTTTGAGATCCAGGAAGTCGATCTTTGAGGACGTCGCCGGGTGAGGCGCCGGTGATGTATACGGGTCCTATGGCGGGATCGGCGAGCGTGTTCGGCACGTCGGTGGCAGTGGATGTTTCTGTAATTTGATTATTGCCGCCGTCGAGGAGGTCGAAGGAGATTGTGCTTCCGGAGGATACTGTGAGGGCTGGAGTGAGGGAGTTGTCCCATTTGAGATGGGAATTCGTTTTATGGACGTGAAATGAATGCGCCATTGTAAGTGTTTCTATGTCTGTTTCGAAGGAGGCGACTTGAGAGAGCAAGGGCACGCGTCATGGATTCTCACGTTCTTCCGATTATGGTAATCGATAGTGAGTTATATATAAAAATATATTTATATATCGATTTCTTCACTGGTGATACTTGGAAATTCTCTGTCTCGTCGCATAACGTGGGGTCAACCGGGATGTGGAACTTCGATTCAAGTAAGCTTCAATCACCCCCTCACTCACCCCTTGATGCATAAATTACTTAATCGATGATCGAGAAGTCAGTACGGACTAGGGATCATCCCTTTTGCAGTACCATCGTAAAATCATCTAGCCCCTGCTGATTGTACTTCGTACTACAGTAACCATAACAATACCTCGCGGTTTACAATATTAGTTGCACACCAAACAAGCGAGCACGCAGAAAATTGACAACAGACTCCTTCCTTCTTACAGGCAATTTCATGAGATGAGCAGAAGATCGAAAACTCCGGAAATTGTACTATTCTACTTTTCAGAAGTGTCTCTATCGCCTGATATAAAATATGTCTGAGATCAATCTGTAGTCGTTGAATTGTTGTTGTGATCCGCCGGCTCCCCATATTGGTTGGTGTGCGGACAATATCTTAACCCGGGAGAATACTTAACCGCTGTACCTCTGTAGAGCACCATCACGTTAAATACATACATACCTTCTACATACTTTCCTAATCGAGGAGCCTGAAAAGCCATCACAAGCCTGCCTAGCTGCAGCTTCATCCGTCAATTTCGAGGGAGATGGTTGAATTGGACGCGCGTTCGAGGGCCGAGGCTATAGTACTTCATTCTACCTACCATACCCTCTCCTCTGCATTCCTACGCAGGCATTCCCATCCCACGTAGAGGAAAATTGGGATGATAATTAATTGATTAATTACCTTTCCAATAGAGAGGCTTCTGGGCTATCTTGCGACAAGAACGATCTCTATCATTTTTCCAAAGCTGGATTGTGAGTTCCGTCAATTCTTACCGCGGCACGTCTATTAATCCCATGGCATATAAGTGTAACAGCGGTACTGCTGCTGCCAGAGAGTCCCGGGTATCCCGTGACTATCCAAGTGGATGGTCAACACCTCGCAATGATTCTCGATTGAAGTATCTCGACGAATTCGGCACATCATCAAAGTGGCATGGTGGCATTGTCCAATTGTGCGATGTTTATCTACAACCCACCTCTGAAGTTTCACCTACAGTAATGTGCAGGTATAAGTATTATTCCGATACTGTACAGTCTCTATCAGATAAGGGCATATTTCATCATCTCACCTTAATTTCCGATCACACGAAGGAAGGTCCCTTCGGCGGTTCGGGCTGATTATGACCGTGGCTTCAAATTGCCCACAGACATCCGCGCGGTCCTGCGCAACGAACTTTTTTCTCTTTGTTTCTTTCTTTCTTTCTTTCGCACATGAAAACGCGGTCCCGGAAGCGAAAAGCAAATTCGTTCAGTAACCCCATTATTTAGCTCGATCCCTTCAGCCGGGAGCCATGATGGTTTGTCGACCGGGGCTCGAATCGAACCTTTGGATCAGTGTCGACGGTCATGTGAATGTGATAGATGGCGAGTGAGACGGACCAAGACGGGATACAATAGAAGAGGACAAGATCATCACCGCTGTCAAAACTAGCTGGAGCCAGATCGGCTGTCGGTAACGGCGCCGGCAGGTGTCAAAGGTGTCAAAGGTGTCAAAAGTGTCAAAAGTGGCAAATCACCTGTTGGACTTCAAAGCCTTCCAAGCGTCCGCGATATTGCCCTGGTGCTAATCTGTTTATCTAAATGGGTATTATATTGCGGAACCTATTATAATGCGAGGTGCGAAAAGCACGACACGATCAGGCTTTCGGATGGAGAATAAGTGTACAGATTTGGGTAGTGGCGTGTCATTGATGGAGAGGAGACGATGTGGACATGACATGATTACTGTACCATATGCCTTGTTCAGCTCTCTTTGCTGGGTATTGCGTTTTCTCGCTGGCTGAGGACTGGGCATTCTGGGCAAAAGCTCTCGACTTCCCGCTATTGATAGCCGTTGGCCCATCCTGTAATACAGTAAGATAAGGTGGCGTTGGTCCCTTATCTTCAGAAGAGGAAAGCAGACTGTCCCTGCCGCTGGGTAGTGCCCTGAAGCCTGGGTAGTAGCCTCTTTGATCTCCGCTTCTGAAGTTCTGCTGGACGTTTTACAATACGAGGTTGGATCTTGAGATCAGGACTTTGAATCCTTCCGAAGTCCTGCTGATACCAAGTACAGATACCCGATCTCAAGTACAGTATCTGTATACAAAAGTTTCTGGGACTGCAGCTTACAGATAAGCTGACAATTGTGTGCAACTGGATATACGGAACGATGGCGGATCGGAACCATCAGCCACTGTACTTACTGTATACACTAACAGACTTCCAGCTTCAGAGCCCTCATTCTCAAATGTAGCCCAGGACCCTCACCACTAACATCATTAAGTTACCAATTGGTCTCAGTATTTAACCAGATTCAAGACCTAAGCTCCCCAAGTAATTGTACGGAACAGGTTATCGAAAGCCAAGATCCCCAGCCAAAAAGACCCCCATTATTCCACGGCTTACCAGCCTACCATTTTACCGTTTCCTTTCCCTTATCCACTCCCGCTGTCGTGCCACACACGCCTGGCCTGGGCACATCTTCTAATCCGTTAATCCTTGCTATCCTACCTAGTTATAAGTATTATAGCTCTACAGTATCAAGAAAGACCAGAGCCTGGCTAGTTTCTGTGCTCCCACCCGCCCCATGGTGATTCGTCCGTCGTTTCTCCTCCACTCTCGAGTCTTGACCGACATTGTACGACTCTCTCTCACCGATATACATCTTACTTGCACCGCTTCGATAAGTATCGACTTACCGTATATCTCACTACGAGTACATGTCGAGTATATGATCCGACAGTCCTCAAGTAATCTAATCAGTGCACTCCCGCCCATCCGCCTGTCTATTCCACTTACGTACGAAAACCACCGTGCTGGGACGCCTCTTTCAGGGTCCAAATCAGCATCAGAACGTCATTTTGACGCAGCGACACGCGACACGACAAAGACATTAAACGACACACAATCCATTGTCCGTTCTCCGAGACGCTTCAAGACATCGAATCGCTAAGCCCGGCTTATGCGCCGCAATCTTCACCCGGGTAGAAAACCAGACCGGGGAGTGCAATTGAGTCGCATATAATTCCCACAATACTTGGATTCGAAAAATCTTGCGAACCCCCTCAACTCCTCGCTCGTCCCCTCTGCGGAGGCAGACGGGCGTGGTAGCTCCCATCCGACATCACCGAACATGTCGATATACAGCAGTGCGCCCGCCGCCCGCGCATTTCGCGACGACAAAGCGACGCTGTTGGTGTGCTGGTGGTGCACGATCTTCGCGGCCGTGATAATCCTCTTCCGGGTCTGTGGCCGGTACATACGGACGGAGAAACTCTTCAAGGAGGATTGGCTGGCGTTGGGGTGTGTGGTTCCGCTGTTTGGGCGCATGGCGCTCGTGCATGTTATTTTGCTGTATGGGACGAATAATGCGATTACGACGGGCTTGTCGGATGAACAGGTGCGGCATAGGGTGACGGGGAGCAGGCTGGTGCTTGCGAGTAGGATTCTGTATGCTGCGACGTAGGTTTTTGCTTTCTCTCTTCTGATCTCGGCGGTTTGAGGAAAGGTTATGTGACATCGGATGAATCGAGGGAACTGACTCGGCTGATAGACTATGGATGCTGAAATTCACCATCACGGAGTTTTTCAAGCGCCTCACGATCAATATCTGGACGCGCTCGCACGAGAGGATGTTACAGATCATTCGCTGGGTTCTGCTCCTCACATTCCTCGCGACTATCGTGGCGGATCTGGCTGAATGTCAACCGTTCAGCCATTACTGGCAAGTCGTGCCTGATCCTGGCGGGAGATGTCGACAAGGATACGCCCAGCTCCTCACGATGGGGACATGTGATATCGTGACCGACATCCTACTGGTCGTGTTCCCGATCCCGATCATTATCCGGAGCAAGATGGGCATGAAGAGGAAGATTCAACTCGTGCTGCTCTTCTCGGCGAGTTTGCTGCCCGCGGGCACGACGATGTACAGGTTACCGAATATCCTGAATAGGCACGGGAGTCAACAGTACCGGTCTCTTCTGGCGTCGGTCGAGATTCTGTTCGCGACAGCCGTGGCGAATGCGTTGATTCTGGGGTCGTTTGTGAGAGATCGGGGGGTCAAGAAACAGAGGTGGAAGTTTGGCTCTATGAGCGATAGTGTGGAGCGGACGACGAGTAGGAGAGGAACCGTCATTCGGCATTGGGGAAGTGATGAGGATCTCGTTCGGGATCTGGGCATGTCGGTCGATCCGGAACTAAGACGAGCGACGCCGACGCCTCGACCGGCGCCGATGGCTGTAGCGGGAAATATACCCGTGAAAGCGCATAGGCTTGTCGGGCGAGATTGGCAGTTTCCGGGGGAGAGGAGTGATACGAGTGATGAGATCGATATGATCAAGAATGGGGAAGCCCACAGTCCGGGCGATGTATCCTCGATTCTCACACCTCGCAAGGTCTCGTTTTTCGATGTGGGAGGACTGTTGGACGGTGATCAGCCGAGGAGAGGGAGCTCGATGAAGACTGATACTGATGGTGAGAGTTCGGTTTTTGGAACGCTGAGTACGACGTGGAGTCACGAGCAGGGTCTTTCTCCTCCACCGCCGCGGAGGGGATCTTCGGCTCTGCTCCAAGATATAGGGGGTTTGCTGGGTCCGAGAAGAGCGGATAGGAATCCGAGTAGGGGATACGAGTTACAGACTATTCAACAGGATCAATCGCCTCATCTGCAACCGGTAAATCTCTCGAGACAGAAGACGAACCACTCATTGCAGGATGTTGGGGGACTTCTCAAGTAGAAGAAACGGACTTCTCAGATAGGAGGAGATCAAGCTCTCAGATTGGGAGGAGATGAACAGAGGAGGGACACGATCTCATGAACATATCTATTGTAATAATCACCCTTTTATTTTTCGATTTTAGCGGTTGGGATCTGGAAAGGTCGGGAAGGGCATGGCATGGAATGGATGAAGTTCACGAACGACCTGGCTGGCTGGAGGAGTTCTAGGAGTCCGGTTCACGACAGTACGGGATACCACGATCGATGTGTAGATATGGGGCTACACCAGACATATGGCAGGGAGGGAGATTTGTTTGATCTTTTTGGTTCTTTACCTACCTTAGGCAAGGAAAGGGAAAGGAAGAGGGGTTGGTTGGCAAGGTGGTGGAGGATCTGTTATATACCACTGCAATATTCATTTTTGATCTTTATTCTCGACTTGTATGTAAATCCTGTCTCTTGGAATGTCACGTAAGATCCAACTCCCACCAGCTTGGCTTCACGGAAATATGCTCTATCTACGCTTGTCGACAAAGCTCGCAGGTATGTATATCTGACTGACCGACCAGAAGCTCAGCACAGCAACGGGAGACCTGAACCTGAACGTCCTCTTCAAAGTCCCAATTTCATTTCCTCTCAATGGAGTTGCTCTGAGCCGCCTGCACAATATGAGCAATGCAGTAATGGCCGTGGTGCTAGGCGTGCCTACAGACTCGCCTACGTTGTTTACTTATCTAGGTAGAGAGGTACGAGGTCTTTTCCGTAACGGCCCTCCGCAGGCTCCGGGGTCACGGGACCTCGCTCCGCTACAGAGCTATGATTAGTCAGTATCCCGCTTAGCAGTAGTTAGGTAAACACTACTAAAGTTAGTAAACAATTACCTAAATAAGTAGGAGTATTAATATAGAGTTAATTAATTCAATTAAATAAATAATCAATTAGTATAAACAGAGTAAACTCTATAGAATAAGCTAGCTCTATTCTATAGGGTATATAGACTACCTTTCCTAATATATATATAGACCTTCCCTCCTACTAACTATATCTTTTTTTTTCTATTATAACTAACTTTAAGTAAGTTTCTCTACCTTATACTTATTTCCTTTCTATTTTATATTATATACTTATTCTCTATATATTAACTAACTACACTTTCTGACTCCTTACTTATAAGTCTACTAATAGCCTGTAAGATAGCTTCTCTAGATATAACCGAGTCTGTTCCGATCCCCTCTATACTTATTATAAGCTTATACCTATCTAATCCTAGTAGTGAAAAAGCTATTTCGGATAGTTAAACTCTTACTATAGAAATCTTATAAATTAGCTAGTAAGTCGATCCTTCTAATCTTTTCCTTTTATAGTCTATATCTACTAATATACGCCTATAAGCTTAATAATCGTATCTACTAAGCTATCTGCTATACTTATTACCTCATGCAAGATACCTCTAGTCTATCTTATAGTTTCGCGCGACCTTATAAAGTATCTATTTAATCCGAATCGACCTATTAATAAAGAGGCCTGTATAGCTACTTATAATATATTTCCTATCCTTTTCCTACTTATTCTAATCTATTACGAGCTATAAACTAATATTACGAGTAGTAATCGATACTGAAAACGATCTGCTTTATAAGACCTGCGAGAATAGTATTAGTTATTTTATAGTTTACGTATCTATTCTTAAGTTCTTAAGTAGTAGCTATAATAATTATTACTATAACTCTAAAGGCACTTGCTATAGTCTCTATAAGTCTATTCCTTACTTATTCCTTACTTATTTCCCTTTTCTTCTGACTTATTACTAATATTTATAAGCCCTTCAGGTCCGAATAATATACTTACTAAGTCTGGTTCTAGTACGCTATCTAAGCGTAAGTAGAAGCGTAATACTCGTAATACTTATCGTAATTCGTATAAGTCCTTCTTAACTTATTCTGATATTTATCTAGCTCGTAACTAACTTATAATAGCCTCGTCTATCTATCCAGCGGCCTATACTAGTAAGCGTATACGCTAACTACTTATAATTTATAGCGAGCTAATATCTAAGCTTATAAGTATCGATATAGAGATAGCTAGATTAATTAGTAGAGATTCTAATAATAATAATAACTTTTAAATCCCTTTATAAGTCCTTTATAGGGGTATAATATAGAATTCCGGTTCGAAATCCTGAGTCCGAGTAACGTTTATAAGCGTCTATATAATATAAACTATTAGCTAAAAGGTTAAAAAAAATTAACTTCTCTTATAATATAATATATAATATATTCTTATAACTTATAAATATTATTAAATATCTATTAAGACTTCTTGGTAAATAATATTTAGTATATAGCTTTAAATTTTAGCTAGTAAGAGTATACTTAAGCTCGTAATAGATAATATATAGGAAATCCTGATATATAACTAGCTATATATAAATACTAGAATCTATAAATCTAACCTGATAGTATAGAAGCTTTATCCTTAAGACTTATTAACTATTATTATAAATAATAAATAGACTAGATGTGACGGGTTGCACCCGTTAGTATACTTGACGCCTAAGGCGTCTACGCTAGCACCTGACCTATGGTCCTACGTATACCGATACTACTGCTACTAGCGGCCGTGGTATTACCTTTTCTTCGAAGGGAGACTCCTATACCTCCCTTCTCTCCTTAGTTAATTCTCCTTATAATATAGACGAGCTTTTATACTATATACTTTATATCCGCCTTATAATATTAGAATTAACTTATTCCTAATATTCTTAATTGAACGAAGGAGGATCCGCTTTCTAGTAGTAGAAGATACGCGTGCGTAAGAAAGCTAGTACCCTAGCTCTGCTATTGCTATACGTATACCTACGATACGGAGATAGACGCCTCGGACTATATATAGTAGATCCGGCTGCCTTACCTACGATACGGAGATAGACGCCTCGGACTATATATAGTAGATCCGGCTGCCTTATTTACGCGTGCGTAAGAAAGCTAGTACCTTAGCCTTACTATTGCTATACGTATACTTATAATATAGAGATAGACGCCTCGGACTATATATAGTAGATCCGGCTGCTTTACTTACGCCTGATATTCTTAATTAAATAAAGGAAGATCTGCTTTCGAGCAGTGAACGATACGCGTGCGTAAGAAAGCTAGTACCCTGGCCTTACTATTACTATACGTATACTTACGATACGAAGATAGACGCCTCAGACTATATATAGTAGATCCGGCTGCTTTACTTACGATTATAACGAATAAACGCCTCGGATTACGTATAGTAGGTTCGGCTATTTATACGACTACTATACGGGTAGTAACTACGATAACACTAGAATATACGGTTTACTATAGCTGAAGAATAGCCCCCTTAGTAGCTACTAGATGCCTTCGAGGCATAAAGACGATAAGTTACTAAGCTAGTAGTATAATAAGTAAATACGACCGCTATCTTAACCGGTAGGATCGAAGATATAGAAGCACGATAAAGTGCACTACTAGTACTACTAGTAGTACTAACTCCTATCGATATAATACGATTAATAACCCCGGAACTACTTACGATAATTAAGTAACGTATATCGAAACCTGAAAAGTTCGATAGTACTAACTTAGCTTTATACTCCTAATTCGAGGGCATCCTACGAGCGAAGCTAGAGATCGATACTACTACTATTAGTAATAAGAGGGAAAGGATATAGTATACGTTTAGCTATCTCTTAAGCGAGGCTATAAGACGAATTTACCCTTAGGTAAGCTTCGCTTAGAAATAAGGGTAGTTAATAGTCGAAGGGCTATTCTAATAGATAGCTACTGCTTTTCGTAACCCTTATGTGGTACAAAAGTAAGGCAGGCTTTATAAGTGAAAGATCACTTAGAGGGATCAGGAGATAGGAAAATTATAGTAGACTCTAAATATTAATTATTAAGAGTATTATCTCTTCAGAAGGAAAAGAGAAAGCTTACTTTAAATATATAAGGAGATTATATAAGTATACTCTAAGCTATACAGGTAATCAGATATAGCGTGACTATATATAATAGGTGAAAGTGTATAATATACCCCTTATAGTAATCTCTTAGTATAAGCCCAGAGATTACTATTAATTATATGTATATCTATACTTAGTTGATGAATATAAACTACCCTAAGTAAAATAAAGAAGCTTCCGAATAGAGAGAGTAACTTATACTATATATGCAGATTAATAAAAGAAAGTATAGATAAAGTGTATAAACTTATTTAAAGTCGAAGTAACTATTAAAGAGTAATAAAGTAAACAAAGGAAATTGTAAGGCTATAGTCTTATATAAAGTGAAAAATCAGTTTCTAAGCCTTAAATAATCTTACCTTATTATTATTTATTAATCTTAAAAGAGTAAAAGAAATACTCTAAGCAGAAGAAGCTTCCAGACCGAAGAAGCACTCCAGGCGGCTAGCCTTATGAACGAGTGAAAGAAGCACTCTAGGCAGCTAACCTTATTTACTTATAAGGGTAGGTAGCCGAAGCCTTATAGGTATATGAACCCCTTATCTCGCATATAGAGAGATTCTTCTTCTTTTAAATATAATATACTAAGACTATTTATACTTACCTCTCTTCTTCTATTAATAGCTTTACTTTAAATCTTCTATTATTATTATTATATCTTCTAATTCTCTAAATAAAAGATCACGAAAGGAGATCTCGTCTAAAGAGCTTGAGACGCGTCTTATATTATATTATCGCGTTATAGAGTCCTCTAATACTCTTAGAAGATTCTTTACGATTAAATTAGTTTATCGCGATATTATAAGATTATCCTTATTGTTTTCCTTATATTAATTATTTAGCTAATGTTTTTATAATATAGTTCGATAGCTCTTACTCTAAGGAAGATATCCCTTCTACTCCTTATTACTTAGTAGCTCTACTACGAAATGATCTTGAAATCCGTTCCTTTCGATCTATTAATTATAATAATAGAGATAATAACTCTAAGCTTAAGTAATATAATCCCCTTAACGATTTATCTAATTATTCCGCCCGCGAACTTTCTCTACTCCTTTAGTAAACTAATTTATCTCCTCGTATACTAATAGCTCTTTCTTCTTTAAAGATTATTATATCTTCCTATAGTTATAAGTCTATTACTATTACTCTTAGATCTAGAGTAAAGCGTAAGATAAGTAAGTGATCTCCTAATACTAATATTATTTAAATCTAATATATACTAAGTAAAGAGAATGAAGATCCTTACTAGAGATATATTAGTATAAGTATAAAGGGAACTAGATTAAAAGGTCGCTACTATATAAATATAGCTATAAAGTTAAAGAGATACTACTCCTATGCTTCTTATAGCTATATTCCTACTACTCCGCAGATAATTACTTAAGCTAAGGAGTTCATAGATAGAAAGAGAACTAATACTAAGGAATCTATAAGCTTTTCAATAATTTTGATCTTTTAATACTTTAGCTAATTTAATTAGTTCCTTTAAAACTGCTATACGAATCTTCGATAAGTACTTAAAGATATAAAAGCTAAGAGAGCTCTAAAGAAAGGCGATAGTAGTATAGAGTCAGAATCTGAGGTCGAGATCCTTAATATAAAGTCTATTAGACCTGGACTCTCTCTAAAGAAGAGAGATCGTAGTAGCAGTACAAGTAGAGCTTCTACTAGTAAGTTTATAGGATTATATAGTAGTAGAACTCCTTCTGAGGATCGAAAGTACTATACTAAGTATCAGATTAAGCGCTAGAAGAATAGTTTAGAGTAAGTATTTAGGATTTGATCTTTTTATATAAGTATTCGTAGATCTATAAAGGCCTAGTTTTTTAGTCTAAATTTTATAAATAAAAATACGCCGAGTTAGCGACTTAATACTATACTTAAAGCTCCTCTATCTATGATTTATAATTTCCAAAATTTAGAAGAGATCTGAAAGCTTTAAATTTCTATCGAGTGAGATTCTTTATAAGACTATCTGCTAGCATATAGTTTATTAGTAGATATATTACTTAAAATAATCCCTTAGCGTGCTCTTACTTAAGCTATATATTCTATATATCGATATATCGAAGTTTAGTAATTATTCTCTCGCTTTTATTCATAATAAGCCTAATTATTTATTAATTATTATAAAAGATCTCTTAAGTCTTACTAATTTTAAAAGTAAGATCTTTAAAGAATCTCTAAAGAGCTATAGTTTCCTTTCCTACGTTAGATAATATAAGTAGTTTAGCTTTAGTCGTAGAGGTAGTAACTATATCCTATATTAAAGCTTTCCAGATTACTAGTCCTCTATATATAAGGATCAGATATCCTTAAGATYATCTTCTAGACTCTAAGTTATCTGTAAATAAAGTATCAGAAGCTATTATTAGGACTCTTAAGTGCTCTCCTCTATAAATAATACCTAGAAATCGAGTACTATAAAGATATCGAATTAGCTAGTAGATAGCTGTGAAGTGATCTAATAAAGGATTTATTAAGTACTTAGAGAGCTATGAAATAGCGTATGAAACGTCTAGTTGTACTATAATTATAGTATAAAGAACTAATCTTATTCTCTCTTAAAAGGCTTTAATCAACTTCTTTGAAGCTTGATTTAGGTTCCTAACGAGATTAATTTAAGGAAGTAGTATAGTTAAGTAGTTTCTATCTATTTAYTTYAACTTATACGCGATCTTCTTAATATACTAATTATATATAAGTAAGATAGTTTTAAGCTTTCTATTACGGAGCACTCTAATACTAAGGAATTACTTAATATCTCCGAGAATATATATATTATATTCCGTATTCAGCTGATCGATAAAGCCCTGCCCGAGCTTCTTATTATTATTATAGAAGAGCACTTATATATTATCTATATAGAATATAACTATTAGTTTATAGTCTTTATCTATGAATATATAAGGCTCCTCTAGAAATAGAAATAGCTTAAGTTTAATTAAAGTATTAGCTATATATTTATACTATAAGTATAAAGAATCTCTTATTCTATAGAGAGCGCGATCGACTCTAAGTACCTTTCCGGGATTTAATCTTCTAGGAGGAAAGYAGTAGTATACTCTTTCTCCTTTAATATCCCTTAAGGTATTAATAAATATATTAATAATATTAAAGTACTTAATCTCTAGATTAAAGTATACTATAAGAGCTATTACTATTCGGAATGATTTAGCGTTAAGTATACTAGCGTAAGTTAAGATAATCGTTATTTCGCTTTAAAGATTACCTCTAACTATAATCCGAGATCGATATCTTTTAATATATCTATCTTTATTAGGTTTATACTTAAAAACCTATATAAGAGGAATAAGTATTTATATCGTATACTAATTATATATTTCCGGTTACTAGTAGTCTTATTTTTCTATATTTCTTATCTCTAGATCTATATCTTTAGAAAACTAAGCGTTTATTAGATAGTTCTTAAGATTATTAAATCTCTTTAGTTTAAGTAGAAGATTAACTACTTTTATACTTAGAAGTTTAAGCTTTTTATTAATATTTTAAGACTAAGCTTCTATAGTAGAAGCTATTATTATATTATCTAGTTTAAGTATCTAGCGTGTTTTAAAAGATACTAAGATCATTTCGTATATTATTCTTAAGTTAGTAATATCTTCTGCTTCTATATACTAATTAGGTATAAGTATAGAAATATAAGGATCTATTTATAACTATCGCAAGGTTACGTTGATCTTCAGAGTAAGGCATAGAGTAGTTGAATGTTATTGGTTGCATTGCAGTACTAATTACTATGGAGAGCCGACAGGAGATATTATCTAGGAATATCCGCACGGACTATGCACGTGACTATAGTCACCTGATCCATGCTAAGACCCATATCCTCGCAARACACCCCTCTGTAGAGATACTATAAAGTCGGTAACTTCTACAGGTACGAGTGATCTAATTTCTTCTGTAATTAGTTAATTATACTGTCGTATGCGTACGTATAGTGATACCCCTGGAGACTAGCACCATGCCTCGATATCATGTGAACTGGATAAACCAAAGGTTCCGTAATTCCTTCAAGATAAGTCAGCCTTCTAATTGATATCTATACCCCTTATTCTAGGTGTAAAACGGTTATATTCAGTATTGCCATAAAGGCCTTGAGGTCTTATAGGCTAAGTGGTTTAGTAAAACCGTCTGCCGCGTTCTCTTTTGAGGGTATATACTAAGGGMCTAAATAACCTCTAGCGACCTCCTAGCGAAGGTAGTGAAATTTGATATCGATATGCTTAGTACGTTAGTGTAATTCAGGGTTCTCCGATAGAGATAAAGCTCCCTGATTATCGCACTATATCTCTATACTCCTAGAGTCTGGCTTATTGTAGCCTAGCTCCTTCAGTACTTGGCGTATCCATGAAGCTTCTCTAGCAAAGGCGCATATAGCTATATACTCTACTTCCGTAGAGGCAAGAGCTATAGTAGTCTGTCGCTTTGAAATAGCTGAGAAAACACCTCCTGCAAGGAAGAAACAGACTCCGGTATATAACACTCTATTAATTCGGTTACCGGCCTAATTAGAGTCGCAGAAACCTCTTAATTTTATCTTTTCTCTATTAGTAACGTCTCTTCCGTAAGTCGTAGCGTAGTACTTCGTACCTTATAGGTACGCAAGTACTCTCTTAGCGCTCGTAAGGTATTAAGGTGATAGATTTATCAGAAATTGTGATAGTATAGAGCAGTAGTATAGTATATCCTAGCGAGTATAAGCTAGGTACTATAAACTACCGCAAAGCTGTTAATATAGCTTTATTTCTTATAGAGTAGCTACTCCCTTGAATTTAACTATGGAAACCTCTGAACTAGTAGTAAAGGGCGTATCGGCGCTCTTGCAATTAGTTATTCCAAATCGATCTAATATCTTGTCGATATACGTATCTTAGCAAAGAGAAATCGTCTTCTTCTCTCTATCACGTATAATTCTGACGCTAAGGAAGTATTTAGCTAGTCCAGCTAGTAGAATATTAAATACAGTGAGAATCTTCTTCTTAAGCTCTTCAAGAGCTAGTCTAGCCTTTAAGATAACTAGAAAATCGTCGACGTAGGTAATAATAATAATTCTAGTTTCTCAGTTAATATACACGCAATTATCAGTTTATAAAAGTATAAAGTCGATAATACCGAACTCCTTGCGTAATATCTCTTGCTAGAGGCGTGGAGACTGCTTCAGACTATATAGAGCCTTTAGCAAGAGTATATATTCCTCGTCTATAAGTCTACGCCTAAATTATCTATAAAATAGCGGCAATTTAACTTATATCGGGGTATCGGCTTCACTGTGTAAGAATACTATTACTATATCAAATTGTTCGACTTCTAAGTCGTACTCCGCCGCAACTACTAAGCCTATCTTCTAAGTAGAAGATTTATAGACTCCGGTATACGTCTGATCGTAATCYTGACTAAATRYTTACYTATAACCTTAGACTATAAATCTGACCTTATATTTATCGATTTTACTATCTATATCTCTCTTAGTCTTGAAAACTAGACGAGAACCTAGTACTCTGCACCCTTTTAGCATATCAGAGCGACTTATAGTCTTCTAAGTCGACTTCTCTTTAAGAGATCGATACTCCTTAATTATAGCCTTCTTCTATTCTGGCTAATTAGCTCTTCTTATAGCCTGATCCAAAGTAGTCGGATCATCTAAGAATAGAGACTCTTCTTAAGCCGTATAAAGGGCGGGTCGATACTGACTAGTACTCTCTATCTCTTCTTCCAATAGAGAGATAGCATAGGAGTAGCTATTATTTGGTTCCGGTATTGCCTTAGGCGTCGAATTTAGAGTCGGATTATTACGGCCAGATCGTATAGCTCTAGGAACATACTCCGGCATATAGTTCTTGGATCCAGGAGGCTTACTACGCTTCTTTTATATAGTAACTTGCTCCGGGATATCGACTTCTAGTGCTGGAACTTCGTCTGTGACTATAGACTCGGTATCTTCTGTACTATCGATTTCGACTTCGGAATCCTTATCTTAGCTTATGATACCTGTATCAGGAGTAGTACCGGTAATTTCGGCGTCCTGATTTTAGCTCAAATTATCGATAGATTCACTCCTAGTTTGAGGTACTATTATAGCGTCTTCTTCGTGAGGTTCTATAACTAAACTGTCTTTATTAAATCGTAGATAAGAGGTACGAACTACCTTTCTATTAACTAGGTATCTATAGATATTATAACRTTRAAATRCTACTAGAATKCCCTTTTRAGCTCTAYGAGCTACCTTATAGCTCTAGACTCTCTTCTCCTTATCAATTAGTATGAAGACAGGATATCCTAATACACAGAGATACTTAACAGAGGGAGTATAGTTTACCCCTAGTTTAATATCGTCCTAGAAGCACTTAAAAGGAGTCTTCCCTTCTACTCTAGAAGTAGAGGTAAGGTTAGCGATATGTATATAGGCGAGTAGAATCTCCGGCTATATGTAGTCAGGTATATTCTGATCTACTATAACTATACGTACCTTCTCGATAATCGTACGTATAGAGCGTTCAGCTCTTCTATCTTGCTCTGGAGTATACGGAGTAGACTCCTCTAGTAATATTCTAAGGTAGTCGGTAAGCTTATTTATCTAAGAGGGAGAGTACTCCTTACCCCTATCATATCTCCACACCTTAATTTTGCGGTAATACTATGTTTCGGCTAACTTGATTAGCTTTTAATTAGCTAGGTATATATCCGACTTCTTAGCGTAGGTAAAAGCCCACTTTCCAGTCGAATAGGCGCATAAGAAGATAGAAGCGTAAGAATAACTATTCAGACCCTTAGGTTTAAGGTGTACTATATCTATATGGATTTCATCTATCGATCTGGTAAGTCGGGCACGTGCCGATACCTTATTAACCTTCCGAATAGGTCGGCCTTTCTCATATAGTGCGTAAAGGCGAGTTCTACTAGTCTTAAGCTCTATAAACCTTATACTAGTAACTATAGATTGAGTGCGTCGTACTACGTTAAAGCTAGCGTAATATATACGTCTGTACCAAAGCTCTATATCGACTATAGCTTGCTCTACTGCTGCAGGTAAGCTCAAACCCGGAAGGCTAGCGTACCCTGCGCCGGAGGTCTCTTCAATAATAAATAGATCTTCGTCAATTGTACAGATCTCCTTCTCCTTAGACGTATAGAGAACAGAACTGCGTAAATAACCTCCTAATTTGTTCAATTTAGAACAACCGGAGTATAGGCAGACTGGAGACTGCGGGATATATAGCGTATTATAGCACTCTAATATGCGTACTATACCGTCAGTCTTTAGCGCCTTAATCGTATAACTTCCAATCCCGGTAGGGCGTAACGGCTTATTAATAGTAAGCATGCACTATAAATCGTCTCTTAGCGTATATGAGGTAAACTTAGAAAGGTTATTAGATATATGCTCTATAGCGCCGGTGTCGAAGAGCTATCGTGACTTATTATAGTGAGAGAACATAGCTATAGAAGCCGTAATAGTAGGGAAATATAGTAAAAGAGCTACGCCGAAGATACTACTATCGTTAGAATCGTCATTCTTCTCCTTCTTCTTTCTACTACTAGTCTTCTTCTTATTAGTTTTATTAGTCTTACTCTCTCCCTCCTTCTTCTTTAGCTATTCGGCATGCGGGATCTACTTCTTTCTAGACTTCTCCTTAAACTCCTTCTTCTTTAGCTATTCGGCATGCGAGATCCACTTCTTTCTAGACTTCTCCTTAAACTCCTTCTTCTTCTGCTTATTAATAACAAAACAGTTCTCTAGAGTATACTTTAGCGACGTCTGTTTGCAGTACTTATAAGTCAGCCTAGTTTGATCTTTACTAGCCGGCTTAGTAGCTCCTCCGCCGCTTCCTTTCTTGGTATTAGGAGCAGACTTATTGCCGTATAAGGCTTGTCCTGCTATCTTTCCAGTAGAGTTACTCACTCTCGCCTTATTAGTGATATCTTCGATCAAACTGACTAGACTTACTCCTGATTTAGCCTTCTCGGTCGTATCTGCGTTATTACTAAAAGAAACTCTTAAGAGAGAACATTATCTTTTAGCCTATATAAGCCACTTCTCTGAAACTGCGGCAATAAACATGATTAGATGCTATGCCGGAGGTAGAGCTATTATTAAAGTCTCTAATTTAATAATTGAGAGCTTAAAAGCGATAATAAACTTCTCTAGGGAGTTAAAGTCGTTATACTAGAGCTTAATATAATCTTATATAGCGTTATAAACTAGTATATTGCTACCTCCTTCGTACTGCGCCTATAAAGCCTCCTATATATCCAATGCGGTAGTTTTACTAGTTATATACGCGAGAGGTCCGGCCTTATAATTCAACGTGATTACTAGCTTTATTCAACTCTCTCTAGACTCCTAATCTTACTACTTCTTAAGTGCTTTATCGTCGACCTTATCGTCCTATTCGTCTACCTCTTTAGGCATATAGTCACGCGATTTAACGTTGAGAAACTTACTGATTCTATTAGTTTTAGTAATATTTAGTACCTTATCTCTCTATTCCGTATAGTTCTCTCCTCCCTTAAGCTTATAGCTATCTGCTAAGTTCAAAGACATAGAGCTACTTATCTTCTTGCGTTTATACGGCTCTAGTGTAGTCGCAGTGATAAGTTCCGATTCCGGGTCTTCCGGATCCTCTGGATAGTCCTAGGACGTCGATTTAGCGTCTGCAGGGGGTAAATCGGGTATATTTTGAGTCCTGGGGACTTGGGTAGTAGCTTCTAGCGCTAGCGCGGAGAACTCTGCACCTCGAGATGCGATAATTTCGGAATCGTCGACTTTGACTACTGTACGAGTACGAGTATTAAGTACTATACGGCTTGTTTATAGTATCTCTTCAATAGAGCTGGAGTTATCGGAGTACACTTCTTCGACTTCTTCTAATGATAGTAGTATAGGTGCGATAGCTGAAGAACTCTCTCCACTAGCACTCTGCGCGACTATATTTGCTATAGAAAGACGCGCTAGTTTGACTGTACTATACGCGTATACTATACCTTGATCGGAAGCTCGCAACTTGAATCTCTACCCTTTTGGTACTAAGAAACAGTTCGACGCTTACTATTAAGAATCACAGTACTACTGCTTCTTTAAGTACTACTCTACTTCTGGCTATCGGGGCTTATAACTTATCGCAAGATTACGTTAATCTTCAGAGTAAGGCATAGAGTAGTTGAATATTATTAGTTGCATTGCAGTACTAATTACTATGGAGAGCTGACAGAAGATATTATCTAGGAATATCCGCACGGACCACGCACGTGACTATAGTCACCTGATCCATGCCAAGACCCATATCCTCGCAACAGTAACTTTAGAAGAGTCTTTAAGAAGGTATATAGATAATACGTCGCAGAGTATAAAAGTACAGAAGACGAGTATATAGCTACTGCCTTTACCTTATACGAAGCCGGGAGCGATATAGACTACGATTCCGATAACGAAAAGCCGGAAGCTCTATTCATAACTTCTATAGGACCTGTCTTAGTAGAAGCCGTATAGCTAATAATAGAAACCCTAGTAAATACGGCTTTTAAGTACCTAATAGATACTGCCGAAGAGGCTACGGAAGAGGACCGGACCGTAGAGACGATAATAAGCAGCCCCCGATATAATTCGTCAGTTTTCTATGGAATTATAATCGATACTAGAGTAGTAAAGGTATCTATAGTAGGTAAAGGTTAATACGAAGCCTATAAGGCTCTATATAAGGCTGAACTCTTGCCTTCCCGTGGAATAAACGTTAAATTCGGTATTAGTAAAGCTACTTCTATTAGTATAATAATTATATATTCTCTAATTAGAAAGATCTAATTTAAGGTTATAGCTATAGATACCCTGTTTCTACTCTATTTAGACGATATAAATAAGCTCAGAGTTATATTAGATAATCTTCGTAATATACTCGTTATACTACAGGGAGATATACTAGTTGTACGGAGATTCGGCTACCTCTTCTTACTCTGGAAGGAGTTACTTAAGACGTATGTTACAGAGTGTTTCTAGTCGAATATAAGAGTACTTACGGAGACGGATTTACGTCGACTTCACTACTGATTCGGATACCCCTTAGTAAGAAAGCTAGAAGATTTACTGCAATAGGCCGGTTACGAGCATAACTCAGGAGTACTAAAGGAGCTTACTAAGCTCTATAAGCACTACTAGCTGTTGGATTTGTAACCAGTACCTTGGTCAGTTTTGCCTGCATTGGCATACAC
>FJUX01000122.1:217451-234647 GCA_900074905.1 Rhynchosporium agropyri | reverse complement strand
TATTATTCTGTTATTCTGACCTTTGGCCGATTTCCACCCTCAATTTTCACACTAGCTACACGGAAGATCACTAGGCAGATTCAAGTTTAAGCTCTACGATACTGATAATATATACTTCAATTACGAAGTCGTGATCGATATTATATAACTAGACGATCGATAAGTCTTATATATAGTCGATTAAGGTACTACTTTCTAGAACAGAGGTTTTCTTACTAATATATCTGCAGAGCACGTATAGAACTAATTTAAGTAGGTATAGATAGATACTTACCTTGGACTACTTGATTTTATTATTATAGACGCAGGTACGCAATTTAAGTCTAAAGAATTCGTATAGAGTGCTAAGATAGAGGGTTCTATAGTTAAAATTGTACCTATAGAGGCTCACTACTCTATTAGTAAGGTAGAGAGATACTACGGCCCTCTGAAGAGAGCTTATACGATAATTCGGAAGGAGTTGCTATACCTTAGTTAAGATATAGTACTATAGATAGTATTCCACGTAATCAACTGTATTTCTGGACCTAGTGGAATTATACCTGTTTTACTAGTATTTAGAGTATACCTTAGAATAGTAGAGATAGACGCCCCTTTACTATTAGTCTCCTAACGGGCTACTGCACTTCATAAGGCTATAGAAGAGATTCGTAAGCTATAGAGTRYTRAGTAAGTTAATAACGCCCTGAATACTCGGAATAGACCTAGTTCTATAGTAGTAAGAGACCTTCTATTGAACTCTCTAGTACTAGTTTAGAGAGAGAAAGGCTTCTAGGATAGACCTTAGCTACTTATTTCTATAGATAGAGAGAACTGCGTAATAGAAATCGATAGTGGACTAACGACTTTTCGCTCTATGTTAATTAAACTATAGTACGAAGAAGAAATCGATTCTGACGAACTAGAGGGTATTTTACCTGAAATTATACTCTCACTGTTACTTAGTACTACTAAGTCAAATCGACTTATACTAGTACTAAAGAAGCAACCTCATCGAGATCGACGAAAGCTAATTCGATTCAGAGATAATAATATTAAAGTTTTCTTGAATTATACGGATAAATTATTTATTAGTTTCCTAGTAATAGAACCTTAATACGCTACGTTAAGGCGTAAGGAGATTAATAGTCTAATCGCTATAGGGATCTTTGAATTAGTCTATAAAGACGAATTACTAGCTGGAGCTAGGGTTTTTAAAGCTAATTTCATCGACTAGACTAAATTTAAGAGTATATAGAAAGCTTACGAGAAGTCTAGACTAGTTATATAAGCGTATAACGACTCTGGAAAGAACTAAGTACTTACTATATCACTAACTATTTAACGAGTTAGCTAACAACTACTACTAGTATACGCAGTTATGCACCCTGAGTTTAAAGTATATAGCTATGATATTATATAAGCTTATACTTAGTCTATGTTATACTTAATACGTGACTTCTTCGTACGCTCTCTAAAGGAGATTCTGACTTAGCTATATTAGTTTTTGCGGTGCGTTAGGCCTATATACGATATACTAGAGTTAGCGAACTATTAGTTCGGTATATACTATAGATATAAGGTTAAGAAGCTCCATATAGTACTATTAACGTTCGACACGTATCTACTATCTGTTTCAGGTAATAAAGCTAGTATAGGAGCTCTTAGTCTTCAGATTGATAATACCTTCTTCGTCGGTAATAAGACCTCTATAAACGCAGAAGAAAGAGAGCTATAGAAGGCTAGGTTTAAATCGAACGAGAGAGAGAAATTAACTACTTTATACCTAATTAACTTTAATAGAGGTTATATTACCTTAGAAGCTGATAGCTCTATTCGACTATCTTAATAATCGTATGATAAGACGCTAAGAATAATTGAGAAAGAACTAGTTAATCTTACTAATTCCTGTAGAGATATACAATAAGGTCTTATCTAAATCGAGCAATTTACTGCCTAGAGAGCTAGAGGTTTATACTTAGTAACTGTTTCTTAGCCGGAAGTATCGTTTAATATCTCTTTTACCGTATAAACTATGAATCCGATAGAGAAAGACTTTAAGCTCTTAAATAAGAGAATCTTATAGTAAAAGCTTAACTATAGTAAAGGTCTCCGATATATTAAATTAGATAAGAAGTCTCTGAAACTCGTCGTATTTACTAACAGTTCATTTGCTAATTTGAAAGACTTTTACTCTTAAATTAGCTACGTCTATATACTTATAGATAAGTATAATAAGGTAAACGTTATTCACTAGTCTTCGGTCTGCTGTAAGAGAGTTACTAGATCTGTACTAGCCTCTGAACTATACGCTATATCAGAAGGTTTTGATATAGCCGGTGCTATTAAGACTACTATCGAACAGATCTTGGAGATTATAGTACTACCTTTAGTTATAGTTACTGATTCTAAGTCTTTATACGACTATGTAGTACGACTTAATACTATAAGAGAGAAGAGATTAATAATTGACCTTATATATCTACGTTAAGCTTACGAAAGAAAGGAGATATCGGAGGTAATTTAGGTAGCAGGGCTAGATAACCTTACGGATGCGATAACTAAGACAAATTGCAACGGAGCTCTGAAGGAGCTATTACATATAAATCAATTAGTTATTAAGCCTATAGAATAGGTAGATAGAGGGAATTTGGATAACTTGAAGCTAGAAGAGAGCCTGTGAGGCGTTTAGTTCAGTTATCTTTTAATAGTCATCTTTTAAGCAGAATCTTTGGACCTGATCACGTGGAAACTTATATACTATATAATACTTCTGCATGAGTAGTACTACGGTACTACTCTTACTAGAAGGCAAAAAGCGTTGCTTTCATACGGAGAAGTAGATAGTTTAGAGCTACTTTAAAGTACTCCTAGTGTTGGTTCATAGTCACGTGTTAGTCGAGTATCTGCACCGGGGTTTAGCCGGCCGGATATATCTCCCTTACGAAGTCTCGACTACCTAGGAAAGACAGCCACGATATAACAAATAATACTACTACTATTATTATTGTACTTTGGCTCACGCAGACTACTTGATTGTACGTACTACGACAGAGTGATACCAATACTACTATTTTCCATGAGATATATATTATTACTAGCGATAAATAGAAGATAGCTTTCCGCACGAGATATAATCTATACAAGTAGCTAATAACTTCTTTTAGACTCGCGAATACCCTAAGTACGTTTTAATAATATATTAATTAGGCTTTATGCAACTACTTAGATAAATTCTATTCTGCTTATATTTATAATATCCTGATCTATATAGATAGTAATTACTATTACTACCGAAAGTAAGTAGTAAAAGTTATAATAAGATTACGCGAGGCAAAGCTATAACTAGATATTAATAAGTGCGAATTCGAAGTATAAATAACAAAATACCTTAGGTTCGTAATCGATATAAAAGAAAGTATTTAAATAGACCTTAAGAAAGTATAAGCGATTCGAGAATAAGAACTTGTAATCTTAGTAAAAAGAAAACGAAGCTTCTTAGGATTTACGAATTTCTATCGGATATTTATTAAGGATTACTTAACGATTATACTACTACTAATATAGCTTACTTATAAGAAGCAGCTATAGTAGTAAGATAAAGCTACAGATAAAGCGTTTAAGAAGCTAAAAGATATATTCGCTACTAGACTTACGCTAGCGTAGTTTAACCTCGACTAAGAAATAATACTTAGAATAGACTCTTCTAGATAGATAATAAGAGGAGTACTTATATAGTTCGACGACTAAAGATACTTACGGCCTTACGTATTCTTCTCGAAGAAAAACGCTCTAGCTAAATAAAACTACGAAATTATAACGGGGTTGAGGTTAAGCTCTTACTAACTACGCTATCTGGATCAAAAGATCATAATATACTACTCAGGCAGTATACGCTTAATACTATATATATATAACCGACTACTACGTGACTATTATAATATCTCCCCTCTTAGTAAGCTCGCCCTCGAGCGCCTTAGGCCGAAGAATTACTATAACTACGCTGACTGATATGCTATGTTAAACCCCTAAGGGTTATGATATCCTTACTGATACGAGAGATCTCGAAGTCGATAATATCGCCCCTTATTAGCCTAACGTAAGTATTTTGAACATGTCACGTGCGTCTCAGTGCTCAGAGGTACCCGCAGGTTATAACATAGCATACTAGGCTCTGCGCTTTGCGCTAGGCCGACTCTACGCCACATGCGCCATACGCCCCGTGCTCAGAGGTACTCTATCAGAAGACCGGTTGCGCAGCATATTCTGTAACAGGGTTGAGGTTAATATAACGTACAGTAGGGCGTGGTATTCGTCCTAGAGTGCGAAAGAGGTTAGTTAGGTAAGTAGAGACGCTATCACTAGATCAAGTCTAGTAATCTTTATAAGTTACTAAGTATAAGTAAGATATTATATTTAAGTTAAGTACGAAGCTTCTATCTAGTAAGTAGACGTGCTTATATATATAGAACCTTTATTCTATTGAATTATCTGAATTATCTGAATTATTATCTAGTTCAGGAACTATAAGCTAATTCAGTATATAACTTTCGTCACGTGACCTATAGCTTCTCTATATAGTATAGAGCTAGCTAAGTAAGTTAGTCTGCCTGCTGAGCCTCAGGGCTATATTACTTATTATAGCTAAGAGTTATAATACTATCCCTCTTCTAGCTTAGCGCGTCCCGCGCTTCTAGCTTAGATATATAATTAAGAAACGTCGACTCTCTATAATTACTATCTTCTTCTTTTACTATACTACTTACTTACTACGAACGTATTAAAGAGAATTAATAAAACCTTCTATCTCGTGTCCTTTAGTATAATTTCAAAATACTATCTTATTCTTATTACGATAAAGATCCTCGTCAGGTCTATATTATCTCCTCTAATTCTAATCGTTATACTAAATTTATTCATACTAGTAGAAATACGAAATATAATATATAAGGTCCTTTAAAGAGTAAATAGCATAAGTTAGAGAGAACTAAAGCTAATCTTACTTAAGCTTATAAGAAAACTTAATAAGATTAGTAAAAGCTAATTAAATATCTAGCTTTCTAATAAGCTAAGATCCTTCGGATTAATAAATAAAGAGAATTCTTTTATATAAAAGTAGCTAAGATATTATATTATAATCTTCGTTCTCTAGATAAGTTAGAAGCTATCGAAGAAAAGGAACGTATAGTAAAGGAGTAAGAGGAGCTTATATCTTTACTTAAAGTCGAGGTCTTAGATCCTGCTCTCGTAGAGTAGCTAAACTATTTTAATCCTTTTAATCTTATATAGATCGCTTCAAGTTTTAGTAATAACTCTTCTTAAGAGTTACTTAAGTTTTTAATTAGAACTATTAAAGTAAATTAAGATAGTTCAGGTTTCGTATAAGTTCTTATAAGTTTTCCTTATCTTTATACTTTTTCTATTTTACTAAATATTCCTATTAACTCTATATTATAATCCGAGTATCAAATAATTTCTTAATATTATATATATCTAGTTTATTCTTAAGTTAGAGTTCTTTATTTATTACTAGAGATATATCTTTATTAATAGGTTCTAGTAATAATATATAGAATACGAGATATAGTCGAGATCCCTATAGTAGCTATAGTCTGAAATTTACAGGTCTTACTTCTAGTATTTCGAATAGTCTGAGTTTCTTAAAATCTAGTTTCGTACTTAGTTATTTTATTTTAATATATTATTATAATAAGTATACTTTATCTTCTCTCTTAAGCGAAAGTCCTATATTACGCTTCTAGTTATTATATTTCGCAGTTCTCGCGTTCGAGAAGTCGATATCTTTAGATAGTTATTATTATAAGTCCTATATCTTATATATTAGAACTATAGATTCTTACGCACTAATAAGGTCCTTTCTTAGTTATTAGTATACTTCGGGTTCGAAGCCGTAATTAGTAAAGAATAGGGAAACCGAGGTAGTTTCGTTCTTAGCGCTATTATATACGAACTGAGTAAGAGGGAGTAGTTCGACCTAATTACTTTATTCCTTATTAATATAACTATATAAGTATCATTCTATTAATTAATTTAATTATTCTATTTATCTATCTATCTATAAGTAAAACGCTATTAATATCTTATAGTTAAGCCTAAGTTAGTTTATAAGTAATATCTAAAACTTAGAAGTAAATAACTTATCTCGATCCGAGATAATCTCGTTAAGTAGCTCGTACTAGCTTATTACTATTTTAAGAAATATATACGCGAGTTCTTTAGCGTTACTTCTTTCTTTATATAGTATAAAGTATCTATATTTAGTAAGTCGATCTGTAATAACTTAAATAGTATTAAATGTTAGAATAGTTAGTGTTCAGTGCAGTATCACGTGGCAACCTAATCGGGACTAGAGCTAGTGCATAGGCCCGGATATTAAAGAATATCCGGGATATATTATAGATCTATACTTATTATAACTTAAGTAGTTAAGTTACTAAATGAAGATAATAGTCTAACCTACTAGCGTCTAATTCCTCTGTGAATATTACTCCCGTCCTTATAGGTATACGAGAATAGGGATATTCCTTTCAATAGGTTATAAGCCCTAGCAGGACGTAACTTCGAATCGACGAAAGCAAGGCGATCGATTTAAGCCCCGATAAGTAAGACAGGGGTATTCAAGTTAACGTAAGAAGACTAAAGGGCTAAGTAAGAGTGCTAATAATCGACGAAAGTAAGGCGATCGATTGAAAATCCCCGATAAGTAAGATAGGGGTATTCTAGTTAACGTAAGAAGACTAAAGGGCTAAGTAAGAGTGCTAATAATCGACGAAAGTAAGGCGATCGATTAAAATCCCCGACACGTAAGATAGGGGTATTCTAGTTAAAGTAAGAAGACTGAAGAGCTATGTAAGAGCGCTAATAATAACTAGAGAGCTATAAGTAAGAAGGCCTTTAATACTAACTATATAACCTGTAGACTCTAGAGGGAGATCTGCAATAATAATCCGAGGATAATAAGAAAGACCGTTTCTCGCAAAAATAACCGTACGACTCGCAGACTTCAGAGGAAACTCTATAACTATAAAGTCGAGTAGTAAGCAAGTAAGCTACTCGTAACCCTTAAACCGAGTATAGCCTCTATATAAACTAATAGCTAGTAAACGATAAATATCTACCGACTATATATATATACCGAGTTAATTATAGTTAACTTATAGAAAATCCAGTCGAACGTATCGAGTATTACGTAATAACTATAGGATAAAATAGGGAAAGATAATAAGCTACTAATCTTAAGCTATAAGAACTATAATAAATAGTTCCTACGAGCTAAAGTCAAGATTAAAGGGAAAGGTATATTCTATACGATAGATACTAGTAAGGTTAACTTTACCTAGATAACTCGAGACGGAATAAAAGGCAAAAGTATACTAGAGACTACCTCCGAAAGTATACTATTAGTATTAACTATAGATGACCTTACGAGCGATTTCGAGAGGCTCGGCGGAACATAGAATCTAGAGAAAGCTGAGAAATAGGTATCCGACGACTCGAAGGCCTTAGATATTATAATCGAAGGACTTAGTAATAACGATATTATACTACTTAACGAGCATAATTCGGTAGGAGTACTATAGACTAAACTAAAAGTTAAATATAATAGAACGAACTCGTTAATAGCGAATATATATATAATGAAGATTTAGACCTTTATATTTAATAAGGACGATAGGATAGATAGATCGTAGCGAAACCTAAAGGAATACTATAGGAAGCTTATTACTACTAACGCAGAAATAGGAAAATCATATTCTGATAAGGCCCTTTTCTACTTACTTACCTTATCGCTCCGAAAGTAAGGTCGCTATACTACCTTCCTTAAAAGCCTTGAACTATAGCTTCTAATAACTACTGACGAAAAGGTAAAAGCTTTAGAAGAGTATGAATTAATACTATAAGACCTCGGCACTAAGAGTAATAACTATAGTAAAGAAAGGGTATATGCGGCATAGAAACAGTATAAGCGGGTATACTATTACTTGAACTATTATTCTCGAGAGAATAGTAGTTTATTAGACTGAAGTATAATAAGTATTTCTTATAAGTATTTCTACTACGGATCTAGTGATCACTTCGTCGCTAACTGCGAATTCCAGACCGTAAGTAGAAAGTATACTAAGAACCTCTGTTTAGAAAAAGAAAAGAAGAAGTATAGTAAATTAACTTATAAGACCGGATCACGAGTTAAAGATAAGAAATCGCGATCTTCTTACCCCGGAAAAAACGAATACTTTACTAAGCTAAAATCTAGAGACTCGCGATATAAGAAAAGAGGATATACTATTATCGCAGAATCTAATTCAGATACTAATAAGGACTTAGAAGACTATAGAAAAGATATAAGCGAATTATTTAGTTCTAATAATAATACTATAGAAAAAGTCATATTATTAAAAGAATTAATAAGTAAGAGCACTCCTGAAGACTAGGCGGTCGATATAAGCGCAAGTTCATCTATAACTAACTAACTCTACTTATTTAGGGAATTAAAGCCGATATCTAAAGTCTATATATAAGTAGGGGGAGGAATACTATCTTCTCGTATGCGAGGAATAGCGCTAGTTAAGGCTATAGGTAGAACTTCCTATTATTTAGATAATATACTCTTTATTCTTAAACTAGGTATTAATTTAATCTCTATAAAGAAACTCTATAAAATTAGTTACCTCGGAAAGTTTAATAATAAAAGTATCTAGATTATAAAAAGTGATAAGAAAGTCTTAAAAGCGATATAATCTTAAGGCTTATATATTATAAAATATGTCTCTAAAGCTTTTGATAGATAAGTAATTAGTAATAGATAAGTTAACTATAGCTAACGTAAATAGCTAGCGTATAAGCTAAAAGCACTTCTAGCTGCCGGAGCAGATGATAATACCGCAGATAACCCGGATAACGCAGAAGGAAAGGAGCTCGAATGATATCTTAAGTACTATCGACGATTTATATACCTTAGACCTAATAAGATTCGGAACTTATATAAGTAACTATACTCTAGAAGAGAATTAAGATCCCTAAGGATCTAAATATCTGTGATATATATACTCTCACGAAAATGAAGAACCGAATTCTAAAGTAGCTAAGCCTTTGGCCTATCGAGATCCTCGATCTAGTATAGTTCGACGTCGCTAGACCGTTTCCGCTTATAATATAAGGAAACTACTACTTTCTAATAATTATCGATATCTATTCTCGACGAGATTAGGTAATTCTATTGAAAGCTAAGAGCGATACCTACTAGGTACTTAAGGACTAGAAAGTCGGAGTTAAGCTATAATCCGGAAAGAAGATTAAACGCGCGAGATCTAATAATATATCGGAATTACTAAAAGCTACCTCTAATTAGAAAGCTGAAGATAGAATACTAGTATAGTTAATAACTATTATATTATCGCACTAGAATAGACTTGCTGAAAGAGTAATTCAGACCGTGGAATTTAATATATATATAATACTTAAAGAAGTATAGCTACTACTAGAATTCTGGGACGAAGCTGCCGAAGCTGATTCGTATATAAGAAACCGTACTGCTACTAGACTGATAATTAATAATTAAAAGACTTGTCCTATGAAGGCCTTTACTAGAGAAATACTATTAATCGATTATATTCGCAAATAAGGGAGTAAATACTTCTATTATATAGATAAGAAAACTATTCCCGCAGGCGAGCGTTATGATAAGCTCGTTAACCCTAGTAGAGTCAGGGTCTTTATAGGATATTCGGAAAACACGACTAAGTACTTTAAGGTCTACTCTCCCGAAAGAGGCTTAATAATTATAATAAGTAGGGTTATTATTAAGGAAAGTAGTAAAAGAGGATCAGTCGACCTAAGACTTCGGAATTATATAGCTAGGTTATAAGGAACTATAAATGTTACTCTAGATAGAAGAGCTCGCGGGAGACTTAGAGTACCTGAGGAAATCAGTAAAGAGGTCGATATAATAGAAAATCTGCGAGTAGAAATACCTTCGTTTATTCTACTAATAAACGTCCTAAGCTTTACTAAAGAGGATATACTAGATTATACTCCTAAGATTATCTTACTAGATAAGATACTTAAAGATAACCTAAAGACTATATAAGACGGACCCGCGAACGCACTAGTATTAGTACGATCGACCTATAAGTCCGTCTTACTAATTAGAATACTAGGATCAGCGGAACTAACCTTAGAGTATTAGGATAACTCTACTGAAGTAATACTAATAGATTACTAAGTATAAGATTTAATCCCTAAGGCTCTAGACCGAGATTCGGAATCGACGAACAGAGTACTTATAGATACCCCTATAGATAGAACTCCTACTACTTAGGTTAACTATAGTTAACCTGATTAATCTATAAATAATTAAGAGGTACCTAGGTTCTTTACCCGAGCTAGGAAAAGAGCAGGATCAGAACCGGAAGACTAAGAGGAAGCTAAGAGGATCCGAGCTATAATCGCGAAAATACTACTAAAAGGATAACCTGCACGAACTAACTAGAAAGACTTATCTATAAGGGATAAATAGATAAGTAATAAGATCGAGATTACTCTTATAGCTATAGAAATCGCAGGTATTAAGATCCTAAAGATATATAAAGAAGTAATAACTAGCCTATAAGTAAAGCAGTAGATAGCTGCTATATCTAAGGAGATATTATCTTTATACGTAAATAAGACGTTCTGAGAAGTTATTATACTAGAGGGATTAAACTTAGTATCCTGCAAATAGGTTTATATAGTGAAGACTATAGTAAATAGGAATATAGAGCGATATAAAGCTCGCTTAGTCGTAAGAGGATTTAGCTAAGTATATAGGCTCGATTACGACTAAATATTCGCGCTAATAGTTAGGATAGATATACTAAGGCTTTTCTTAGCTATAGTCGCTAAAGAGGATCTGGAATGCTAATAATACGATATTAAGAATATATTCATAGAGTCGGAACTTAAGGAGGATATATTCTTAAAAGTTCCGGAAAGGATTAAGGTTAAGAATAGTTATATATAATAAGCCTTAAAAAGCCTGTATAGACTAAAGTAAGCGGTAAGAGACTGGAATAAGCTTATGAAAGCAGAACTATTAGAATAGGGATTTTGATAGAGTACTGCTAACCTATATATATTCACGTATAAGGAAAACTTAGTTAAGCTCCTTATATATATCGACGATATTATAGTAAGCGCTAGAAAGAAAGAGGAGCTGGACTAGTTTTATACGAAACTTACTAGAAGATTTAAAGCTAAGAATCTAGGGGAGATAGAGAAGATTCTTAGAGCTAGAGTTACCCGCGATAGACTATCTAGGGTCCTTGAAATCGACTAAGAATAATATCTGCTTAGCGTACTTAATAAGTTCAGTATTACCTAGGAAACCTTTAAACCGAAACGGATACTAATAACAGGCTACGAGAACCTTTACCCCGCAAGTAGTAATAACGAAAGGATTAATGTAAATAAATACTAGTAAGCTATTAGAAGCTTAATATACGTAATAATCTTTATAAGACTAGATATTGCCTTTATCCTTAGAAAGCTTAGTTAATTCATAAGCGATCTAGCTAAGTACTATAGATACGCCCTGAAAGCGCTATTATAGTACCTAAAGTTAACTATTAAGATAAGAATTCGCTATAGACTAGGGGGAGAATATAATACTGTAGTTCTCTACTCTAATGCAGACTAGGCGAGTAATAAGGTCGACCGGAAAAGTYTCTCTAGAAGCGTYTTAATWTTCTATAATAGARTATTCMCTTAGTTAAGTAAGAAGTAGCGCTCTATTACTATATCGAGCTGCGAATCAGAATATATAGCACTTGCGAACTGCGTAAAGTAAAGCTAATAGTTTATATAAGTACTACGAGATCTAAGATACTCTTACTTTATTAAGGAAGACTCTAGACTAGTATAGATATTCGGAGATAACTAAGGAGTAATTGCCTTAACTAAGAACGCTCACTTGAACGAACGCTCGAAGCATATCGATATCGCCTATTACTTCGTACGCGATTTAGCGGAAACTAGAAGCCTTAAAGTCGACTATATCCTAACAGTAGAAATAGTCGCCGATAGAATAATAAAGCTACTCGAACGAGTAGTATTTGAAAGGTTCAAAGGCTAAATAGGACTTATAGAGGACTTACGGGCAATAAGGTAATCGTGATATGCTCTGAGGGGGAGTATTAGAATAGTTAGTATTTAGTATAGTATCACGTAGCAACCTAATCGGGACTAGAGCTAGTATATAGGCCCGGATATTAAAGAATATCCGGGTTATATTATAGATCTATACTTATTATAACTTAAGCAGTTAAGTCACTAAATGAAGATAATAGTCTAACCTACTAGCGTCCAATTCCTCTATAAATATTGCCCCCGTCCCTACAGGTATACGAGAATAGGGACATTCCTTTCAATATTAAATACTATATTAGTTATTAGTTCTTTTAATAGTAGTAGTTTAATAATAAAGTTAAACGCAATCGACTCCTATACTCTAGCAGATATTACTAGTGAATTAAGAAGACTATATAGTACGTGTTTATTTAATTTACTTTTTATATATATATTATATTCTCCGATAACGTTCTCTATTTACTTTCTTATACCTAGAAAGTAATAGTCTCTTATTATCCGTTCGAAAGTTCTTATAATCCCTTAGTAACTATACGTAGATAATAAGTATTACTCTATTACAAATATCTATCTTAGTTTACTTAAGATATATATAAGTCCTTTGAGCCTAAGGAGGCTATCTTCGTCTATTATGAAGTTATCTATAGGTTTACTAGTAACTCGCTATACGTATTTATCTATTATATATATATTCTTAATTTAATTTATAAAGTATTTATCTTCTAATACTATAACTATTACTAGGAGTTTATGGTTATATTCTATTTCTTCCTTTCCCTTTTTAAGAATAGCTTAAAGCCTCTCTATAGGTTTTCCTAAGTAGTCTTATTATCTGCTAAGAGCGTTAGCTCTTATATTTTCGCTACTTTTTCTATAAGTAATATTAAACTTTAAGGTCGAGAGTTCCTCTAATTACTTAATTTATCTTCTATTTAATATTTTCGTTAATATAAATAATATTAGATTCTTATAGTTAGTCTAGATTTAGATAATATACTTTGCTCCTTCTAAATAATATTACTATTACTATAAGTAGCTACTATAGTAAGTAGTTCCTTATTATATATATTATAATTAAGCTCTACGAGTAAAAATATCCGAGAGTAATACGCGATAAGATATAGTTATTTATTATACTTTTAGCTTAAGTATACCTCTAGTACGAAATCCGAAGTATTAGTTTCTATTACTATTTCGAGGTTTAGATTATAAGTAGCTAGAATAAGTATATTAGTAAAGTATTCTTTTAGTATCTAGAACGCTTCTTCTATAGTAGTTATCTAAATAAAGTCTTAGTCTTTCTTAGTAAGATTTATAAATACTTTAACTACTATAGAGTAATCCTTAATAAATCTTCTATAGAAATTCGCAAATCCGAGGAAAGATTATACTTCCTTTACGCTATCTAGTATTAGCTATATAAGTACTACCTTAACTTTAATTAGGTCTATTTAGACTCTATATTATCTAATAATAAATCCTAAGAAGTGGATTTCTTCTTAATAAAATTCGTATTTATTTAGTTTCAGAAATAGCTTAGTGTTCTTAAGTTTCTTAAGTACTTTATATATATATTAAATATACTCGGTTTCTATCTTAAAGTAGATAAGTATATTATCTAAGTAGGCGATTACGAAAACGTCGAGGTATTTATATAATTAGTTATTAATTATCTATTAGTATAACGTAAATACGTTCGTAAGCCCGAATAGTATAACTTAGTATTCGTATAAGCTATAGCGTACTCTGAATACTATTTTCTATTCTTTACTGGGTTTTATTCGTATAAGGTTATATACTCCTCTTATATCTAGTATTATGAATATAGTAGCTCCTTATAGTTGATTGTATAGCTTATTTATTAGTAGTAAGAAGTATTAGTCCTTAATTATAATACTGTTAATATTATAATAGTCGATATATAAGCGGAGTTTCTTATCTTTCTTTAGAATAAAGAGTATTAGACTTATAGCTAATAAAGTAAATAGTTATATAAAACCTTTCTCTAGGTTATTATCTATATATTCCTTTAGGGTTTTTAACTCTACTACGGATTATTAGTATATTAGTCTAAAGCTAAGCGTCTTTCCTAGTTCTAAGGGTATCTCGTGATCTTATAGTTAGTACTATAGAAAGGCCTTATTCTTAGGACCTTCCTAGAAAAGTTACTTATAATTCTTATATACTACTAGTATTCGCTTTAGTATAGAGGCCTAGGTTTAGTCCTTATTAGTCGAGAGAGCTATATATAACTCGTCTCGCTTCAGGTTATTATCTGCTTATTTAAGTATCCTATAGTCGCTTCTGTACTAATAATAGTTTATTATAATTCGCTCCTTCTACTAGTCGATAGTAGAGTTATAGAGTTTTAATTATAATATACTGAGTACTAACTTATAAGCGCTTAAGTTAATAATATTAAACTTAATATCTTTAGTATATCCTTTTAGTATTTTCATATTTAATTAATTAGTTTAGAGAGTTATATATCTATTCTTATTCCCGATAGTATTCCTATCTAACGCGAATAGATAATATAAGAGTTCCTTTTTAACTAGTCTGAGCCTATAGTTTACTATTATCTTATAATCTATAAAATTACGTATAGCTCTAGAGTCTACTATAGCTCTAAGCGCTTATCTGTCACGAACCAGCATAGTTCTTGGCACCAAAACCGTCCTAGCACCAGAATACTGATAGTACCACCTAGTNACTCCTCTTATATCTAGTATTATGAATATAGTAGCTCCTTATAGTTGATTGTATAGCTTATTTATTAGTAGTAAGAAGTATTAGTCCTTAATTATAATACTGTTAATATTATAATAGTCGATATATAAGCGGAGTTTCTTATCTTTCTTTAGAATAAAGAGTATTAGACTTATAGCTAATAAAGTAAATAGTTATATAAAACCTTTCTCTAGGTTATTATCTATATATTCCTTTAGGGTTTTTAACTCTACTACGGATTATTAGTATATTAGTCTAAAGCTAAGCGTCTTTCCTAGTTCTAAGGGTATCTCGTGATCTTATAGTTAGTACTATAGAAAGGCCTTATTCTTAGGACCTTCCTAGAAAAGTTACTTATAATTCTTATATACTACTAGTATTCGCTTTAGTATAGAGGCCTAGGTTTAGTCCTTATTAGTCGAGAGAGCTATATATAACTCGTCTCGCTTCAGGTTATTATCTGCTTATTTAAGTATCCTATAGTCGCTTCTGTACTAATAATAGTTTATTATAATTCGCTCCTTCTACTAGTCGATAGTAGAGTTATAGAGTTTTAATTATAATATACTGAGTACTAACTTATAAGCGCTTAAGTTAATAATATTAAACTTAATATCTTTAGTATATCCTTTTAGTATTTTCATATTTAATTAATTAGTTTAGAGAGTTATATATCTATTCTTATTCCCGATAGTATTCCTATCTAACGCGAATAGATAATATAAGAGTTCCTTTTTAACTAGTCTGAGCCTATAGTTTACTATTATCTTATAATCTATAAAATTACGTATAGCTCTAGAGTCTACTATAGCTCTAAGCGCTTATCTGTCACGAACCAGCATAGTTCTTGGCACCAAAACCGTCCTAGCACCAGAATACTGATAGTACCACCTAGTAGTAAGTACTAGACGGGTTTTAGTACCAGAAAAGAGTTAGTACTATTAGAGGAAAGGCACTAACACGGTTATAGTACAAACTAGCGAGTAGTACTATATATCTACCTGTATTAAAGTAATAATAGTATTATAGCTATAGGTGATCCAGGATCACGTGACGTGCTAGACTGCTAGACAGGTCGCGAGAGCTTACACGCTCTGCTAGACGGTCTTATATAGCTAGTATAAGGGAACGAAGGTTCTATATAAGACTGGCACTTCTGCTATTAGATAGGAGCTTCGTGCTCAAATTCATATAGTAATTAATACTTGCTTATAACGTCTTAATTCCAATTGAGAACCGAACTTCTTATTTACTTTACTTTATAGCTAATACTAACTGATAAGCTTATATACTACGTACTAGTCAGAACTAGGAATATTATACTTTAAGCACCTTACTTAAAGTATCGTTAGTAAGAATAAAATAGCTACTAAAGAAGGATCCGTCATAGGAGAAAGCCCCTAGACTAGTAAGCCGGATAAGGTTAATAAGGTCGATAAGAGTATACTACTTCGTATGAACCTACCTGACACCTATTATAGGAACTGTAATAAACTAGGACAATTTATCCTTTAGTACTAAATGTACCTCGCTTTTAACGGAGATAAGTTCGAAGCGGACTCGCTTAAAGTCTTATGGATCGCCTTGTTCCTCTGCGATACTATAGCTTACTAGATTAAGCCAGCTTTAAGTAATTACTTAGTTAATCGATACTTATCTAGGGCCTATTCTACTACTATAACTGAAAAAAGCCGAGTTATCTTTCGAATACCCGCAGGCTTTACTAATACTATTAAAGGAGTCTTCGGAGACCCTAATAAGAAGGAATAAGACGAGAAGCACTTGCTCGGAATTCGATAACAGGGATCCGTCTATAAATATACTGCCGAGTTCTACYGATATTCTATAYAGTTARAYTRGATARATAGTAGATTAAGAGCCTAATACTATCGAGGCCTTAAGGACTATATTAAGGATAAGCTCTCTAGGGCTAGTAAACTAAGCACCCTAGAGGACTTAATCAGATTATCTACTACTATCGATAAACGAATCTAGGAATAAGTAAAGGAAAAAGGARGATACTTTATACTTACTTACCTCCGGAAGCCCTAATTTCTATAATAATATAATAAGTATCAGGGGAATTTTCAGCTTTACCTGAGTAATAAACGTAACTACTATAATCTAATAGAATTAGACAGAGTAAAGAGAGGATCTAAGGGCTAAGCTAAGAAAGATAAACGTTAAGAGAAGGGCTTATATTATACGTATAGTAAGCTAGGATACTTCACACGTGATTATTCTCAGAAGAAGAAGTAGGGAGGAAAACCCTAGAATAAACCTAAGAGAGAATTCAGACTAGTAGAAAGGAAGCCAGATTACCGAGAAGCTTCTAGCGCAGAG
>FJUX01000122.1:90205-212634 GCA_900074905.1 Rhynchosporium agropyri | reverse complement strand
TATAGCTATAGGTGATCTAGGATCACGTGATATACTAGACTACTAGATAGGTCGCGAGAGCTTGCACGCTCTGCTAGACGGTCTTGCATAGCTAGTATAAGGGAACGAAGGTTCTATATAAGACTAGCACTTCTGCTATTAGATAGGAGCTTCGTGCTCAAATCCATATAGTAATTAATACCTGCTTATAATATCTTAATTCTAATTAAGAACCGAACTTCTTATTTACTTTACTTTATAGCTAATACTAACCGACGAGCCTGTATACTGTGTACCAGTCAGAACCAGGAACGTTATATTATCCTTTGAAATAGACTATTAGGAATAGTTATTATCCCTTTCTTATTATATAAAGTTCTTTATTATATAAGTTCTTAAGCTCTTTATAGCTACTTATTAATAGCTTTTTATCGCTAAGACCTCTTAGTTTCTTAATATCTCTAGTACTTCTAAGGCTATATAATAGATATTATTATTATCTTCTATAAGCTAAAATACTAGTATCTATTTCTAAAGCTAAAAGTTAGTATTCTCTTTTCTATCGTAATAGATATTATATAAGTTAGTCTAATAAGATAACTATATAAGTATAGCGTATCGCAGGTAATTAATCTATAATATATTATCTTTCTTTTCGATCTTTCGAAGTTCGTCTTTTACTTATTCTCGTAATCCTCTGTAAACTACTAGTCTTATTTATATAGTTAGTATATAATCTATATTTTCTCTAATAGTATCCTAGTATTATTAACTATATTAAACTCCTTATTCGGTTTCGCTTAGTATATTCTTATATCTTTAGAGTATATAATAGATTCGTATTAATAAGTCTAAGTATACTTCTGCTAAGTCCTTCTAATACTAGATAGCTTCTTATCTTATATTATTATAAGGTAGTAATTTCTCGATAACTTCTATTATATTGTTTTCGAAGATTTCCTCTGCTTCAGCGTAAGCTATCCGAATACTCTTCTTACTTATAGCGATAAGAAATCGTATATATTCTTCAAAAGTGATTTCTGATCTATCGGAGCTATATTTAGAGGATATATTAGAACCGGGTCCTGAGTTCTCGATATCGAGTCGATTTATAGCCTCGCAGAGTTCCGCCTCGTTATCTAAGTTAATATTAATATAGTCATTATCTAGTTCTAGTCTCTCTTAGATATAGCTAATATATAATATTATTATTTTATTATAACTCCCTCTCTCTTAGATAGTAGCGTTAAGTTCTCATTATAATAAGTAACCCTAGGATCTCTTTCCTCTATTATAACTACTCTTATAGTTCCTTACGAGATATTCTAGTTTTCTATAATTAAAATAAGTACGATCTTATATATATTTTATTTATTATTATAGCGATAATTCTTTTCTATACGTAGCGTCGAGTTCTATAGGGTCTCTATAGTCTTATTTATTATAACTAGAGTAATTAACCTTGCCCCTGAATCCTCTTTCGCCTATTCGCTTATAGTTAGGGTCGAACTTTCCTTTCTTCTTTATATTATATTTATACTAGTTATTATCGATTTTGCATATAGCTTTAATAAGTTAGCTAAGGGTAGTAACCCTAGCTCTATAGCGTATAAGCTCGTCTTTGACGAAGTCCTTAAGATCCTTTTCGGTATACGTATATAAGTGCTTTATTACCTTACTTAGTATAAGTAAAGTAGCGCTGAAAGTCCCTAGTATAAGTAGTTACTGACCCCTTCTGTTATAGAGCTTCGATAGCTCTCTCTACTTCTTTCTGTTTATCTATAACTCTAAAATTAGCTTTTAATTCTTTAAGGAATCTATTCTACGTAATAAATATATCGATAGTAGTTTACTCGGCTTTATTAGTATTAATAACTCTTTCTTTATTATTATTAATAAGGTAGTCCTCGAGAAACCCTTTAATCTAATTTAAGGCTTTACCTTCGAGCAGAGTAACTATCTAAAGGATTATCTTAGTATCGGACCGAAAGCGGTCGCTATTGAATTTGATATAAAGTCGGAGTTAGAGTATAAATCCTTAAAGCTTATTATATTCTCCTATAAAAGCTTTAATATTCTTATATTGAATATTCTTATCGATTTCTCTAACTAAAGTAATAAGTATATCGATCCTCTTAGATATTAATAATAAAGTAAGTACTCCTTAGGAGCTTCCTAAGATAGATATATCTTACTTAATCTAACGTATACGCTAGTACCTATTAGTGCGGTACTTAAAGTATAACGTATAGTAGGGCGTAGTATTTATCCTAGAGTATAAAAGAGATTAGTTAAGTAAGTAAGAACGCTATTACTAGATTAAGTCTAGTAATCTTTATAAGTTACTAAGTATAAGTAAGATACTATATTTAAGTTAAGCACGAAGCTTCTATCTAGTAGGTAGACGTGCCTATATATATAGAGCCTTTATTCTATTGAATTATCTGAATTATCCGAATTTTTATCTAGTTCAAGAACTATAAGCTGATTTAGCATATGACCTTCGTCACGTGACCTATAGCTTCTCTATGCAGTATAGAGCTAGCCAAGTAGGTTAGTCCGCCTGCTGAGCCTCAGGGCTATATTACCTGTTGCAGCTAAGGGTTATAATAGTTAAGCTCTTACTAACTACGCTATCTGGACTAAAAGATCACAATTTACTGCGCAGGCAGTATACGCTTAACACCGTACATATACAACCGACTACCACGTGACCATTACAGAAATCTATAATAAGGAAATATTAGTAATTATACGTTATCTTAAGAAGTAGTAATACGAATTGAAAAGCGTTTAAGAATTCAATATTCGTACTAATTATAAGAACCTCGAGTATTTCATAATATTATAGTAGCTTATAGAGCGGTAAATACGATAGTCGCTACTCCTCTTGTAGTTTAACTATATGATTAATTATATCCCTAGGAAAGAAAACGAGCATATAAATATACTCTTATAACGCGAATAGGATATACTCTATAGTATAGAAGATAAATAACTCTAGTACTAGTTAGTCTAATTAATTAAGCCGAAAGCACTATAAGAACTACTACTACTATAAGAGATAGTAGTAGTAGCTCCGGTTATAATATAATAAGATCGAAGACGCTAAGAAGAAGAAGAAGCCTCGCGACTATAGAATAAATCCCTATAAGTTAAAGAACTCGAAGTAATTAATAAAGCCGCCTCAGATAATAATACTACTACTGCTACTCTTACGACGCTTGAGGAACTCTAGTTATAAGCGGAATAAGCTAATAGTATATACTAAGGAGTAGCTAATGTAATACGCGATAAGTAGCGTATATTCCCTAATACGCTGAAGTTAAAAGTATTAGTATTAGAGTGCTCGCTATCAGAAGCGGGTAAACTATAATTCCGAGGCAGACTATAAGTACTTAATTCCGAAGAACTATATATAAAGTTAATCTAAGTGACATATAACGCTAGGATATATAAGTACTTAGGACGAGATTCGACTATTATTACTATAAGTCAGTAGTTCTTCTAGCTACGAATATCAGAAGATTGTCACGGGGCGAGTGCAAAGTATGCGTATAGTGCAAACGGTGTCTTTGATTAACAGGAAGAATTAGCTGAAGAGCGGAGGAGAATTCTTCCTCAATAGAAAAGGAGAAGACACGGTGCTACTGCCACTAGTGCCTTAGCAGTGTTAGTCAGCGAGGTGCTCAGCATCGAGTATCGTCCTGGGTGTAAGGGGTGAGCCCCAGGATTAAGCACCGGCGATGCCTATGCTTACTAAGCCTAGCGGCACCCGCATGTTTTCCTTCGGAGCTAGGCTAGAACCTAACTCTCTCTTATATCGAACTTCTTAAATACTACACTTGACTATCTGCGTACGCGTTACTCACCCGTGATATTAAGTTCGATTAAAATAAGCTAACCTATTCCCGTAGCCTTTACGCCGGATACTGGAATAGACCTATTAGGGAATATAAGCTCTTAACGGGAGGACTCTAACGACGAACTGCGGCGTATTATATAAGAGATATACGAGCGCTAGCTCCTGATGGAGACTGAGCTAGTAAATACGTATACCGCCCTAGAGGCGTCGGAGGCCGAAAGACTTAGATAGGCGCCTAGATCTAATAATACCAGAGACTTGTCGTCTTCGAGTACCCTAATAAAAACCCTTATCGAGTCTCTCGCAGCGTCTCAGTYGAGCTCCGATAGAGAACTATCAGGCTCCGGCAGATAGATACCGCCTACCTAGGACAGACGTGCAGATACCTTTCGAGATTATCTCCTAAGACTAAGAAGTTCTTATCGCATGCGCTCTACTTAAAGGCTATCTCTCTCCGTCGACTATTACTAGGATACTATTTATAATACTCTCCTACGGCGCGAACGAGCTCGTATACGATACTTCTAGGAGAGGAGAAGCCCGATAGATAGTAAGGACCCCGAGGCTTTCTTCGCGCAGCTCGATAAAATATTCGCGGATAGTAATAAGTAAGCTAAGGCCCTCGAACGGCTCACGAATATAAGGCACTCTATAGGATAGCCCTAGCACGAGCACTAGCTAGAATTCGACGAACTCCTACTAAGCGCTGGAGGAAAGAGCTAGGAAGATAATATAAAGATAGGTTACCTCCGGAATACGTTTTTAAACCCTATCCGAATATATATAGCCTCTATAGCTAAGACTACGGATTACTACGAATTTGCCGGGGAGGTAGAATAGATTATAACTAACCTCGAAGAGACAGATTAGTTTAAAGTATCAAATAAGAGGTAGAATAATAAGAATAAGGACTCTAGGATAAATACAGCAGACTATATACATCCCTGGAAAGCTTCCTTAAAGGCTAAGGTTAACGCCGATAGGGATATAGTAATAGCACTAGCGCGTGTAGTAAGAAACCGAGAAAGGAATAGCGGAGCTTATAATAATTCCGGCAGTAAATAAAAGGCTAAATAGGTAGATACAGCCGAACTAGAGAAATACTATAAGAAAAAGCTCTATTTCCGCTACGGAGTATCTGGGTACTATATCTATAATTGCTTATACGCTTTAGTAGTATAACCTGCTACGATTAATACGATAAGACTATTACTAGAGGATAATAATAACGTATCGGACCCTGCTCTTTCAGAGTCGGGAAAAGACTAACTCCCTCTTAAAGTTAGGAGCTAAGAGTAGATAAAGTATTAGTAAAAGGATAGGGTAAATTCAAAAAGCTTATAAACGGAAACCTTATATATATAGACGTAGTCCTTTAAGAAACGTTCGGAATATTTACTCTTATTAACAAAGGATACTAGTACTATACTATAATAAATGAAGACTTTATAGAAGGTCTCGGTCTTATATATATGAGCTACAGAACCCGCGAGATAAAGGGCGCTTTAAAAGCTATACGGAACTTAAGAACTAAAGGAATAGTCAGGTTCTAAATAAAAATCGTAGAGTTCAGCTAAAGGGTCTATATATATATAGTACTAAAACTAGCTTTTCTATTAATCTTAGGGAACTCGTAGAAAGCGTAAAATAAGATCAGGATAATACCTGAAAAACGATAGTACTATTATAGCTTAGTAAAGAAATAAGTAATAGAAGGATATAATTACTACTTATATACGGATAATAGTAACTATACCTTAGTATCTGCTGCGATATTAGAGGATATAAAGATAGCCCTTTAGGATAAAGAAGAGCTAACCTTAGACTAACTTAAAAATATTCTTCCTCTAGAGATTTAAGATATAGCTCTACTCTTTTCTAAGCGGGAAGCAGAGAAACTAGCTCCCTATCGACCGGGTATCGACTATCGAATCGATATCTGCGAATAATCAGACGGGTCCCCTACTACCTTACTATAGGGTCCGCTATATAGTATATCTAAAGATAAATTACTAGCGCTAAGAAAGTTATTATATAGCTTCTTAGAAAAAGGATATATCCGGCTTAGTACTTCAGAAGCGGTAGCTCTTATCCTTTTTATACGGAAACCCGGGGGAGGTCTAAGGTTCTACTACGACTACCGAGCGCTGAACGCTATTACGAAGCTAGACTAGTACCTTTTGCTATTAATACCGGAGATCTTACGGAACCTTATAAGTACTAAATAGCTTACGAAGGTAGATATAGTTTCAGTATTTTATTAAATATATATAATATCAGGTCACGAGTATAAAATAGCCTTTCGTATAAGATTTAGGTCTTTTAAATAGCTCGTATATCCTTTTGGATTATCAGGGGCTCCGGCGAGTTTCTAGCGGTATATTAATAGTTTATTAAGGGAATAATTAGATAACTTTACCTCGGCCTATATAGATAACGTAGTCGTTTACTCGAACGGCTCTAGAGAAGACTACTTCGAAAAGGTACGAACTGTTCTCTATAAGCTTTAGGATAGTAGACTATACTTAGATCCCGGAAAGAGCGAGTTCGCTCGTAAGAAGCTTAAATATCTAGGATTTATTATATATACTAACGGAAAAAGCGTAGGTCCCGATCTAGAAAAGGTAGTAGTAATTAAGAACTAAGCGTAACTTAAGACCTAGAAGGAAGTACGACGTTTCTTAGGATTTATAAACTTCTACCGAATATTTATAGCGAACTACTTAAAGCTAGCGGCGCTCTTAATAGCGTTAATAGGGAAAGGTCGCCTATTCTCCTAGGGAAAACTAGAGGAGAAAGTATTTAAAGCTCTAATAGAGAAGTTTTATAAGGCTCCGGTACTTATATACTAGGATCCGAGACTTCAGATATTCTTAGAGACCGATTATAGTAGATTCGTAATTAGAGGCGCTCTCCTATAAGAAAAGAACGGAGTCCGACGACTAGTAGGCTTTTTCGCTTAGAAGCTAAATAAAGCCGAAATTAATTATAATATCTATAATAAAGAGATGCTAGTAGTAATTACCTGCTTGAAATTCTAGGCCCCCGAGTTAAAAGTATATAGCCCTTTTATAATTTAGATAGACTATAAGAACCTTAAGTATTTCATAACTAAGCGATAGCTATCGGAGCGTTAAGTACGCTAGTATAAGACCTTAGTACTATTCCAGTTTACCTTAGTATATAAGCCGGGGTCCGAAGCTATTATCCCGGATGCTTTATCATAGAGGGAGTAAGATACGTTAGGGGAAAGCGATATGAACTCGAGGTTCCGCAGGTTTTTAGACTCGGACCGCGTAGTAAATTAGCTTACTCTAGAAAAGAAAAATAAAGTAAGAGTAATAACTATATCAACTCAGCCGGACTATAATATAAACTCGAGGTTTCGTAGGTTTTTAGACCCGGAATATATAGTATATTAGCTAGCTTTAGAAAGAGAAAATAAGATAAGAGTAATACTTACGTCTATTTAGCTATCGACTGCACCCTCTGGCTAGGTCCTTACCTTAGACTTAGTAGTATCTAGAGGTCCTTTCTAGGATAAAGAACTAAACGACTTATAGGACGCTATAGTATAAGAGGATATAATATATTAAACTATACTCCGCTTATTATAAGATAGGGCCCGATCTTTCCTAAGCGAAATTAAGATTAAAATCTAAATAGGCGACTATAGTATAGATATAAAGAACTACTTATATTACTATGGAAAGTTATAAGTGCTAGGCGCCCTAGTTATACTAGAGTCCGATTATAAAGCGATAGACCCCGAGACTCTTAAAAATAATACTCTAAAGATAAGGCTTATCTAGTCTGTCTACGACTCGCCGGTCTATAGTTATCCGGGGCGGGACTCTACTATATCGATACTAGGACGCTCCTTCTACTAGCTACTATAGTCGAGGKATATAAGATAATTCTTAAGGAACTATAACTATTATAGAAGAAATAAAGTATAGAGAGAATATAAGTACGGACTCTTAAGACTACTACTAGTTCCTAACTAATTCTTCTAGGAGATATCTATAGACTTTATAATTAACTTACTAAACTCTTAAGGTAACTATTACCTTTAGGTAATTAAAGACCGGTTAAGTAAATAGGTAGTTGTCGAAGCGATACTTAGTATAAAAGCAGAGGAATACGCTAAGAAATTCATAGAATACTAAGTAAGAAACTATAGGATACCGCGAGCGATTATAAGCGATAGAGGTACTAATTAGATAAGTATATTCTGGAAGACCTTTTATTACTTAATCGGCGTATAATAAAGACTTAGCTCCAGATACTACTTATAAACTAATAGAGGACTAGAAAAGCTAAATTAAGATATCTAAGCTTATCTACGAAACTTTATTAACTAAGAGTAATCCGACTAGAAAAGCTAGCTCCCTATGGCTTAGTTAGCGTTAAACGGACGTTATTACGCGGGCCTCGGGATAAGCTTATTCTTTACTATATACGGGTACGAAGCGCTGTTACCTATACTATTAGAGACGGAACCCGAGATCAACTCCTAGCTACTATCGAGCGAACGAGCGGTAGTATTCGTAGAGAAGATAAAGAAGATTACCGACTTATACTAGTCGAATATAGCAGTATCCGCTTAGAAACAGGAGGATAGCGCTAATAAGATAAGGACCTTAGCCCTAGTATACCGGAAGGGAGATAAGGTATAGTTAGACTTATATAACTACCGGATAAATCGACTAAAAAAGAGTCTTAATACGAAGTGTTACGGCACGTCAAGGAGGTTGTACAAGGTATTGTATTGCTACCAAGAGGTACGYTTRTAAAGGCAAGAAAAGATGAAGAGGGGAGTAGAAGACTTGACCTCGACGCTCGCGATATATCTTTAGAGGTAGCTGACTAAGCGCCAAGCTCTGCCCCACCCGCATGCACCTGACTGCCAAGACCTTGCTTACGGTACGGACCGTAACACGAAGTATACTAAATATATAATAGACGAAGTATTATCGCCGGTAGCTATTCGTCTATCTAGGGTCCCCGGTAATATTTACCCGGTATTCTATACGGATCTATTACGACTAGCGAGCCACGACCTATTACCTGGGCAGGTGACTAACGATAGTTAACCGGAGCTCGTGCTATTCGAGACTCACGAAGAATAGCAAGTAGAGGAGATTCTTTACGCTAGAGATAAATCGAGGAGAAAAAGGAAAGGCAGGGAGGTACTAGTGAAGTAGGCGGGTTACTACGAACCTACGTAAGAACCTGTTAAAGACCTATCGGATACTGTAGCTATAGACGAGTTCGAAAGTAAGTACAGAGATATTAAATACTATAATAGACCCAGATAAGTATAAGAGAAAAAGAAGAATAAGAGGGGATCTAATTAGTTTTAAGCGGGTTATAAGTATTAATAAAGGGAGTTCGGATTTCTTTTATATTATTTTATTAATTCTAAAAAGTAATATAACTTAACGAATTTCCCTAGGACTCCGTTCTAAATAACCGGACTCAGGTAGCGCGACAAGCACTTAGAACTAGGGCGGGAGGGACTCTACTAGTACTATAGCGGTTAGCGATAGAAAATAAACGGATTACGGGAAGCTTACGTCTGACCTTACTAGGCGATAATATTAGTAACCGAATTAGTGACTTCGGTAGCGATAGGGCTAAAACAAGCGGTTAGCGACGAAAAATAAGCGGAGTCCGAGGATAGGTATAAGGAGAGAAGACTAGCGGCTTAGAGAGGCTTTAAGGTCTTCTAGGCCTTAAGGACTTTACCGAGATCGCAGTAGGCGTTAGCGCTAAATAAGCGATTAGCGATAGAAAACGATCGGAGTCTAATAACTTACGTAGTATCTCTATCAGCGGAGCGGGTCCAGATAGTATAGGTGATATACGCTATTTAAGGACTAAGCGGTTAGCGATGTTTTTCAGATAGAGCTTAAGATAAATATATAGGTTTTTATAGTTCTTACGCTTGCGAGAACAGGTCGTATAAGCGCGGGAGCAGGTAGACTATATAAGTCAGCGGATATCGGGCGAAAATAGGCGGGATCCGACTTATATTCTAGTTGATATAGTTAACCCTAGAGAGAGTATAAGCAGCGTAGTAGATAATAGAAGCTATCTGACTCCGATTAGTAGTAAGCGAGGTATAGTACTTTTAGAGCGGAAATAGGAGATAGCGAAAGGGAAAGAGTAATTAATACTAAACGATCTTATTAACTTACGGTTTATAATAGTTAGTTAAGAAGAAGGGAATTAGTCTATAAAGTAATAGAAGGAGGTATATATAGCTAAGATAGGGGCGTTTACTAATTTAATTAATAATAGGAGGGAGAGCGATAATAAAGAAGCAGGAAGACGTATTCGGCCTTACTATTATTATCGGCGATAATAAAGAAACGAGAAGACGTAATAGGCCTTACTATTATCGTAGGCCGGAAATAAACAGAGGAGTTACGTAAACAAATAACCGGAGGCCTTATACGACTTTACTAGTATTATTAATTATTCTTTTGCTATCGGTTCGCTATTATACTTTATCGGTCTACTATTATTATTAACTTCTAAGCGAAGTCGGCACGAAGCGAGAAAAAGAATCGCAGATATAACAGGCCCCGACTACATATAATAGGGCGGGATGCAGGTCTTTGGAAGCGAACCCCGATATAAGAGAGGCGGAAGGAGGAGGGGAGTAATATAAGGGGCGAGCCTTAGGATTAAGTACCGGCGATACTTATACTTACTAAGCCTAGCGGTACCCGCATGTTTTCCTTCGGAGCCAGACTAGAACCTGACTTTCTCTTGTATCGAACTTCTTGAATACTATACTTGACTATCTGCGTACGCGTTGCTCACCCGTGACACTAGGTGCAACCCGTCATAAAGATATAAGAAGGTTCGTTCAGAACTATAATACTTATAGAAAGAATAAGATATATTAAGACTAGAGATAAGGATTCCTTAAGCTATTACTACTATTAGACTATATCTAGGAAGAAATTTCTATTGATTTTATTATCGATCTTCTAGAAAGTGAAGGATATATTAACCCAATCGTAATTATTAATCGGCTTAGGAAAGGAATTATATATAATAGACTACTATTAATTAATACAGATGCTCTAGTAAAGTAGTTTATACGAGTCTACTATAGATAATACGTATTACTATGCGTAATTATATCTGACTAAGGGAAATAGTTTATCGGAATATTATAGATATAAGTATATACTTTACTATGAGCTAAGCGACGCCTTTCTATAGCTTACTACTCGGAAACTAATAGCTCTATAGAGAGAATAAACTAGATATTAGAAACGTATTTATATATATTCGTAGACTTCGTATAAAACGATTAGTTTAACGTACTACTATTAGTAAAAGTAGTAATTAATAACTAAGATGCTATATTAATAAGAGTAAGCCCTTTTTTTCTGACTTACAGTTACTATATATAATATATCGATTTAAATATCGAAGACGAAATACTACTACTACTAACTGCTTACTTATTCAAAAAGCGGATACGATCTTAAAGAAGCTATAAGACGCTAGGGAATAGATATAGATAGTAATAGTAATAACGCAATAGGTGTAATGGTCACGTGGTAGTCGATTGTATATGTACGGTGTTAAGCGTATACTGCCTGCGCAGTATATTGTGATCTTTTAGTCCAGATAGCGTAGTTGGTGAGAGCTTAACCTCAACCCCGTTCCAATAGGTCTAAGAAGAGGTTATTAACCGCTATTATTAATAAGCCTTAGAGTTTAAAGTCGGAGATAAGGTCTAGTTAAGTCTATAGAATATTCGTACGAATTAGCCCGCGAAGAAACTCGATATAAAGTAAGCTAAGTATATGGTACTCGAAGCAGTCGGGTCGTATAGCTACTATCTAGATATACTACTAGGAATATATAAAATTTTTCATATATAGTTATTACGCTTAGCTACTACTAACTTATTATTAAGCTAAATATAAGATAACTTATAGCTACTAATACTACTAGTAGCAGACGAAGACAAGTTCGAAGTGGAAGAAATCCTAGCGGAGAGATCCTTTCGATAAGGAGGCTAAACGAAGAAGAAGTATCTAGTTAAATAGATAAGTTATATATAACTAATATAAGAATTAGAAGTAGCTCTTACTATTACTATAGCACTTGATAAGTAAGAAGAGAAGAATAGACAAGATAGCCCTGACCTCGAAACAGGAGGAGAGTAATATAATAAGTTATACCCGTTAGTATGCTTAACGCTTAAGGCGTCTACGCTAATACCTGACGTATTATTATATATATCCTAATACTACTGCTACTAGCGGCCGCGGTATTACTTTTTCTTCGAAGAGAAGCTCTTATCCCTCCCTTCCCTCCTTAGTTAATTCTCCTTGTAATATAAACGAGCTTTTGCACTGCACACTTTGTATTCGCCCCGTGACAGCTAGTACTTGTTACTCGAATGTCGACGAAAATAGTCATAATAAAGACCGATTTCTAGTATAAAATTATAACCTTCCGAGCTTAGAGTTAAGCTCTTCTTAGAGGGAGGGTAATATGACGATAGCTTACCTGAATGTTATATAAGGAGAAGGACAGATACCGGGGCCTAAGTTCATAGGTATCCCGGTATAACTATTATCTGACTCGGTATAATATCAGACTAGTACCGGCATATATATATAAGGTGCCTTATACTCTATATCTCTTCTCTTTCTTCCTTATCTTCTTGTTTCCTTAGTAGTAGACTAAATAAGATCGCTCTTAGCCTTCCTACTTGTTTTATCCCTGCTCGTATACCGCCTTGAGTCTTGTGTCGTTATATTATTAGCGAATTGTCGTAGTATAAGCGGGGTCGAAGAAGAATAGCTATATAAATACTAGTATTTCGTTTATAGTAAGGTCTAATAGGCCCTGAAAATAATAGAAGTTCCTATAAACTATATAAGTCCAAATTCTATAGGATATATTAATACGATTATCTCCTTTAGTACTAATAGACGTAAAAGATAAAGCGGAGTTATACGCTTATATATTCGTTCGAAACTCTGCATTTCGCGGGTTATTATAATCTAATAAGCGAAATAACGTATCCGAGGGCTTCTATAAATTGAGTAATATATAATCCCCTTTCTTATAATAGAGCTTGAACTAGCTACTCGTAATAGCCTTATCGATCTAATATAGAGTAGTATACTCTATATAAGTATAAATCATCTTCTTAATATCTAGCGGCTCGTTAAGGCGATATATAGACCGCTATCTAGCAGGTATAAGCGCAGCAGGAGCTAATATAGGAGCCCTATAGAGCGTTAGAGGCCGTTTAACTAATATAGGCGCTCGAGGAGGTATTAGAAGTACTAGGGCTCGTATAAGGGCTATAGTAAAAGGATCAGCCGCATCTATAACAGCGGAAGCGTTAGTAGTAAAGGAGCAGGAATTAAAGCTATACCGACTATAGATAAGTTTACTAGTTATAATAATAGTTATAGTAGTAAAGGGAGTACTAGTAAAGTATCCGTATTAATCTAAGCACGCGTCCGCTAGTAGCGTTTAATAAGGCGTATATTAGCTATAAGAGGAGTAATAGAACTACTATAGGTTTATCGAGGTGTATTCGTATCTAATTCGCCGAGAGGTTATCGTATAGTACTAGTAGCACTTAGATTAGCCTATAGGAGAGTTAGCGTCTAGATCCCGTAAGAAGCTATTATAAGTCTATACTATACTAATAATACGTCTTATATCGTTTACTAAGACGATTCTAGCGAAAGTCGCCCGCAGGCCGAACTAGTCGATAATAACTATAATACTATAGCGAGGAAGATTCTATACGAAAATATCGATTATAAGTTATCAAAAAAGACATATCGAGGCGCGATAAGGGGTTTATAGGTAGGAGTTTAGTATTCCTAGCTATATACGCCCGTGACGGACCCGTAGCTAATCAGGGCATAGTTTTTTTTTTTTTTTAAAGGACTAATCAGGTCGTGCGTTTTCCGCCCTGCCCCGGATCCACAAAACGCTCAATATAAGATAGATTGAAGCACGCACTGCTTACAATATTAGTGTTTCTCAGCCTTGGCCCCGAGCATGCCATGGAACGTACCCCCGCCACCCCGCCCGCCATCTGCTTGAATCCTCAGAATCCTCAACCGTGCGAATCCCAAAGCATGAGTCACTGAGAACAGTACCGTGGGTGCAGAGTGCGATATGCCGTGTAGTTTGAGCCCCTTGTATAGAATATATATAATTATACACCCAGCGCTTGGAATATTTTACTTGAGGTGCACTTCTTTATTGTTTTGACAAAGATCCTGCGTAAAGTTCCCCCACTGAATATAAATAAGGCTTGGCGAGCCTAAATCTCGTTTTAGAGTCAGTCACTAATACAAGCCTGCTAGAGCCTTGACTTTCACCAACGGCTCAGCATCAGTCAGCACTGCACTGCACTGCATCTCCATAGCCTCAATTCCACTGCGGTGGTGATAGCGCATCCTTTTCTTTTCACTTCGTATACCAGCTTTCATTATCAGCTCGTCGTGCCTTCATTCGTTACGGCATGCGATGTTGCATTCTCTCAATGTGGGAGAGTTACTTTCGATGGTCCTAGGATATATACATTCACTTCAACAACACTGAGAGTCCTCCTCCATCTCTTTGCAGCCTGTCCTACCATCCGCAGTCGAGCAAACATTCTATACTCTTTCGAATCGGATCAATACGAGATCCCAGGAACGGACTTCATCGAGGGATCCTCCAGTCCAAATGGCAGATGCAGAACCTCCAATGATGTCTCTCCAGGCGCGCATTGCAGCTCTGAACCAGCAAAGTAACAGCAACCCCATGATACCCTCACCAACAGGAAAACGCCCTCCTCCTCCGCCGCCGCCTGCCAATCGACCTAATCTCCCAACCAGACATACAATCAACAATCCTCCCTTACCTACCTACGGCTCGGCAGTCACAAAACAAGTCAACAATCAGCCTCTGGGAGCACGGGGACAAGTGCTCCTCCCTCCTCCTCCAGTCGATCGAGACCAACCTACAACAGCCAAACAGCCTCCTCCTTCTCTACCAGTCCGAAATGGCCCACCCCCTCTGCCAATTCGTAAGGCATCACAACCTTCTCCAGCTTTACCACCGAGGAAATCTTCAACCCCGTTAGTACCTGGTACGCAGATGGTTCGAAGGGGTTCGAACTCGTCTACATTGTCACACAGTTCAACAGTCTCCGGCGTATCATTGGGATATGGGAGTTCCATGACGAGCGTCTCGTCAGGGGAGAATGGGAGGAAATTACCGCCTGCGCTAGGAGAGGCCAAACTCCCGTCTCTGCCACCTACCAGGAGAGAAACTGAGGAGAAGAACAGGATCGCGAAGGAGAGAGATAATGAGGAGAAGTCGAGAGTCGCGGAAGAGAAAGCTAGACAGAGAGAAGAGGATGCGAGGAGGACGGGGAAGACGAATGTGAGGGCCACTCCAGTGGTTCCTGTGAGACCTCATCAGATTACTGCAAAATCGACACCTGAGCTTCCGATGAGGGGGAATCGTCTGCTGGAGGTTCCCAAGCTGCCATCTAGGCCTAGTGGACCACCAAGGATTCCATCGAGATCGTGCAGCAATGGTCAGGTTGACGATACGCCTCCTCAAGCAGCTCGGAGGTTACCGCCACCCTCTGCAGCGACCAAGTCAATTTTACAAATGGGGTTTGGTAACAAGCAGAAAGAGACACCAAATCCAGCTCCTACGCCCGCACCGATTTTACCGACTTCACGTCCAAGTCCTGCGGTCATAGAGCTCGATGAGGGGAATTTCCACTCAGCTATCAAAGGGAAATTTGCTTTGGTAAAGTTTTACTCCCAACTATGTCAAAATTGCACCGAAATCGAGCCTCACTACAAGGAATTGGGACGCCTTTTCTCCTTTACTTCGGATCGTTTGATTATTGCCGAAGTGGACGCCAAAAAGTATCCTAAGCTTACTTATGATTATCGCTTCGTTATATTCCCAGGAATCTTCCTCATTGATCAACAAGGGAAATCGGAGAAATATATTTACGGAAGAGAATTAGAACCACTGATCACGTTCGTCGAGGAGGGGACTGGTATCAAACTCTCGGATGCTACAAAGACGAAGACAAATGGTGTTCCTCCACCTATCAAAATGAGTTCGAAACCGACTGCGAGAGATGTCCAATCCGTCCAGTCCAGAGTTGCAGGAGTTCCATCAGGATGTCTACGCTGTAGAGACTTCTCCGCTCCTGACGAACATTCCACCAAATTTCCACGGCACTCCCTTCCCCGTAGTCATGATCTGACAGGATACCTCGCTGATGTCCTCTGCACGCCATTCCCATCCGCAACAGATAAAGCACGTGTTATCTTCACATGGCTCCACCATAACATCGCATACGACGTCGACGCCTTCTTTGGAAACCGTGTCAAGCACGTCGAGCCAAGAGACACCATCACATCTGGTCTCGCCGTCTGCGGAGGCTACGCTGGCGTATTCTCAGCCATCGCACTCAAGGCCGGATTAGAGGCGGTAATGGTAACAGGTCACGGAAAAGGTTTCGGGTACTCACCCACCAAACCAGGTGAGGCACCACCTCCACGGGACCCATCAGGCCACGCATGGAATGCGGTGAGGATTGACAACGGGGAGTGGAAATTGTTGGATCCATGTTGGGGAGCTGGGAACGTCAATGGCTCGGTGTACAACAAGGATTTCACGCCTAGTCAATTCACGATGAGTAATGAGGCGTTTGGGTTGAAGCATTTCCCACAGGATGATGCGTATTTCTTCCGGAAGGATAGGAGTATTCCGACTTGGGAGGAATACATGCTGGGTCCTTGTGGGGAGGAACCTCTTCAGGTCTTCAGCGATGGAGAAGGGAAGAACGCCATTGACATAACGTCCTTCTCACCGCCCCAGAAACGCATCAAGGTCAACACCAATGAAACGATACGCTTCCAATTCTCAAAGGTGTGCGAACACTGGGACGACAATAACAACCCTCTTGGCAAACCATACGTCTTTATCTTGAGTATCAAAGGCCAAGATGGGAGGAAAGAGGATTATGTTCCTTTTGAAAAGAATGAGTTTTGGTATTGGTGTGATGTCAAAGCGAGGGATTTGGGTGCGCTGGGACAGACGGTGGGAATTTTCACTGTCAATTTTGTGGAGGGGAGGGATGCTCGGGGATTGAGTACGGAGGAGTATATGCGGAAGAAGGGGAAGGTTGCTATGGGGCCTTTTGGGGGGATTTGTAGCTGGGATTTGGGTTAGGAATTGGGAAGGGATGGGTTGGGATGGGGTTGGGAAAAGGAGGCGTTTAAATCAGGTTGATTGATTGGTGGATTGGTGGGCATTGTGGAAATACCCCTATTGGAATGGAGGCTGTATGGGTAAATGGATAGGATGAAAATGGTCGGTGGATGCCGAAGATGATGATGATGCTCGATAAATAATTAATAATGGAACCTGTATTGTCATTATTCTCTTCTTTTTGGGCTGACTGTGACTTTTCCCTGGTGCTACTTGTCCTGAGCTGGCTGGTTCGTATATCGTCTCGAGTAGCTTTTGACGTATGAACTGGATGCCGGGCTTGTGGCAAGGCGGAGGACGAGGAAGATTAGTAATGTTCTACGTGCGCTACATTCTGGGGCTTTTCTCCTTCGGGATGGCTAGGCAAGTCGTTTCGGCGCTTCACTTCTTGCGGTGATTGAATGAGGTGTAGTAATGCTTTGTGTTCAGCCATCGAGGGCTGACCAAAGCGTGGAATTTAGATCGCGGGACCCGAGGTCGTGAGTAGACGAGAGATGGTCTGCATCATTTTCCCGAGAAAAGGAGCTGAGTGAGCGAAGGAGGTATGGGTGGGATTATTTTTCTTTGTCCGGCATAGGCTGGGATACTTGTGTGCGTCGGGCAACGGGCATGGTTTAATAGTAAGGCACGAAAGGGAATATCTGTGATGGGTCAGTCAGTCGTCTTGGAAATGTATGTCCCGGGGATCGAGGAGAGAGTTGGTTTGGGTCATGGATGCGAGGAGCGAGGATGGGTCGTGTGAGTGAGAGAAGAGGAGGATGGAAATAATGGCGTCTCGTGAGCTGGGTTTGTGGATCCGGAGTTTTTATAAGTACTTTGAGGACTTGTCGTGTGGCCGAGGGAGTTGTTGAGTTTTCTAGAATTCAAGTACTTGCTTATAATGAGACGGGAGAGAAGAGCTAGGCAGCTTGATGTCCTGCTGCAGAACGTCGTGACTGGCAATGGGCACGACATATACTGTATCAAGAGTGGTCCGGAAGATTTGAAACCAAAACAATCAATCAAGATGTTGAAGTAGAGAAAGTACCGATCGGCTTCAGCTTCTTAAGGGAAGAGAAGTACATTGCGAGCAAGGCAGAATACAAGTATCCAGTAACAGCACAAGTAAGATCGCATGTGAGAAATACACAAGCAGAGCATTAGGGATTGAAACTGGATAATGTTGTATCTCTCTTGATGATATACCACTCCTCGAGTTTAGGAGTTGTTTTGTACTTAGTATGGGATTATCGATATATGAACTGAGGAGAACTCCCGTAAGTGATGAGACTTAGTCACAGTACTAGATATTTTCTTGAGTACGCAGTATCTACTTCGTACAGGGAAAAGGAGACGAGGAAGCTTGTGATGGAGTTACAAATAAGCTGGTACAGAAGAACTATTGGCTGCCAGCTTCCCCAGAGCTCGAAATCTTTCATCTGCTTGATTCCGCTCTATAGTGGAATGATTTGGAAGGTATGAGAACGACTAACAATCACATGCACATTTTCATGATATCTCCAGCTAATAATTACGCCGCCGCCCGACTCATCTCGTGTTTATGGAGATCCGGAAATAGAGTCTCGCTTAAGTAAACAAGGCTCAACTAGCGGGGCATTAGACTCCGTGGACTCCGTTCGGGCACTTGACCACGCCGTCTGCGCCTCGCTACTTGGCCTCTGACGTGGAACGGCGCCCCTCAAAGTCTGAAGGTCGTCGTCGTCGCCTGCCTGGTCCAACTCCATCTCTTTGTCTCCTTCATGACAACATTTCATCCTACAACACCACGCCTTGGAAGAGACATACATAGACTAAATACTGGAAATCCTCAATAAATCATCATCAAAATGCAACTCGCGGGATCCCTCATCCGCCGGGGCCTCGAGGCTCAGAAGGAGCATGGCGACAAGATCAATATCCCCAGATGGGGGGCTGTAATGCTCGTCTCAACAGCCGCTATCTATATGTTCACGATGTTCATGGTATGCCTGGGTCTCCTCTATGTTATCAAACCATCTAACAACATGCCAGGTGGAGTATACATTCGGCCGCGTAATCCCAACTCTCGTCATGATCGAATCTCCCGTCGACACTATCTCCTTCGAACCTCTGCCGACGGATAAATCTACAGTCACTAAAGACCCAGAACAGCCCCCGAAACGAGCACTTATCACATCAAGCATCCGCCAAACAGCCCGTCATCTTGGAGGATTCAGTTCGAGGTTTCGTGGATTGGGCATCTTCATTGTGAATGCTCTGGCCGTACAATGGATCGCTGGAATGGTTTCGGTTGTGCCTATGATTAAGATCCTTCCAGGTGTCGCCGATATCATCGCAGTTGTCCTTTGCGCACAACTATCTCTTACCTGGACACATATCGTCATGTCGGAGAATAGCCCAAAGACATGGTACCGAAGGCTGGCACCAGTAAAGATGTGGAAGAAAGTAGCTGTTCCCACTGCAGTTTTTGCTCTCGCCGAACAACTCACTGGCTACATTGCTATGTACATGGGCGTTCTCGTCGGGTTGGTCGATGAAGACGCTCAACAAATGGTTGATTTGACTTCCGGCCAAAAGACAGCTATGTCTATCAAAGCTGTCGGTGTCCTCGCCTTGGGCTTACTTCTTACATTCTTCATCGTCATCCCAGCCAACGTGACTCTCACTCGAGTCCAGGCATCGCTTCTCGCGGAAACAGAGGAGACAATCGTGCCATTTGACCGATCCTTCGGTGGAAAAGTTATCCCGGAGGTCGTAGGCGGTACTGGAATGATTGGCACGCTTGATGCGTGGAAGACTTTCGACTGGGCTGCTCGCGTCAGACTGGTCAAGACCTATCTCAAGGTTTTGGGGATGCAGATGGCGGTTTCTTTCTTGTTTACTATGGTGCTCGTCAGCGAATTGTTTATCATTGCCGGACGGGATTGGTCGAAGTTGATTCCAGAGAATGGTGGCAATAAGCAGGGCTTGTAGGGATCTACATGGTTAGAGGCTGGTGGGTGACTGGCGATAGGGAGATGGCAGGATGGAAATTGTAAGGTTAGGATACGATCGATTTAGGAAGGATAGATTTCATTTGTTCGGATACCTGGGATGTTTAGCCGATGATATGGGTTTCAATGGAGTCCATGAAATAGCCTTTAGCTATATTTCGCAATATATTTTCTTTGTTTTTCGGATCATGCTTGATATTTCGGCTAGTTCTTTCTTTCTTTGTTAATCATAGGCAGTCCTCCGTGAAAGGATCTACATTTCCTGAAAGTTGCTTCTTAGATTTGTCTATAATTACCTGCTATTTATTCCTGGAAGTTATATCCACATGTACCTACCTAACCTACCATATCAGCGGCTCCGCTGTCACCTCATATATCGATGCCTAGCTACTAGCCACTTGAGCCCATTTCGAGCAAGGGAAGCGATTCGTGGCTTCCTTGATGATAAAATCCCTATTTCAGAATCTTAAAGTCATCGAGATAATAGTTAGGTAGGTCACTTTCGCTCTGTGAGATTATTTGGATTATAGTAGTATATTGAGGATACTTTTGTGAGAACTTAGGATTTTTGAGATATATGAAACTAATACTTAGCTAGTTGTCAGGCGTTATAGGTAGATTAGTTAAGGTTTATATATATATTTATATTATTCTTATCGGGGGTTAGTGCTAAGGTTAAGGATAGTTAAGGATAGTAGAGGATGATAGATAGAGGAGGGTATGATTTCGTAGATATAGGCGAGAGGGAGAGAGAGAGAGAGAGTGTGTAACGACACAAGACTCGAGGCGGTATACGAGCAGGAATAAAACAAGTAGGGAGGCCAAGAGCGATCTTATATGGTCTACTACGAAGGAAACAAAAAGATAAGGAAGGAAGAAGAAGAGAGATAGAGTGCAAGGCACCTTATATACATGTGCCGGTACTGGTCCGATACTGTACCGAGTCGGACACTAGTTATGCCGGGATGCCTGTGGACTTGGGCCCTGGTATCTATCCTTCTTCTCATGTGACATTTAGGTGAGCTGTCGTCACAGAGAGAGGCCTAGGAAGGAAGTTAGTATTAAGTATAATAGAATAGGAGGAGATAGTTTGAAATTTATTAGTTAACTTAGTTTGAAATAGTAGTAGTATAGAAAAGTTCAGGAGCTAGAGAATTAAAGAGCTAGGATCTTTATACTATATATATTTCTCTTATGCTAGATAGCTAGAGTATTAAACAGATAGTAAGTCGAAGAGCTAGAGAAATAGCAGAGCTGTATTTCATATGTTCCTCTCGTCCTGGAAAGTCGGGATCGTACCTAGGAAGCTAATATACTAAGTAAGAACTTAAAACAGCTTAAGCTCTCCTAAAGTCGTGATTTATTAATAGCTAGATAGATAGAACTTAAGCTAGAAAGCTATCTGCGATAGATAATAATTATTTAATAAGTAATTTAAACTACTATTTATAGTATCTTATACTCGTATATTCAGCTCGCTATTAGATCTTAAAGATATAGTTATCTATAAGTTCGCGATCTTGAGTCGAGTATCTACTAGATAGAATTAAGAGTACGAAGAGTAAGAAAGTAGATATTATAATTCTGCGCGTTCCTCTTTTCTATCTTTATATTATTACCTAAGTATTTTCATTAGATATCGATCACTATTACTTAAATCTTTTTATAAGTTCTTTACGATATCTGAATTCCGTTAGGAGAAAGAGAGAGAGTAGCTATATACTGATTTTATCTTAACTACGACTCTTAGTATTATTCTATGAATATTAGTCTTAACTCCCGCTCTCTATCTCTTCCTTTAGATCTCCTTGAAAATTTAGTACTCCGTGAGTATTATCTAGATCTACTTATAGCTTATTCGTAGGAGTTATACCTGAATAAGCGTATATTTTCCTCTCTACTATATTCGCTCTTATTATTCTCTGACTTCCTAATATTAGCTCCTATGATCGATTTTTTTTTTATAGTTAGTTTATACTAGAATTCCTTAATCTCCTATAAGTACTTACTTTCGTCTTATTACGAGTTTTTCGTTCTATAGTTACGAACTCTATTATTAAATACTTTCGTATTATTATAAGCTATATCTTTATTCCTACCTCGTATAGAAAGCCTGAGATATTAATTAGAGTATTTATTGAAAGGTATGTCCCTATTCTCGTATACCTGTAGGGACGGGGGCAGTATTCACAGAGGAATTGGACGCCAATGGGTTAGACTATTAACTTCATTGACTACAACTTAACTTGCGTGTTGTGTTGCGTACTCTACAGCAGGAGCTGTAGATATAGGGGTAAGAGTATCCTTGTAGCGTTATCCCTTATTAGGATGCCACGTGATACTGCACTGAACCCACTATATTCTAATAGTATTCCTCTTTATATTATCTTCACTTTACGCTTCTCTCTGCTTTCGTTACCTTTCTATTCTTATGACTATTTTTAAACTTTCCTCTATCTCCTCGATCTCTAATTATACGCTATATTTCTCTCCTTATTATATCTTTTATATCTTATTTTAAGCTATCTTAGCTATATTAATATCGATCTTAGATATATATAACCTTAATCTACTATTAAGAAGAATAATAATTACTTTTTATAAAATATCTAATAATAATATAATAAGTACTTAGAGTAAGAGTAAGAGCGTAAGTCTTATTAAATCTATATTATTACCCTCCTAATAATAGCTTCTAGCGTGCTTTAACTAAGCTGATTATCGAGTAAAGCTTTACTAGGAGCAGATCTATTAAGTAGGATCTGATCTCTCTCTCTCGTTAGACTTCTCGCGCCCTATCTGAGGGATAGCTTAAGATGAAGCACGAGGGGGCTACTGCAGTTGCTACTATCCAAGGCGGCTAACCTGGTGTCGCTAAGGTTCGTGCCCCCCGTGGCACTATCGGCGGAAAGGAACAGAGCACCACGCGCAAGCGCAAGCCTGCTAACTATAACGATGATGAGGAGGAGGAGGAGCTTAGTAAGTTCCATATAGCAGCTTTCAGGGTCCTAACTAACTAAGTGTCGAAGATACTACTCCACTACTCAAGCATTCCAAGGCCGCCGCTGCGAAGCAGGAACTCGAGAACAAACTCAGGGAGGAGGAGGAGGAGGGAGGTAGCTCTTATAATTCCTACGATTCCTATGACTTCTTCGAATAGATCCTCGGCATTTTCATCATGTAAGCTTATATACTCTCGATCTATAGCCTGAATTCCATGAGCTAAATTTAATTGCAGTTACTTCTCTAACTCTTCTCTACGATAAGGGCACGATTTATACTGCAGATATAGCGTTTAAGGATAATTTTATAGAGGATAAGGGCTTCTGATATAGTTAGACAGAGGGTTTATTAATTACAGGAGTTTTCTTCTTCTCTAGGAGATAGCTATAGATAAGTCTTTGAGCTGATTTCTGCACTTAATTAATAAGAACTCTTTGAATCTCCTGCAATTTCTGCGTCTTAAAACTATCTTTCTCAACGTCCATCCCTTCCAAGTCTTTGTTCTTGACCTCCTATAAGTAAAGCGGAGTATCGGGACGTTGTGTTGACGTTGTGTTGACATTCGAGAAGCGAGAATCTCGCCTCTTCGAATAGGCGACTTTTCGAATACGCGAGATGTAGCGCCAAGCCTGCTGTCAAACGTCGTCGGGCCGTCTCTAGCTCCGGAGTGTTTTTCAGCCTGCGCAGTCATTTGATTGTCGCAGCTGCAACTCTGTGCTGTGCAGCTTCACTCAGACCGCACCCCCATCATATCTACATCTACTAATGCTGTGTTTATTCACAGCATCCATTCTTTAAATCATTGTTCTCAATATTGCCTCATTTCTTTCCATTGTAGTGCTGCAGCAATCCCTTCAGCCGCATACCTCAATCCCTCCCTGGCCTCAAACCCTCGTCCTACCTTGATAGCCTCACCTTCCCCCCCCCCTCCCTTCACCTGTCCTACACCCTCTCACGCTCCTTTTCGGCCATCTTCCCTCCCCGATCATCGCTATCTCTGCTGGATGCACAGAGTCACCCGCCTGCGATCGAGCCACCACTCATTGACGTGCTTCTCGAGGACCGCAAGCAGAGCTTCTGTACATCCTACACGAGAAATTCTTGCTCGTTTTGAATACTCGCCTTCGATCAACTTCTTCCCTGGAAATATTAACAAGTCTCCCATCCACAGGACAGCTAGAGCTTTCAGCATGTCGTCTGCGAACGGCGCCAATGGAATGCGCACAAAGCGCAAGCAGCACCCAGGAATCGTCACAGAGAGACCACAGAAGCGAGTCAATGGCACGGAATCAGCGGGAGACAACACGCCCGAAGTTGCAGATTACGAAGACGAAGCAATGGAGGTCGAGGAGATGAGAGTCCTGCCTGGTTTGGCGGATACGGCGGAATGGCAGGCTTGTGTAGAAAAGGTGGTTAGGAATGTGGTTTCCATACGCTTCTGCCAGACTTGTTCTTTTGATACCGATCCGGCTCTTACCAGTGAAGCTACGGGGTTTGTGGTGGATGCTGAGAGAGGGTGAGTTTGCGATGGGGAATTATTTCAAGGGGAGGAAGGCTAATTAATGGTAACAGATATATCATGACAAATCGGCATGTTGTTGGATCTGGACCTTTTTGGGGATACTGTATTTTCGATAACCATGAAGAAGTCGACGCCTACCCGGTCTATCGCGATCCAGTCCACGATTTCGGTATCCTTCGATTCGATCCCAAAGCCATCAAATATATGCCCGTCGCTGCATTGACACTACGACCCGACCTCGCAAAAGTTGGTTCCGAGATCAGAGTGGTGGGCAACGATGCCGGAGAAAAGCTCAGTATCCTGTCCGGAGTTATAAGTCGATTGGACCGAAACGCCCCGGAGTACGGTGATGGATATTGTGATTTCAACACAAATTATATACAAGCTGCGGCAGCTGCGAGTGGAGGTAGTTCTGGAAGTCCGGTTGTGAATATCGATGGGTATGCTGTCGCGCTGCAAGCTGGTGGGAGGAGTGATGGTGCGGCTACGGATTACTTCTTACCTCTTGATCGACCCCTGCGAGCTTTGCAATGCATTCAACAAGGAAAGCCCATAACCAGAGGAACGATTCAGTGTCAGTGGATGATCAAGCCATTCGACGAATGCCGTAGGTTAGGCTTGTCGCCTGAATGGGAGGGGGCAATCCGAAAATACTTCCCGAAGGAGACCGGATTACTGGTAGCTGAAATTGTTTTGCCAGAGGGACCTTCGGATCACAAAGTTGAGGAAGGAGACGTCTTAATTAAGGTCAATGGGGAGCTGCTTACTCAATTCATCCGATTGGACGATATTTTGGATTCTAGCGTCGATGGAAAGGTTAAGCTCCTCCTCCAAAGAGGCGGAGAAGACGTCGAGGTAGAAGTGACCGTGGGAGATTTACACGCCATCACCCCTGATCGCTTCGTCTCTGTTGCAGGAGCCAGCTTCCATAACCTATCTTACCAGCAGGCACGATTATATGCCGTGGCTTGCAAAGGTGTATTTGTTTGTGAAGCTACAGGATCATTCAGATTCGAGAGCACGGATAATGGATGGATTATACAGACGGTGGATCATAAGAAGACTCCTGATCTAGACTCCTTCATCGAGGTTATGAAGGGAATACCTGATCGGTCGAGGGTAGTTGTCACATATAAACACCTGCGAGACCTGCATACCCTGAACACTAGCATTCTTCATATTGATCGACATTGGTCTAGCAAGATGAGAATGGCCGTTCGAAATGACGAGACCGGTCTCTGGGACTTCACTGATCTCGCCGATGCACTCCCTCGCATCCCCCCAGTTCCACGATCTGCCAGCTTTATCCAGCTGCAGAATCCACAGCATCCCGCAGCTGCAGACGTTGTTCGTAGTTTTGTCCGCGTCCTATGCACCATGCCTGTAAAATTAGATGGCTTCCCTCGGAACAGAAAATGGGGCATGGGAGTCGTCATAGATGCCGAAAAGGGTTTGGTTGTCATATCCAGAGCCATCGTACCTTATGATCTCTGCGACATCTCCATCACGATTGCGGATTCGATCATTGTTGAGGGCAAGGTCATTTTCTTGCATCCTCTACAGAACTATGCAGTCATCAAGTACGATCCATCTCTTGTGGATGCACCTGTCCAAAGTGCGAAATTGAGTACCAAGCAAGTGGTTCAGGGCCAATCGACATACTTCGTAGGCTTCAACCAGAATATGCGGATTGTTATTGCACAGACGACAATTACTGATATCACAGCTGTTGCAATTCCCGCCAACTCTGGAGCGCCCAGATACAGAGCTGTAAACGTTGATGCCATCACGGTCGACACCAGCTTAAGTGGCCAATGCGGAAGCGGCGTCCTCGTCAGCGAAGACGGAACAGTTCAGGCTCTGTGGCTTACGTACCTTGGTGAACGATCGCCTATCACGAATAAGGATACAGATTATCACCTCGGTCTCGCAACTCCGACCCTCCTACCTGTCATTCAGCAGATCCAGCGTGGCGAACAGCCGAAGTTGCGTATGCTGAGTGTGGAGTTCAGCGCTATTCAGATGAGTCAGGCGAGAATCATGGGCGTATCTGAAGAATGGATCAAGAAAGTCTCAGACGACAACTCATCCCGCCATCAACTTTTCATGATTCGCAAACGAACATTCGAGCGCTCCGGAGATGAAAACACAGACACTCTCATCGAAGGCGATGTCATCTTGACGCTCAATGGCAAGATCATCACCCGGGTGTCGGAATTGGATGTCATGTACGACCACGAGTATCTAGACGCCATCATCATCCGCGACACTGTCCAGATGAATCTGCGGATACCTACTGTGTCAGCCGACGATCTGGAGACTGATCGAGCTATCAGCTTCTGTGGAGCGATCCTGCATAAGCCTCATCATGCCGTTCGACAACAAATCAGCAAGTTGCACAGCGAAGTATACGTTTCTGCGCGCTCGAGAGGAAGTCCTGCGTATCAATACGGCCTCGCACCTACCAACTTTGTCACTCACGTTAATGGAAAATCGACGCCTGACCTTCAGGCTTTTCTGAAGGCTGTGATTGATATTCCTGATAACACCTGTAAGCTCATCCCTTTTTCCAGGCTCATCTCTTTCCTTCCAAGACTTCTGCTTGCTGATTGCTAATCTTGTGATTGTTTGCAGATTTCCGTCTCAAAGCTATGACGTTCGATAATGTACCCTGGGTCATCACCATGAAAAAGAATGACCACTATTTCCCGACCATGGAATGGATTAAAGATCCTGCTGAGGAGAGTGGCTGGAAGAGAGTCACGTATGAACAGGGCAAGGTTATCTTGGGAGAGGGAATGGAGGGGATCAATGTTATTGCGGCGGATAATTTTGAGGGAGAGGAAGGTGGTGGGGTAGAGGTGGTTGGGATTTGAGGTGGATGAGAATGTCTTGCAGAAATCAGACACAATTCTGAATACTGGAATGAATGGATAGCGCATGAATACCCTGTGTGTGTTCAAGAATGTCGAGTCGAGAGGAAGTGGCACTCTTCACAGCAATTGAACATGGTTCTCCTTTCCTTTCGATGAGTGACTAATTGGCCGTGGATGAAAGCTAGTCTCTTCTAGTTCGCTTTAGCCATAAAGCTCTCTTATCAAATTCTTGCTTTCCCATATCTTTCTGTCCGGTTTTCCCTCATTTCATCCCCTCACCACCCAATCAGGCCATTTCGTCTCCGTACACGCATTCTGCTTATCTCCAGTCCACGCTCTAATCCTCGTCAGATTCCATCCCGAACGCCACTCTATCCCATCCCCCTTCCCAGGCGGCGCATACTTCCCAAGCCTGAATGAGTGTCCTACCTTGCAGGCGCGGTTGCCGTGGACATATTGGAAACACTTTGGATCGGCGGAACAGGCTCTGCCGCAGTCTTCAAAAGAGAGGTGGGCTGCGGCTTCGAGAGGCGTCTGTGGCGGGTGGTTTGAGGATGTGCGTTTGGTGATGGATTGGTGGTCTTCTTTTGGTTTGTCGTTTTTCGCTTCTTCTGCAGCTTTGGCTTTCTCTTCCTTTGCAATCGCCGCTTCGTTCTCTTTTGCCATCTTGGCTTTTGCTTTGATTTTCTCCTCTTTCGCTTTCTCCTCTTTTAACTTTTCCTCTGGTGTCTTTTCTTTCTTTGGCATCTCATCTTTCGTCCTGTCGTTTTTCTGCTTTTCGCTCCTGTCTTTCTCGTCCTTGAGTTTTTCATTTTTGAGGTTTTCTTCCTCTAACAGCTTACTTTTCTTGTCAGCTTCGGCTTTCTCTTTTTCTCCTTCTTTGGGCTTTTGTTTTTCCGCTTCATCTTCTTTCTTTTTGTCCTCTTCGGTCCATTTGATCTCCTGCTTCTCTCTTTCCTCGACTGAGTAGGTCGTACCGTGGGCCATGTTATCCCAATTCTCTCTCACATCTACCAATAAAGGCTCCACGAAATAGAAATACAGGTCCGAGAAAATAGTCTCCTATCATCACAATCAGCTCTTCCTCTTTTCCTCAGATTTGAATACGAGGAAGACTCACATTGGCCAACGGTTCCAAAACCTCCCTCCTCCTCTCGAACCGCCAAATCGCACTCACCTCGTGCGGCAAAACATGATGCATCGTGACAACGGGCTGACACCACAATTCCCCCGGTCCATAGCTAAACGTCGCCGGTTTCTCACCATGCACCATTGGACCCGCACCCTGGACATCAACTCCTTTCTCCTTCAACGCAATCGCCAGCGCCAAATCGCCACAACAATGCTGCTTCATCCTCTTATCCCAACTCCCCGCCAAACCCTGCGGCTGGTCCTCGCCCAGCAATTTATTCATCGCCGCATTACTCAGCACATATCCACTCCCACCGTGCGCGAACGCCTGACCCCCCAGCATAACCGGCGCACCTAGATAAAGCGGTTTACTAGAATCGAGTTTCGCAAGCCAGGACGCGAGGTTGGACCACATGACGTAGGAATCGGTTTCTAAGAACACGTACCATTTACTACCGGGCCGCATCTCAAAGGTCTGCTCGACCATGTGGATGAATTTATACTTGTCCAATTTCCACCCGGCTCGCCCGTCGCCTTTCGCTCGCTCTTCTTTCAGCTCTGAGATATCTTGGCCGGTTCGCTGGTAGCGTCTGATTTCTCTGTAGATGGCGAAGTCGGGATCTGTTTCTTTGAGCGCTTGATCGACGTTTCGGAGCGCGTCGTGGATGAGGAAGGGGCCGAGCGAGGATTGTAAGTCGGAGAATATGAGCAGGTCGGAGGGGTCCAGGTACCGGAGTGTGGTGCCGATGGCGATAGAGAGGTGTGAGACTTCTTGAGCTCCGGTTTTGATTATGAGTTTTATGCCGAGAGTGCGGAGGCGGGCGATGGAGAGCTGTTCTGGAGTGAGATCTTCAGAACTGATTGGAGGGGGATGAACAATTGGCATTTCCAGAGAAGGAGTGAGTGTTGGGAGGAGAGGACATGTTTGCGTTTGTGTTTGCGTTTCGATCGCTGTAATATACTCGGTTTGCGTCTCGGTCATGATGATAGATTGGATCACAGCTTCGCACTCCGGCGTCAGATCCGAGGCAAGCGCTTGGAGTTTTTGTATTGGGTGAGTCCCATTCAGGTAGGATTTCAGAGACCCGGTATCGAATTTAGGGAATTGTTGATGAGGACGGAAAAAGAATACTGTGAGGAGAATGAAGGCTAGTAGGATAACGATGTTTCCGGGCACGCGGCGGAAGTGCGATTGAGGCATGATCGCGAAGATGAAGCTGGTACACCACGAAGAGGACATTCATCATGGGAATCTGAAGTGGAAAGGAAGGAAACCTATCTTCGTGAAGTTGAGGGAAAGATAGCTGAGACATGTTCTTCGTTTGCCGAGAATGTGTATTGATTTCGAAGCAAGGAGGTGGAAATAAGCGAACGCCAGCTTCGAAACTTGAGATGTCTCTCAGATAGCTCGTAAAATTTGACAACCAGTCGTTAAATAATGCGATAATATTTGTTTTGTTATATTGGTGTCTGAGCGAGTCAAGATTGCCGTGCCCTTCAAAACATCTACATGTTCCGGGGAAAAGAGAGAGGGAATTGGATATTGAGGTGGGCAGAGCTAGACATTTAGCTAACGTATTCCCACCATCTACTTGACCTGCCTACCTCTGTGCATCATCCTCACTATATCCATGGTATATCAGGAATAATGATAATTCTATCGCTAGCACTAGAGAATAGTCCAAGCAAGCAAAAATATAATAAAGAATGTGCAAGTGCGAGTAATTGATAGCCGGGCTTTGAACTGGCATAATCTTCCGGGCTGTTGATACCTTCCTCATCACTCTCCTCTATTTAACACATAAAATAACTACTTGCTATATCCTAAATAAACCATAGCGAGAGACTCCCTACTAACAACTTTCCAACCAGGCTTTGTATATTCGTACAATCCATTATTGACTTCTCAAGGTATTTATTTGGAATTGCGGAATCTGAGTTGTGCCTCGTCATCGGCCTCAAATGAGTCGAATCTAATTAATATCTTGCCACTTCGTAGAGCGTAAGCGAACACAACAAGCTTTACCGAGAGCCACAATGATCAATATAAGCTTCAGCTAGTGAAATATAGCCCACTTATGGAGAGACCAGGACAGGCTAAACCTGCTCATATCTGGATAGGGCGATACTGACGCGATTGTAATAACAAAGGGGCTGCTAGTGACTTCAAGACTATGTTGGTTGCTGCCTTGAGAGGTTTTCCTGGCAAATCATCGCTAGTCAGTGTAAGTGCTGTCCTGTGTGGAATCTTTACGATAATGAAATGCTAATGTCTGGACGTGTGTGTCATGTTTTACGACTTTTGATATATAAGTTTAAGGATGTAGTAATGATGTCATGCGACAGCTTCACAAACTTCCGATCAATACCTCTCTGGCCACAAACCTACATGTCAAAGTCCCTGTCTGTTGCGAAGCATTTGCTTAGGATTACATCCACTATTATCAAACTCTACTTCACTTTATTAGTCATCCTAGGCCTCTTAGTTTACATCAAGTCGAACGCAATCTTAGGAAACCATGTGCTATCCAGTGTACTTACTATTATAGTAGCAAATAATCGATCTAGATTTATATAGGTTTACACTAATCAGGGTGAGTAATCTGCCTCCACCCCCTTCAAGCGCTAACACGAAGAAGTTGTTCCCGAGGATGTTACCCTACCTACCCATCTTCCTAATGTTGGCACAAAATATCCGTTTAGCAAATGAGAAATGATCTCATGACATTGCAATTATTTCCCCGTCAACATTCGAGGAGCGTCGTTTCTCAAGCATCTTCCTCTCGACACGATGTTCGGTCTTGGTCGGCCTGCAGCTGCTCAAGCTGTGGCAGAAGCTCATATGGACTTCGAAGATAAGGATGTCGGAAACAAAACTTTTAGCACTAATGTGCACGCTGCTTTCAATCCCGATCGTATCGTACATGATCAAGAGAACAATCTCTCGAGAGCGTTATCACAGCGGCATATTCAGATGCTAGCCCTTGCTGGTGCAATCGTAAGAAACATCCAGTTTCTGAAAAACAATCCACGTGACATTGACTAACAATCTCCAGGGAACAGGACTCTTCCTCAGTCTAGGCGGCGCTCTACAAACTGGTGGTCCTCTCGGAGCTCTCCTTGGATATGCACTCGTCGGCCTCGTCGTGTGTGCCGTCCAATTTGCATTGGGAGAAGTATCAGCTCTCTTCCCTGTAACAGGATCATTCGTTCGTCACGCTGAACTCATCGTCGATCCAGCTCTCGGATTTGCTGTGGGCTGGAATGTCGTCTATGGGGCGTATCTAAGTACACCGCCCGAGATATCAGCCTCTCTTGTTCTGCTCCAGTTCTGGACTGACAAGTATGCTGCGCTTTGGATCACACTGTCCATTATCATCACTTTTCTCGTCGCAATTGTGTTTGTCGGTGTCTATGGAGAAGTGGAATTCTGTTTCGCTCTGCTGAAAATCCTCCTTGTTATCGGGATCATCATCATGGGTCTTGTTATCGATCTTGGTGGTGTACCGGGGCAAGAAAGGATTGGATTCAGGTATTGGAACAATCCAGGCCCTTTCGTCGCATATCTTTCCACTGGGTCATGGGGACATTTCCTCGGATTCTGGAAAGTCATGATAAACGCCGTCTACTCATTCGCGGGCGTAGAGAGTGTTTCTGTCGCCGCCGCAGAGACTAAAAGTCCAAGACAGAATATCCCAAAGGCTTGCAAAAGGGTATTTGCGAGAGTGTGCATCTTCTATCTCCTCTCAATTCTCATTGTCGGTATGCTTGTTCCGAGCGATGATGAGACTTTAAACAACGATGCTGGAAATGCCTCGACAAGCCCCTTTGTCACTGCTGCGACGAGAGCTGGCATCAAGGTCGTACCGTCGATCATCAACGCAGTCGTGCTTACTTCGGCTTGGTCTGCCCAGAATCAATGTCTCTTTACAGGAACCAGAATTCTTTACGGTCTTGCCCTCAAAGGACAGGCCCCACAGATTTTCTTGCGAACTACCAAATGGGGTATCCCCTACGTCTGTGTTGTTCTGCAAACCGCAATCGCCACCTTGTCCTACATGGCACTGTCAAATGGAGCCTTGACCGTATTCTACTGGTTCCTGAACTTGACGGCTGCTGGAACACTTGTAAGCTGGTCTGTCATCTTATTTAACCATATTCGACTTCACCAGGCTTTGGCAAAGCAGGGGATTGCACGACAAGAACTCCCTTGGAGTCATTCGTGGACTCGTAAGGGTTTCACTGCACGTTTTACTTTATGCTTGAGCTAACTATGCCATAGCATATACATCCAGAGCAGGATTAATCGCATGCATGCTATTTCTATTCACTGGTGGATTCACCGTCTTCACAAAAGGCAACTGGGATAAAGCGACGTTCGTTTCCGCATATCTGTAAGACACCCCCGTCCCGCTTACCTGAAAGATCCTAATCAATGGAAGTGATATTCCCCTCGTAATCCTCGCATACTTGGGATGGAAATTCCTCAAGAAGACGAGGATTATAGATCTCGAATCGATTCCTATTCGCCAAGCGCTCGATGAGATGTACGAGAATCCGGAAGAACCACTTCCAAAATCAACGGGATGGAAACGGTTGAACATCCTTTGGGGATGAGTTTACCTCCGGTAGAGAATCTTTGTCGGCATATAGCAAACTTACTAGAGCTTGGACTTGTCACAGAACATTATTTTGAAACACAGGCTCAGTAGGATAGAAGTCCGGTGTCCTTCGAAACATCATGCGAGGAGCTTCTCTTTGAAATGCAGATAGTAGATCAAAACATATATTTTCAAAATACTAGGCAGCTGATTCGACACGACTTCTCCAGCGTACCACCTCGCCATTGATCCGAGTCGAGGTCTCGCGTACAGTAATAGACTGTCAGTAGTGCTCTCAGTAAGTGGCTCATTTCATATCTCGGCTCGGTTTTGGAAGATACTTATTGGAGGTCGTTTCTCATGGAACCTAAACCGCTCCAGTACGATCCGTGCGACCTATCTTGTATGGAAAATTGTCCACCTATCTCACTCCTCGTACTACTTGTACGCGATTTCTAATCGACAGGTCTATCAGAAAGATCCGATAAACAAAAGCGTGTCCATTTAGACCTCGGAAAGGTAAAATCCATCGCACTGCCTCCTGGCCCTCCCTGCCATCCTATGGCCGAGAGTTAACTCGGAACTACAGACAAAGATGCGAGAGCCACCCTCTTTAGCAGAGTTTCTCACATCCGATGAAGTGTAGCCATTACTATGGATTAAATCCTGCTGGTCTGTCCAATATCTGTTTATTTCTTGACGTCGACGTCAGCCAGTCAGATATACACACAAAGCTGTGCACCTTCGAATTACTGTTTGCTACGCATGGAGAAGCAAGCCATGAAGCGTCCGCAGAAATGAAATGGCAAGGCAAGTCGCTTATTGAGAGATCTATAGGATTTTGTGATCACCCAGCTGAAGCCTGGTTTTGCCAATCAGATGGCCAGCAGCAAGCCATAAATTACCCCGCCTTGGGCCATTACTGAAACTTGAAGAAGCGCACCGAGTCCGCTCAGTCTCAGCTACATGACGACCTCCACATTACTAGCAATTCGCTCACCACTGTTGCACTTACAGGCGACCGAGTCACATAACTAAATAATGTCTTCAGGACAACCCGAGCGGAAATCCCTACGGCTCCTGGCCTTGGGATATGTATTGGTCCAGCTCCCCTCCACAAGATTCCGTGCTGATTAGCGGCATCTCTTCAGACGGTGGTGTAGTCCGTGGGTTTGTGACCCTATAGATGTTACGACGATTAATGTTTATCGTCGATCCTGAAAATCCACCCAAGCCATGGGCGGTTTTCGACATTATTGCCGGAACTAGTACTGGCGGGCGGGCTCCTAGCAATACTGTTGGGACGACTGGAAATGGATATTGACTCTGCCATCGCGAACTATACGGAACTTTCGAAGCGAATGTTCACACACCACGAAGAAGGAACAAGCTCACGGGACATGTCGTGCAAAACATTTTCGGAACAGCGACATTCGATGCGAAAGTTCTTGAAGAATGCATCAAGAAAGTTGTCGCAGAAACTTTACATGATGAAAACGCAATGCTGCTACAGGAGAACCCTGCTTGCAAGGTGTAATCAATGGCCAAAGATAACGTGAAAAGATACGGGCTGACATAGCTTCTGGTTTAGCTTTGTTTGTACATCTATGTCCAACATAGAAACCGTTCTACTCAGAAATTGTTCGTCGCAAAAGGAAGAGCCTATCCACTGCAAGAGATGGGAAGCGGCGCGGGCCACATCTGCAGCGCCCACCTTCTTCGATCCTATAAAGTTCGAGAATGGAATGAGGTTCAGGGATGGAGCCCTTCGAGACAAATAACCCTATATTTCAACTGGTCAAGGAGGTAGGAGCCGACTTCTCCTCACGAGAAATATCTACTATCGTCAGCCTTGGAACAGGTGTGTCCGATGGATTGTGGTTGGGAAATGGGCTAGTCTCAGTTGCCCAGGCCTGCGTAAAAGTCGCAACCGATACGGATAAAGAGGCGGAGCGGTTTCTCGATACATACTGTACTTCGTCCGGAATCTACAAGGGCAAGTACTTTCGCTTTAATGTGACAAAGGGGCTTGGAGGGGTAGGACTGGAAGAGTGGCAGAAACACGAAAAAATGTGGTCTAATACTCTGTCATATCTGAATCGCGCTGAGCAGAGGGAGCTTTTAGATGTTTGTGCGAATAGACTTCGAGGAGGTACAACGCCGTTTCAATAGTCTTCTTCCTGACGCCACCCTAATGAGCTGAAACTTACTTACATAGGCTTAAACAGGGACAGTCAGCTAGTGGAATCATTTGTCGCAGTTGGGGAGTCTGGGAAAGTGATTGAAGATGGGGCTGGGAAACAAAAGGAAAAGGGGAAGCACCGTGAGACTAAGTGGGATCGAGGAAAGTCCAAACAACGGCCATGATCTTGGACTCGCTATGATAAAAGGTCCTCGAACAACCAGGAGCGAACAGAGCGATTCGGAAAGTAAATTCTTTCAGCTTGATAGGATCGGCAAGCAGCCGGTCAAGTATTTCGCAAGCCGCAGTCAGCTGTCGAAAATTCAAAAAGCTTTCGCTGCCGAGCAAAAGTCTAGCACTACTGGTGTTGTCGCTCTCGTGGGTCTTGGCGGGTCGGGGAAGACGCAGCTGATGTTGATATATGCTTACACGCAACGGGATATGTATGGCGTTGTGCTCTGGATCGATGCACGAGATATGGAGAGCTTCGAGCTCGCAGCTGCTCAACTAGGGCTGATAGTTCCACCTACAATCGCATGGGATAAGTCACTCCCGGAAAAGGTATCGAAATATAGTCAGCTTGCCAACGCTGTCAAGGTACACGATTAATTACGCAGGCGGCAACAGAAATGGCTCCTACTCTTCGACGAAGTCGATGACCTGTCTCATGTTAGATCTACTTCCATCCTATATCCCTGCAGATCCGAACGGATCCGTGATAGTTTCTTCACGCCGAGGAGAATGCTATCGACTTACACAAAGCACGATAAACGTGTCGAGGCTTAGGGTAGATAGCGCTCGACACTTGCTCCTTCACCATGCTCGCCTAGGGCAGGTCGATTCGACACAATTGAAGCTAGCCGAGAATATTGTTAAAGACTTTGGTTACATCGCTCTGGCCATAGATCTGGCGGGCACGTAGTTCTTCTGATGCAACACGTAATTATGTCCATTGCATTGAACTTACTTATCTTCAGATACCCTCATAAACTCGGCTCTTTGCAGACCTACTTAGATCATTACAGGGCAAGCAAAAGAAGATAAGAGCTACTAGTACGAGCTATTGGCAGTGGTCCTCCCATATCTTCAGGTTATAGCATGTCCGTGCTGTCAGCCTGGAAAATATCGGCTGATACTTTGAAACCAAACACTGCCAAATTCCTGTACCTACTATGCTTTCTGGACGCGACCTACCTCCGCAAAGATTTGTTTCAGCGTGCATGCTCGCCCAAAAGCCATTGGGATAGCGAGGGAAACGAAGCACTTCTGCACTCACACAATTCCAAAGTCCCAACTTGGCTTATAGAGCTTTTCTGCAATAGTCAGGGCACATGGAATGATTTGATGTTCCATGATGCTATTGAAGAGCTCTCTTCCCTATTCTTCATCAATCGAGAGGAGCGCCAGGGCGTATGGCTACACAAGACTGGTCCTGCGACGGCAATCTCCTCTCCAGATGCCACAGAGCCCTTGATTGTGTTAATAATGCCCCAAGCATTGCATGATCTTGGCAAGTGCTTCAAACAGTCCTATCAGCGCCAGGAGACCTGTCTTGAAGCCTTATATATTCTACTACATGCTTTCCAGAACGACACTACCGCTGATTTAGGCCACATCGACGACAGTATCAATATCGTACATGTTGGAAGAGGTGGAGCCTTGAAAGACCTGCCAGGTTTATTGCGGCAGCTCGATGAGTTAGACAGACAAATGTCTGCCATCAGAAGACACGAAGCTTCCTCAAGGCCTCTACACTCGCATCTCAAGGACACACCGCTTTCGCGAGAATGGCGTAGTGCGGCAATCATGTTCGCTGCCAAAGTTCTCATAGCAGATAAGCCTGCAGCTAGTCCGATACCACTATCTTTAGGTCTACAAGTAGAGACTCCCTTGGCGAAGGACTCTTTGCATGACATATTCCGACTAGCTGGTGATCTGGAGCACGGAGTTAAGAGGAAGAGGACGCCTCATAGTCTGGGTAATGGGAGGGGTTCAACCAGCAATGCTTCTGGCAAGCAATGGCGGGAGTATATAGAGATACCTTCATGGCTAGATCCTCGATCCGGCTTGGTATCACAACAAGTCGAAACATCGATGTGGATAACCAGACAACAAAAGTACTTTGAGAGAGCTTGCAGCTCTAGCTTCCTCAAGCCCAGCACACGTCTGGAACTCTCTGTGCATCGATTTACTGCAATAGCTCAAGGTTTCTTTACTAATACGGATTCTTCCCTGACTGTTGCTCAAGCTGTGCGCAGCATGGCTATGAGATGGAAGTCTATTGGAGATTTAATCTACGAGGTAAACGGCGTTGTATATCACGATTACGACCCAATTCTTGTTGCCTATAGGATGTGGATAAAGAGCGATATGTGTTTAGCAGTTTTCAAATCGAATGGCGGTGGGATCGGATAGCGATGCCTTTCGAGAGTTGCAGTTGCCTATATAGAATTTCAATCTCTTTGGACATGAGACACTTTTTCCAGACAATGACGCTCCCGGGCAAGCACATCCAACGAGAGGCAGGTATAGTTCAACGGTTGTGCATTGCAAGGTGAAAACGGACGTTCATAACAAGTCTACTAGCACTTTCCAGCCTGCTGTGAAAAGTAAAGTTCTCTTGGTTTGGGATCGCACGCGTGAGCAGTATCACGTCTATGACATTCGGCTAGACTTGCAGCGAGACACACCAAGCTCCTGAACCAATCATCTCATACAGTAGGGATAGCTGTTGTTTGCTCGAAATTTTACATGCTTGTATCTCACCTATGACACTGTGACGGATTGCTTCCCCAAATCATGCCAGATGAGCCAGTGTCCTCAGCCCCAACTACTCACAACAGGCTCATGCTGCACCATCTTTGGATACTCAAAAATGCTGAAGAAGCCGCCCCAGGGCCGGTACCCTGACAACAATTCATACGAAAGCAGCATGAAAATCTCCATCAAGGAAGCGCTCAGCAGACACGCGGTTGGGTATCAGCTTCCACCTTGTATTGAAACAACCATCTCACAGTCCCATAAAAAGTACCCCACTGGCATCATCTGTCAAACATACACCTCCAGCCAAACCTCCCCCTCCCCACCCCCAGCGAAAAGATTTACTATCATTAAAAGGCAATGACCCGGCAAATATTGATATGAACGGCATGGCATCGATGAATTCGCAGAGGAAGAATCCAGATCCAGACCCACAAACTCAAACTCAAACTCCAATCCCATCCCCCTTTCCCTCCATCACCTCATCACTTGCCCAAACAGCCAGCCAGCCAGCCAGCAAGTCAAGTCAGTAGCTTCATTGAAATTTGAAGAACGAAACACAGCCAGCTCAAAACGCACCATTTCCGTCCTACCATCTTAAGCACAGTAAGTGAGCCCGTATCTTTCACTACCAAATAGATACACAGCGTGTACTCATCAGATTACCTACCGCTTTCATGTTCGATTTCAGTCCGACTTTACACAGACGTTTTATCTGATCCAATCTCTAGGGTTGTTTGGGGAAATTTGTCTAGTCTAGTCTGGTCTAGCAGCTAGCTAGCTAGTAAGCGAATCAAAACAACCTGGAAAGAGTCGGAGACCGATCACATTCCATGGGATGACGTCGTGGGAAGTTTTAAGCTGCAGATCCACAGTTTTATATCATTGACTTGCTTGCGGAGTATCGAGCACAAGGAGGAATAAAACTAAATGAGGGGAGAGTAATTCCTTACAGTTGTAGAGGAAGGTCTCAGCCGAATCGAGCTCGGAAATACACTACGCAGGAAGTGAGTTGGCGGGAGGTTATAAAGGATACTGCGAGTAGAAGAGAAATAAGCACTTTATTGATCGGGTACAACGCCGCTATGCCGTTCGCCCTGCCTCGCTTGAAATCGCCAGTTTTGCAGAAGAACCAAATAGGTATCAGATTCATGAATGCTCCCGCCACACATACACGCCATTACCGAATCAAAAGAAAGAAATCGTAAAAGTCCCCGCAACTCCGAGTGCCACATGCTAATCTGTCCACATATCAATCATCACCTCGCATCCGCTACCATGGCCAAGCGATTCACAGCTTTCCCGTCAGAACATCTCTCTCAAAGATGCGCACATCAACAACATCCGAGAAGCGAATGCCGTCGATGATCTCGACGCGTAGACCAGTTTTGACAATGCCATCCTCATCATCTGAACTGTCAGGGAAATCATATTTCCCATTCTCTGTCCACACACCCGTAGTCGAATTCGCCACCGCCGTTGTGCCCATCACTAACTCCGCCAGGGCTTTCGCGCTCGTCCAATTCATCTCCTTGCCTTTGCCTTTCTTATCAGCGTTGGTGGTTTTAGGTTTCGGCATAGGTTTACGCCGCACGAGACGATCGACAGCTTGGTCGAGAGCGATGTATTCGAGATTCATGGCGGGAGTGTGACAGAGGGCGTCGACGATGAATTTGCGGAACTCGCGGAAAGCCCAGGTGCATTGATCCTCTGGGTTGTGGAGGGAGATCATGTGGAGGACGCGGAGAGAGGGAAGGTCTGACATGTATTGGAGGATGGTGTGCTTTGGAGTGTTAGCTGACATCACTAGAGGAAATGGGAATGCTTACGATTGGACGAATACTCATGCTACAGCCTAACTCCTCTAGATTTTTCGCACGTTCGCAGAGGAGCATGGCGGTCTTTATGTTCAGACCCCAATCCATTGAGATGGTATCATTCCGGATGACGAGGATTCGTATTGTCGGCGCATGTTTCTTGAGTACCATCTTTCTAATTTGGTCCATCGTGACGGTTGACTTCAGAGCGTTACTTTCCACACGATCCTTGGAGATTCGCTCCATCAGGATGAGTTCGGTAATTCTGTCTAGCTGGGAAAGACACAGCAGAAACGGAAGAGTGACATTGTCGGTATGAATCTTGTGAAGTGGTAAAGGCGAGAGCTTGTTCTCTCTTCCCAGTAGGTTCCAGAAGGGAGATTGTGTACCAACATTGAGAAGAGTGATACTCTGTAAGACATGAAGATCCACACCCTTAGACAAAACAGAAGCCTTGGTAGGAATCATGTATATCGAGAGTGCTTCCAAGGTAAGGCCACGGGTGTTACGGACATACTCTGTCATCGCCGAATCTAAAGCTCCTGGAACGCGTAATCTGCACTTCAGCTCATCAAGATGTTCGCGGACGGTATTCATACTGCCAGAAAGCTGAGCAACCTTTTGTGAAATCATTTGAATAGCAGCGTTGGCTTCGATAACCATTTTCTTCTCCGTATCGCTCACGATCGCTCCAGATTCTAGCCTTGCAGTAAATTCTTTGACTTTCTCGGCCCAGGCGTGACCTTCTTGTTCCATTTCTACCACAATAGAGACCATTTGCCGATGTTTAATGAGAACTTTCCATAGTTCAGCCCTCTTTTGTTCGTCGAGTCCACCAATCTTCTGATCGCCGAGTCCATCGAGTAAACTTAGCAGCTCCGTTTCGGGGCCAATAGCAGCAGTTTCATTTCTCAATACCCCGGGGGCAGCTGTGTCTGGGGCAACTGCCTCATTTCCGGTAATCTCAACCCCCGCCTCTGGAGCCTCCATAATCAGCTCACCTCCTTCCGGTCCCTCGACATCGAAATCCTCCGGGTTCGAGACATCTGGATTGACCTTCGTTTCCTCCGGCTTATCGAACAGACCAGGTTCTTCATCCCCTACAGCACCAGTCATAATTGCCGCATCCTCAACTCCGTCCGTACTTGCGCTTGAGGAATCTGGGGTGCTTTTGGTGGTGCTGCTCCCCACACTAACAGGCGCATTATCTGTCTTTTCTTCTGTCGCGTCTGCTTTGTTCTCTGTGGCTTCCAAGTACAGCTTTGCAGCCTTCTCAATCATAGCCAAAGTTTCCTTTGCCTGATCAGAAATATTACCCGCAGCTTTGACATGGCCCATGAGTTTAGCCGCAACCGGAGCCAGATTGCGAATAAATCGTCTTTTTGGGTCCTCTTCTACCTTGGGCTTTTCAGGTTCGGTTTTCGGAGTGGATGGTAATTTGGGCTTCGGTGTTGTTGCGGCATGCTCCACTCCGAGAATCTTGGCAAGGGCTGCTTCTTGTCTCTTCTTTTCTTCCTGGGCTTTGAGTATCTTGAGAGGGCCGTTTGGATCCGATGCACCGAGAGCGGGGTTGGGTGGGGGATGGCCAGGAGGAATGATTTGACCGAATTCATCTTCTTGATCCGAGTCGTCGTCAGATTGCGGGTCAGGTAATGGTTTGCGAGAACTGTTGATGAGCGCATCCGAGAAGGATAACTTCAGCGATCTCAAAGTGGTAGAACTGTTCTGGATGCACTCCTTTAACTCGTCCAGGTATTCCAGACTATCCATATCAACTACTGTCAGGGTTCTCAGAAGTTTGAAGTTGCTGAATGTTGGCGGTGTCTTGGTCTCGTGCTTTCCGATGGGAGGTTGTAAATAAATTTTGGCAATCTGAACACCAAATGGGAAGGAGTTCGCACTGCCAGCTGGAACAGGGAGAATTGGTGGAAGAGGATGAAGTAGGGAACCTGGCATCGCTGAATCGGTTTGACCAGGAGCCGGAGGGAGAACAGAATTTGGTAAAGGTGCTAAAGGTTGATACACTGAGCGACCTGTTTGCATTCGAACGTGGAGATGCTTCAAAGTCTCAATCTTGTGTAATTCTCTCCATACCGGACGACTCAATTCGACGCGAATATCCCATCTGCGAATGTCAGCATAAACCTATAACATCCTCAACCACGGCATACTGACTGGAAACGTTCGAGGGTTTTGGCTTGTCGTATGGTCAACAGCAGTAATGTATTCATGAACTTGCCGCAGCTAAGCTCGTTTGTATAAGCACTGCAAGCAGTTGTACCCTTCGTCCCGCCACTCTCGGTCTCAACGATAAATTCCTTCAAGTATTGTCCATAGTTGTAGTCGCTAGTAGCGAATGTTTCCAAGCCTCCGGCAAGGCAGTCATATGGGTAATCGTTGGAAGGATCATCTTCGTCTGGGAAGAGGATATGGAAATTGCGATATATCCGTTCAGCTGCCAAGTCGCGGAACAGCTTCGATACCAAGGAGAGAGTGATGAGATCATGCGAAGTTGCCTGGAATGCTGTTAGCCATTTTCTAGAAGTGCAAACGCAGCTTTTATCTTATACCGCAGCTGGGCGTTTGTACTAACATGTTTGAATATCTCCTTCTTTGTTTCTATAGGCAGATCATCGAAGACAATTCTTTTCTGCGGCATAGCGGGCAACGAAGCATTTGACGTTTCTGTCAGGCTGACTATCGGTGAAGCTGTCTCGAGGTCGGGAACTGCAGGTGTCGAGGATTCAGCTTCAGCTTCAGCTTCGGCCTCAGGCGGCGGAGGCGCGTTCATCTCTTGCAGACCGAGGACGTACAGCGACCGATGCCAGACATCTTCCAGCTGGGGTTTCTTGATAGGTACCGTGCCTCTGCGTCTGGCGTGGCCAAGAGGAATTCCAGGCATTGTATAATGGGATCTTAACCTGGGAAATGAAGATGAGAATGAGGATGAAGATGAAGCTGAAGATGAAGCTGTAGATAGTTGGACATGGGAATACCTAGATGTTGAGGTGGAGAGAGCCGAGCTGGGGCTGGATGCAAGAAGTGGAGCCGGTTGTCGAAGGGAAGGCTTGGCAGGGCTGTGAATGGTAAAGTTAGGCGGACGTGGGGGCGGGGAGATGTTGATACTACTAGTATTAAGTATTTTGCGGGGGTGGGGGAGGCTAGGAGAGAAAGGTTAGTTTGCAATGAATCAAAGTGAATTGAATATTAAGGATGCCTTCATGCTTATGAATCTTCATATTTAGAAATCTTGACATTTGTATATCTTCATATTCATATATCTTCATATTTATATGTCTTCATATTTATATATCTTCATATTTATATATCTTCACATTTAGATATCGTCGTTATTCCTGCCTACTTTGCGGTAGAACGAATGGCTCATTCAATCATATTTCATCATCAAAATGCTTACCGTAAGGCAATAGCAGCCCATTTGGCTTTATTCTCAAGACCATAACGGCTCTGGTTGTTCACCCATAATAGAAGCCAGCACCATTTCAACATTCCCATAGGATTTAGCAGTGAATACGGCAGAATCTAAAGCTTTTGTAACAAAGGGAGTAAGTTTGGATAAATCAAAGGGAGAGATTGAAGTGAATCATGACCATTGCAAAACGAAGATCCGACGAGAACGTGATGGCGAGTGTGCGAAATGATTAGATTAGAATCATGAGATTAGATTATGACCTCCTAGTTTTTGCCTTTTGATTAGATTAGGAGGTCATAATCCAATCTAATGAAAGGCAAAAACTAGGTACTGTAGCTAAACCTTTCTAGTTAAACAGATTTTAATCACTTATAATCGACTAGAATGGTTTATCTTTCGCACACTAGTAACGGCCAGTCAATTATAAATGCTTCACATAATCTCATTCATCGCCCATGTCAGTCTACGACACTTGGATTTCAAGGTCGTTTGCCTTTTATTATAAATTTTCACTTTCATAGTCGGTTTCTCCAACTGACAGCCCCACTTTCATACACTACTTTCCTACGACGCTATTCCCGTTCACAAAGCTAGCGGAAGATAGGAAACGGTAAATCCACACTTGAGAACTAGATCCTTAATGAAACTGTAATGTTAACTTGTGGTCGGCTAATTATTTCCAGTGTGAATCTGCGATCTCGGTGCACGTGCCCCCTGTAAATATGAAAAGTATGGAGAATGGTATTATGTTACTGGGGAGGCTTGGTCGGGTTTTACTAGGGATCATCATATTTGTGATGTATCCTGACGAACTGGTCGAGTCGATCCATTGGTAAAAGGGGGTCGGGTTTACTATGAGCCATACAAATATGTCTTATCCAATATCAAATTGATGAACATATATCCCTCCCAAGGGGACCAAATAGCGCTGCCTGATCATCTCCACTTCCAATCAGATCTATCACTTTCTCTCAAATACCATTCTCAATCATATCGAACCTACGATCGTACACTAAACCTCAAATTTGATACTACACCTCAAATTGGACTTTTAGATATTCTTCAACTGGGCACCTTTTAAACTCCCATCCTAACTCTCGTCAAATCCCCAACCCTTCATCTTGCCAAACTCAGTATAAATAATACCAGCCTCATCCCCATCCATCTCGGGCTCCTTGCTAACCTCTTCATCTCCCCCAGAAGAACCAATATCCTTCAACCTCCTCATCTCACTAACAAACAACCTCCCATACGCATTCAACACTCTCGTACCTTCCTGCTTCGGTCTAACTTGTACCTGTATCACTGTTCGTCTTGCTCTGCCTACTTTACCGACTACGAAGATGCGTTTAGTATGGATCATGCTTTTGAGTAGGGTGATGGCTTTGTCTTCATTCGGTGATTTGGAATTGGTGGATGAGATGCCAGAAGAACGTGATCGAGGTGGTAATGAGGTTGAGGACTGGATGTAGGCTCGGTGTTCTTGTATCAGTTTCTTCTCTACATCAATTGCTGGACGAGAATCTGGTGGAGGAGGTGATCTAGCTGGATTCCCACCCGTTCTAGGCCACATCTCATCCGGATGAGTAGATTGGCTCTGCAATGGTGATGGCGGGGGAGGCGGTGGAGGCGGTGGGGGAATTGTAGAATCCACATTGCGCCCAACATGTTGAGGCATCCCAGGTAGCGGCCACATGTGCATCGTAACCTGCCATCCAGGCTCAACCATCGCTTCCCACGCTTGTGGTAGGATATACTCTCCAGTCGACCGGCCGCTCGAACATATCAGATCGAAGTGTCCGTCGTTGACATGCGGACCTAGGACGTCAACGTGGAGGAAAGCTTGTTTGATCAACTCGGAGATGCCCTACGAGTATGAATGATACATTTAGCACCATACAACATCATTCTACTCGAGTGTTCAATAGACATGACAAAAAAAGGAGAGAACTTACGTTCCACGTAGCAGCCGAATGGAACGGAAACGAGAATTTCCTTCCCACCGCATCTTTGAACCTGATCGGTGCTTTCAGAGTTGCCAAAGCTTGCTCAACAGCTTGTCTTTGCATATAAGCAGCTTTGAACGACTCCAACTCCTTTTCAATGGTTCGAGTCGCTTCTTTCTCTTCCTCGAATTTTCGCAGCCAGTTTGCCAGTTTGATCTCGCCTTTTCGCAGCCATTCCTGCTTCTCCCTTCTCAGAACTGCTAGTTCTCTCACCAGTAATTCCGCGTGGACACGCCTGTTAATCTCTTGTTCAATACCAAAGTGGGCCGTCGAGTTCTGAGAACCGAGCGAGTCTGGTCGGTTGATTTTCTCCCATGATCTAGAAATCTTCCGTCTCACACCTGTATCGAATGACACAGGCGGATAAGCGGCTTCTGAATGATTTTCGTCTGAGGGACAAGTAGGAGTCAAGATCCCATCATTTGTGCTGTCCACAACTGATGTACATGAAGAAGACTCATCGCCGCAAAATATTCGGATCTCTTGTGCATCGTTTTCGTATGAGCTATCGGCTACATCCATATATTGGCTCTTGATGGTCATCAGCTTCTGCATACTGAAAGGAAGTCGCGACGTCGTTTTTGCGAAGAATGAACTTACGACGCCATCAAAACTGCCATCGTCTATATCACGATCCCTATCTTCAAGCAGCGAATCTATCCCAAACATGTTACGATGAGCTATTGTGAATATCTTCTTCCTTGGCAGAGCTACTGAGTTCGCTGCTTCGTCGCGAGGGGTTTCAAGCAATCCGTCAAATGGTCGTACGTTGGAAGAAGTTTGAGGCCGGCGTAAGATTCGGTGAGATGATTTGACGTTGAAGATCTTGCGACGAGGCTGAGGCTGATGATGCTGAAATCTACTCGGCATGCATCGACTGCTCCTCATCCGGCGACGTGCATGACAGCTGCGCATTAATGGGCGTGTTGTTACACAAAGCGCTGAAACATTTCGTTTCGAGCGTTTCGAGAACTCTCTGCCTATTAATCCGAGTCTTTGATGGGATGGGCACTCTGAATAGCAGCGTGAGGTCGATTTTGAAGGATGAGGTTCAGTGAGAGACGTGAGCGGAGATTGGCTCGCTTAGATCGGTTTGAGGATGCGATCGAAACAAAACAAATGGCAATGGGAGGTAGACGCATATCTCCGATCAAGATAACCTCAATCATCACGTTGATTTATTCAAAAGTTCTAGAGGGGAAATTTCGATTCAAAGGCTGGCATGTCAGTCTGGATTTGATATCAAGAATATGTGGAAAAGGCTCAACCTGTCGACGTTGATTTAAGTATATTGGGAACATGTTGTTGAAAATTTCTGCGACCGGCAAAGCTGTAAGTGATTAAAATGCTAAGAAACATGTATATGAGGTTAAATCGTACTGTGATCTGAGGCTGTGTTGAACAGGAAAAGCATTCTGCTTGGCTCGACAAGTTCGAACCGATATTTGGAAGGAGTCGTTAAACAGCCTTTACGTGACTGGTCCCATGATATCATATTCGCAAGCCATCATTCTCGTATACCATTCTTCTTGAAGCCTTGAAGAAGTATCATAATGATAAGTATTCCATCCAGACTCCAACTATTGGGGAGAGCTAGTATCTAAATGAGACCCATAATCCGACACGTCTCTGGCGTCCGTTGCCCCTGCCTATCATTCCTTGTGTAAGGCAGCTAGCTGTTCTCCTCGCTATCTTCCTAATCCCTAGTAATGATGTCTTGCCCGTACTCTTACTCGGGTGAACATTTCGCCCTCAGTTAGTCTGTATCACACCGCTTGTATCGCATCGTGTTAGACGATCAGCGATCTTGTAGCACCGTGCAAGGCTTGTGTAACGCAATTCTTCGTGTCAATCGTTTGTTACTGCCTGCGCCCCAAGGCCCGAACATCTGAAATTCCGGCGCTGTTGATATCCCAATGTCTAAGAGTCGGCGCCGTCCTGTGGCATTTTTCGAATGGAATGTCACAATAATGGAACATCGAAACACTTCAATATATCCACAGCAAAATTGCATCAGTTAAGACCCTCGTGCACATCGACCATTTACTCTTCTTCTAACCCCCATCTCATCGTTTCCCCATACTACGTCATTCCTCAAGCTTCTATATTCTTCCAACCTCGGCCTACCCAGTCCTGAGTTGAACCGTAAATCTACCTCCTCGTGAAATTCTCACTTCGAATTTCCCCGCAGCTAAAACCTCGCCAGCTTACGACCGAGGGAAGAAAGCTGATTCCGTCGTAGAAGTTACATGTTGCAAAGCTAGAGAGATTGTGATTTTTTCAATTCCCGCCCAAGACCCTGATCCACCACCCTTCTTTTGGCATGTTGAAAGATAAGGCCTCGAGAATTCTTCCACTTTTCAAGCCTGTGTACGATGATCGAGCTCAGAACAGTTTGGAGATCATATCCGAGTCTTGGCTGACACATCGACTACTGCATTGCTTCAGCCATCTACTTTTCCCTCTTTCTGGCGTCCATCCTTATGTTAAGGATTGTCTCAATCTTAAACAATTCTTCTTCCAACCTTCGCATCAATCGCGACGGTCCATATAAACACATTCATAATTCTCATGTACAGGATACAAAAAATCTCCTCCTGTCTCCTGAAGACCTTCACCACCTTCTCGGCCTATATTAATTTCAGCATATTTTCATCAAGAAAGGAATTATAGTCAGTAGCAGATACTCGAAACCAGAGTCATACAGGTGGATATTCAAAGTACCTTTTGGCAGTCTTGCCATTTCTCATACATCCCTTGATATTGGATGATATCATAATGATCAGCAAGACTGCCCTCTCAACAAGCCTATGAATCCCGTCTTAAGTTGTCGTCTTTCTTTATCGTTCACCAAATCATCGATTCATGAAAAACACAACTTCACGCCGAAGTGATCCAGATCGTAGCGAAGATGTCATGTCCACGAAGAGTGCAAGAGATCAACAGTGGCAATAGCAAAGTCTTCAAATCATGTGCTATTCTATAACTTGCGCTTCCCCGTCGCGTAAGTAGAGTCCTGCTCGACTTTTCTGACTCAAGCAGCCGACTGAACTTGATTAATTAGTCTCCTCCCAGATGGCCCACTACAATGCGTTAGTGCATTAGATGTCACTGTTTCTCCACTTTGCCTTCTCTAAGCGATACGATACCAATGTCAGGGCGTCGGGTGAGCCTTGAGGCTCGGCCTGCATATCTTGGTGGAGGCCGAGACTGGAGATCGTTCGATTTCCTCCTCGTGGGAGGGGAATCATGCTCCGCTTGCTTCACTTGTGTGTGTCAGGGTATATATATAGCTCAGCTCTCTATCTCCACTTCGCCACCCCCATCCAGTACTGCACCAGTGTCAGGGCGTTGGGTGAGCCTGGACCAGTGCCAAGACGTTGGCTTCGAGATCCTGCATTTCTTAGTTGAGGTCGAAAAGGAAAACCGTTCGACTTTCTCATAGTTGAAGTGGGATTTTTCTCCGCTTCACTACTTGCCTTTCGAAGTGGAGAGTGATGGGAGGCGGTGAGAAAGGTACCATTTGCGGCTTACTCATACATGCCAACAGTCTCGGATAACAAGTGTGAACGAATATCATGGCTTCACATGTTGATCAAAATTAGATCATGTAAAGGCCAACAGACATTTAAAAATCGCCGGACGAGAAGGAACCGGTATGGCAAAATGCCGCAGAAAGATCTTCTGGAAGATCATGAATAGGTTTCGATTGTAGCACCAGCCAATCTAATTATGCAGGAACACTTCCCCATTTCTCCCCGAAGCTGGTGGCTGGCAAGCCAATTCTTGCATGTATGAAGACTTTAAAGCATCCAATACTACAAGCGGTAGTGTCTCGGGCAGAACCCCGCAGCATGGAGTCTCCAGCTTTCAATCGTTCTCGCTAAAACTATCTCGGAACGAAACCCGCAACGTGAACAGAGGAGAGAATAAATCGGGCCGGGAAATTCCTCTTCTTTGGACGAGGGGAGCTACCAAGTCTCGGAATTACCTCTGCTTCCAACAACAAGCTGGAATAAGCTCCACAAGCTCACCACCAAGATCTTGTCCCGTGTTTAGGTGCCAAGATGTAGAGTCGCGGAGGTGGGCCGAAGCTAGTAGAAAGTCAATATCAAGTTTACTTATTAACTGCTGGTGATTGGATTATCTTGTTAGCCTTTCGAGTTTCTGAGTGGACGAGGGGGTATCCTTGTGCTCGGAGAGTTTAGAGGTGCTTTTATTTTTCTAGGGTGAGATCGCTTCCAGCGAGCGGCCTTTGACGGTGCAGACTGTCTGAGGTTCAAAGCTAACGAATTGGACGGCGGCAAGTCTATTTAGTCTGGGGTTGCGAGACTGACATGAAAGTGACACTGACGATCTGGGGATTTAGCGGCGTCACCGTTTGCGTGACCGACAGAAGAACAAAACGGGGAGGAATCTACTTGGTAGTCTCTCCAAACCACACCCCCCCGATCTGGGATACCGTAACCCGAGCGTAACGGAATGTAGTCCTGTACTTGGTCTCGTACTCTATAACTCATGCTTATGCTTATGCAATTTACCAAGCAGCCTGGCGTACACAAGCACTGCCAATCCCACCCCTTGATTCTTCAAGCGAGGCACCAACTCATAGCTGACTTCTAGTTTTCAAGACTGACTCCCGGCGCTCAGCGTGGCGCAGGAAAGCTTTTCCCAGAAACGGGACAATATCGGGCAAGCTCTCCAAGACTTCCGGCGCCCAGGAAATCCGGCGTAAAAAGGCTTGATGGCGGGGAGTTGGGGTGTCAATACACTACAGTACCCCGTCTCCCCGTACAGCGAATGCCAGTAAACTCAGAAAAGGTGTGGAGGTCGGACCGAGAGCTGACGGGATCTTTGAGTCGACTTTCCTGTTCATCTCGCACCTGCAGAACTTTGCTCACTTTGGGGAGGGCTTAATGGCTCCAGAAGTGGTCATGCTTCTTGGCGCCCAGCAGCTAGAATATATACCTACTTAGTATGCATGCGTGGAGAGAAAAATTGGAGAGGATACAGGGAATTTGACCAAAGCTCTGGGTAATATCCAGAATATAAGTGGATCCGATAGTTGAATTGTGCAACTTGGCTGGCTACGCCTGGTGTAACCTTCACAAGTCCACAACGGAGTACATACTCGTACAGTGTGCGTGTGTGTGATGTAGTCTACAGACTAGTCCAATCGAGATCACCATGAGGGGCCTGGGGCTTTGAGTTCGAGTAGCGCTGTATTTCTCCACGGGGAAACTGATAAGGTGGGGGATATAAAGATGTCGTGTTCCCGTATGTGACTGATTTCAGGCAAGACAAGTTTTGACCAACCTTTACCCATCCTCCTTCTCTTTCGACCTCCTCATCCCTATCAACTTCTCCTTGCTATCGTCAAAATGGCCGGCGGTGGTGGAAAACCCCAAAATATCTTCAAGCTTAACCGCGGAGATGATCCAAAAGAAGTTCTGAACTGGCGATTATGGTTCGCTGTCGTCTCTTTCGGTATCATGGGTGCTGCTCGAGGTATTGACGAGGGCCTTATCTCTGGTACGCTCGCGAAATCCAACTTTCAAAAGCTTCTCGGTCTCGATGTCATGGATAAAGTCCAACTTGCAAATGTCAAGGGAAACATTTCTGCCATGGTTCAGATCGGTTCTGTCGGAGGCGCCGCTCTGTAAGTACACTTCTCATAAGGCAATTTACCAAGCTAATAATCCCAAGTGCATTCATTCTCTGTGATCGTATCGGACGTCTTTGGGCTACCCGACAACTCTGCTGTCTGTGGATCCTTGGTATCGTCATCTTCCTAACCAACGGCGGTCGTATGGGACAAGTATACGCCGGTCGATTCATTGCTGGACTGGGTATCGGTCAAACCACCGTCGTCGCCCCTGTCTACCTCTCTGAGATTGCACCTAAATCCGTTCGTGGACTTTGCACATGTGCCTTCTCTGGATCAGTCTACATCGGTATCATGCTCGCCTATTTCGCTAGTTGGGGATCGGAGTTACACATCAAGAAGGGAACCACAAATCAATGGTAAGTCTATTCTCAGTGTCCTTCCAAATGAGAACGCGTACTAACGATTCCAGGGTCGTCCCAACCACAATCCACATCATGTTCGCCGGCATCATTATTCTACTCTCTTTCTTCAACTACGAATCCCCCCGCTACCTCGTCAAGATTGGCAAAGATGACGAAGCCACTTCTAACCTCGCCCGTGTTCGTAACCTTCCTATCGACCACGACCACGTCATCAAGGAAATCGCCGACATCCAACAACAACTCCATGAAGAGCAAGAAGCTACCCTTGGTCAAGGCTGGAAGGGCTACCTCAAGGAGATGTTCTTGATGCCTAACAACTTCTACCGTATTTACCTTGGTCTCTTCTCTCAACTCCTCTCGCAATGGTCAGGAGCGCAATCAATCACCATTTACGCGCCCGAGTTCTTCGCCCTGCTTGGCACGAAAGGCCAAAACGAGAAGCTATTCGCAACAGCCATTTTCGGTGTCGTCAAATTCGTAGCTGCTATTATGTGCGCTCTCTTCTTGGTTGATGTGATCGGACGTAAACGCTCTCTCGGTATCGGTATCACTCTCCAAGCCATTTCCATGTGCTTCATCGCCGCATATCTCACTGCCGTTCCCCAACTCAAAGATGGCGAAAGTTTCACCAAGTCCCAGAAACAAGCCTCTACTGCCGCCATCGTCATGATCTACATCTCTGGATTCGGATGGGCCATGGGTTGGAACTCGATGCAGTACCTTCTTAACGCTGAGATCTACCCTCTCCGTATTCGTGCTATTTCCAGTTCGATGGTGATGTGCTTCCACTTCGTCAACCAATACGGAAACTCCCGCGCTGTGCCCAACATGCTTCTTCCTACTGATGAGGGAGGCTTGAGCCCAGCAGGTACTTTCTGGTTGTTCACCGTTATCACTATGGTTGGTGGGGCTTGGGCCTGGTTCTTCATCCCTGAGACGGCCGGACGCAGTCTCGAGGGTATGGATAGGTTGTTCACACTTAAGTGGTATCAGATCGGGAGATTCGGAGAGGATGATGCGAACGTGCAGCAGGCTGAAGCAGACAGGTATGCGCATGAGAAGGATAATACCACAAGAGAGACGGTTACTCAGATCGAGAAGGTATAAAGCAATAAGCCATGGCTGCTGCCTGGCTGTGCATATTCGTAATGAATTAGATGACCTTGATGATATTTTGTTTACATTTCCATCTCCAGACTCCCATTCTGTGACTGCCAAGTGCCTTTCTTTAGTTGTGATTCTTTCCGAGCCATGAAAGAAATGATCTCTCAACATATCCGCTGCTGTATAATTTTTAGATCTGACAGTCTCGGTTGTCTTGGTTAGTTTTTAGCAACCGAGCACTCTTGTTTGTCCTCGCTTTTTTCGGCTATATAATTTGCGCAAGTCAGTTTTAGTGCGCCTTCCAGCTTCCAGGGGACAAAATTTTGTAATATGCAATCGTAGTACGAAGTTGAGTGCTAGGGCGACATAAAAATAATATGAGCATTACCTCTGAACCAGGCGGCTCATTTCAGTCTGGAAGTTCAAATGCTATCTGAACATCAAAGCAGTTTTTTTCTCTAATTAATCCATATCTCTTCGGTTTGAAAACCGTGATGACATTAAGACTCATCATGAGAGCTCCTTACAGAGAAGAAGATTCATTGAAATTGTACTTTGTCCATACCGGATACGCCGAACCGAATGTATTAACATTCAGACCTGAACATCTTCGATAAAATCTGACTGAGCTGGTCTCGGGATGACACGCAATTTTGCAAGATCATGTAGTGTCCGAAACATAGACTCATAAGAATCAACAGTGCCATGAAAGCCCATTTTCCGTGCCTTTCGCATACTCAAAGACAAGGCCCAACCTCCGATAACGGCCGAATCTGTGATACCGAATATCTTGCCTCGGTCTTCAAATGGATCGAGAAGTAAGTTGTGTTTTTTGGAGAGCTCTTGCCAAGCTTTCACTACCTCAGGTCTTTCGGACCATTCCATGAAGCTGAATGTCGATCGGACTACGCCAGAGGGACCATATCTGTATAGATAGTCAGCATTATTGTTGATTTTAGAAAGATTGACGGATTGTGAGTGGCTTGACTTACCCTCTTGGGGTCCCGTTCTTGTGCCTCGACCCAGTAGATCGGTACTTGGAAGTATCAGGCTCCGGTGGACTCCAATTTGTCCCATACCAGCTAGCCAGATACGGCCAGAAGCGACTCCAAGTAAAAGGCAGCCCATCCTGACAATTGAAGGCCTCGTTTCCAGCTTCAGGAGTAAGCACAGCCCATTCTTCCAAATAAGCGTTTAATGTAGCAGTACTCTGACAGAACTCCCTATCCCAAGCAATGTAGTCTCCTGGAAACTCCAACGGTCGATTGAGATGAGCTTGTACCGAAACATAGACAGCGATCCCGACCATGTGATTTAGGAAATTGTCCCGTACGGCCCCGATTACGTACGATGGACGAACGACGTTCCACTTCGTGCAATTATCTTTGCAGTATTTGAAGAGTATATCTTCTTGAGGGTAGTAGAAATTGCTTTCAAGAGTGACGCGAGCATCTGTCTCGAAAGACGGGCTGGTGGCGGGACCAATATGAAATCCGTAGTGCTTGGCACCGGTCTGGAGGAGAATTCTCTCTGGCTTGAGTCTCGACAAACGCAACGCTTCGAGGAAGTTGTTAAGGAGTTTTGCTGGCTGCATTAGTGTACTACCTTTATACTGCCTCGATTGCCTACATACCATTCACATCTGCAAGTATATCTGCATCGGACCACATGGAAAGAATGCCGCCCTTTTGCGAATGCTGCATATATGAAAAGAAGAAGACATGATCTCTAAACAAATCAATCCTTGGCACCTACTCAGAGCCAGAATACCAATTGGCGTTCCTTACACATGAACAATACGGGAATCAAGAATCTTGCGAATATGCGGAGGATCGGTTAAAAAATCAGCGCAGATATGCTCAACTCGAGATTTACCTTCACCGAGACCATCGAAGAAATACTCAGGCGGTGGTCTTCGGGAGAAACAGTAGATCTTTTTCCATCGCTGGGGAGCTGAGGCTAGAGCTTTGACCATGTGATAACCTGAGATACCATTCGCTCCAGTCACAATTGCCGTCAGCCCCGAGATATCCTTGTTGTAGGTGGGGAGTCCATGGAATATGCCTGTGGAGCGGACGGTTTGGTGAGTAGTAGCTGACATTGTGTTGACGGTTGGTAAGGTTTGAGAACTTCCGATTATGGCACCAGTGCAACAACAAAAAGAATTGATAATTAAGGTCGCTTGCGGAACCTCTAAGGCGACTCAACGCCTTGCGAGATTATATTATATGGATCCTGCGAGAAATGAAACTCTTCCTTGAGAAATCTGAGGTTCAATTGCCCGCGTGGCCCCCCTCGCTTAGCAGCTGTGTAAAGGACATTAGTTACACCCGTAAGCTGACATTTATGGTGACGATCACTGCAGTACAACGTCATAATTCCAGAAACATGATAATCAGAATCTTGATTCACTATGAGATCTTGGAAGTCTTTGCTATTATCAATTATCAACCGACCGAAGCCCATTAAGCTTACATTTGCCTACACTTGACATCGCCTCTAGATTTTTGCCCTCTTGAGCAAATGCAAAGTCGCTCAGGAGTACCCACTCAGGGAAGTACACGAGAATCCTGCACTAATACGGCATCAACACGGTATCACGGTCCCGGGCCGTGACTTAAGCGAATGTCGCTTAATTCCCCATTTTGGAGTATCAATAAGCGCAGGACTGAAATGTAATCCACAACATTTCAAGCGTTAGACTTGGATCGTCGCCTTTCAATTTGGATTTAGCATGTTCATCATCTACTCGATCGTCCGGGGCATGCGATCGCCAGAGAATAGTGACGCGGGGTAATTCCATGCAGCCGAGCTTTCACAGAGCTGCGCCCCCATGATCATAAAGTCGTTAAATAAATGAAAAGGAATAGCCGCTGAGAAAGTAAATAGTCTACATAATGAAGCAAAGTGCATTTTTCTCTTATCCTTATTTTCATGGAGAAACTGTCCAATAGATGCCTCCTTTTAGACCTCCGATTTAACGTCACCTGTGTAGTCTCCCGGTTGCTTCACCCGTAATCTCACAGTAGCGCGTGAGTGTCGCGTGGAAATGGTTCATGGATTCGAAAACATGATATATATCTATTTACCTACAAGTCACTAAACTTGATACAAAGTGAGACTTGAAGGGATTATGATCTAAGTTGATCTGTGGGAGGTAACACAAGGTCTTGAATTTCATGCTCGCGGGTTTCGAAAGGTCCCTGAAGCGTTAAAGATGAATAATCATAAAATTACTAGAGACTGCCTAATAATATATATCAACAGAAGGTAGTTCAGAATTGCTTTCGTAATATCGTATGATTCTCGCATTCAAGCAGGGCAATGTGAATCTAAAGGACGTACATAAAATGACATGCTTGAAGGATTAAGGCTGAACGTTGAGCAACGTTACACGTAACGGTCTAAAATCTTTTGTAACACATGGATCTATTACAAGGAGCGATCACCCCAGATTTGATTATATTTCTTCTTCATTCTCTTCCCCCAGCAAATATAATTGTTGTTTCCATTTAATCCGAATAAGCTAGTTGATCTATTATTAGCCGCAGTCACATGAAAATCGGCTCGGCCACAGTGACATCATTTGGCGCGAAGCTGAGTTGAATCCCGGTTGATTTCCAACTCCGTTATAGAGCTTCATCTTCTTGTCAACCTCCACATCAGACAATTCGCGAACTGAAGCTCTACGTCTTTATTACATTTTAACAAAATGGATCACCCAAGTAAGTGCTCTACACATTCGTAAATCGAATGAACGAGACGGTGTGAGAGGAAGAGATTCAAGCTTTCAATCGAGCCTGCCCACATCTTCTATCGCTATTACTTCGGAGTCGCATATATGGAACCATAATAGCTAATTAATATATCAATAGAGCGCCAAATATCCCATGTTATCCATCTCCTCACGGAAGGATCCCCGGCAGATCAGAAAGACGCCCTCGATGCCTACTTCCTCCCCGATGCTGCTTTTATCCACCCCCTCTGCCGAGTCCCCAGCTTCTCTCACTTTAATCTACCTTTAATCGGAGATGTAAATTCGAGATGGGTCATCTGGATGATCTATCGATGGTACAAGATTCTCTCTCCAAGGATTGTTCTAGATGTAGAATGCGATGGTACATTTCTGTGCCTACCTCATCTCCAATCAAATTATTAACAGCGAATATAGAGTTCAACCAAAAGTCCTCCATTCTCTTCGTCGAAATCAACCAGATATTCTCTCTCTTCTTCGTCCCCTTCTACAAATCCAACGTACATCTTACCACGAAACTGAAACTCGTCCAATCGGAAAACGACGGAAAATACTACATTAAATCGCAAGAAGACTTATATCAGATGAATGAAGTTGTCAAATTCTTTTGGCCAGGAGGAGCAACGATTATTTGGCTTTGGCAGATGTTTGCCACGGGCATGTGTATTTTGGGAGCTTTGTTGCTGGCGCCGATTACTTGGATCGAGCAGAGGCATGCAAATCAGGTCAATGGAGTCAACAAGGGTAATTGATTCGATTGGGGTGGCCTGTTTGCTTTTGAACGGAACGGGAGGTATGATTCCAGGGAGCTCTAGAAGCCATGCAAATTGTTTTTCTTTCTTTCTTTCTAGGAAATCCTTCTTGCAAGCGGTCAACTGGCGTTCAAAGACGGTGGTAGACATATGCAGCACTTTGTTCCAGAGAATACCACATTTTCTAGCGTGTTCTGGTGTTCTGGTGTTCTGTGCAAGAAGAATTTCCTCATCTCAAGACTCAAAGTATAATTCTTTTCCCCATCATCCTCCAGAATACATCTCAAGCACTTGACACGATCAGCAGCCATGTCTTCAGCACCAAGGAATGAAACGAAAAGGAGCCATGGCGAATTTGAGGATATGACTGACTTCCCGGACATCTCGTCACCTACGAGCGCAGGTAAGCTAAAGCTTCTATCTCTTAGATGATGCCATTAATTGATAATTGTTCACGCTGACACCCCTTGTAGCTGCAGGAGAGTATACTTTACCCCATAGACTTAGGTCTGGAATGGCAGAGACCACAACATCTTCCGGAGCCAACGCCGTATTCAATGAAACAGTCCAGCCAGTTGAAAATCAACAAAATCACGCATCCTCCTTGCAGCTCCTACCGTATAGACCCAAGATTGTGACGACTGATGAAGCATCACACTCTCTCCCTGATGGCCAAGTCAAACGCGAGTCACTTGATGACAAATCGGTCAGCACAGAGAATCTTAGAGATGAACACGAAATCAACCAACGAAAAATAGTCGGCCGCCACGCTCTCAGACTACAGCAACGCCGCGCTCGAGGCAAACCTGCACCAATTCCCAGCAATTATGATATCTTGCTTCAGGAGGAGCTAACTACTCCCGAGCACGAAGTTCTCAGAACCATATGGAAGGTTCGACGGAAATCCAAAGACGTATGGGCGGTTCTACAGGAATGGCACGACTCGAAAGACATGACAAAGCCGATGTCTAGCGCGAAACGGGACGAAATGACTATATTCAAGAGCCAGTCGGCATTACACGACAAACTTGAGACGATCACGCCTCCACCCGTTTTGCATAAGCATACTGTAGAAGCTGAATCACCTGCTAATTCCAATTCCAATGCCAATTTCAACATCAAAGGCAAAGGCAAAAGCATAGGCAAGAGTGACTCGTCTGACCCTCAGTTTAACCCACAACTCTATCCCGACCCACCAGAACTCCGGAGCGAGCGCGAAATACTCAGAAGGCTATGGAGTGTCAGAGGTGGATGGTTGTATATGCATCTTTGGACTACTCCCTACATCTCGACATTGTTACGTCAACTACACAACACATGGCATTGCCTGAATTTTCGGATCGCTTGCCATGAATGCGGGCTGGTCGACGAAGATGAAGAAATCCATCGGTATGTGGGGACTTTGCAAAACCAACTGCATGAGAGGATGGTAGAGTACAAAGCAGACTCCAGGCTCCAAGGGTTTTTTTCAGACATGGATATTGTCATCTGGCTGATCCTGGATCGGAAATGTAGCCATTGAGGGGTTGGCATTGAGGAGAGACGCAGGTGATCATGATTTCTATTCCCGGGGTGCGGATGGAACGAGAAACTTATGGTCAGATTTCGATCCTGTCACAGTATTGGTACGTGGAGACGCACGATTCGATACCTTGAGTCATCCTTGTTTAATTAATTTCTTCCTGGGTACAAGCTAGTAATCACCCCAAGCGGAATATTGGCGCGAGTTGCTGCTATCAAGCTGTGCTTAAGCGCAAGTGTGAAATATGCCTAGCAGTTGATGCCCTACACCAGAAATAATTCGATTTTCAGATACTTCCAATGCCAAGTGGCGCAATCACGACTTGCTTTTTCATCTAGTTCGCTTAATTTGTTCCTGGACTCTATTTGTATATCATTTCCCCCGAAAACCAAAATCGTATTTGTAGGTTTACATGAAGTCTTGCGCTAATTTCCAGTACAAGATTCTCATCATTCGAGGAATTCTTCACAGTGACCAATCATGTATGAAAACATCGAGCTTCCTCCTTGTCCGGCTTCTAGTTCGCAGCCATTTCTAGGCGCCAGATATCGAAAATTTCTGACATGATCGTACTCGTCTCTTTTTGGCTTGAACATGATCTTCGTCTGGAAAATTTCTTTGAGTCTTGGAGGTGGGTCAGAAGGTTATCATCGTATGGGCTCTTCCTATATAAAGGGGAAAGTCTCTTGTGAAGACCAGGTCCTTACCATCTATCGTCAGCTCTGGGTGCTGTAACGATGAATCATGATCTCCTATTGACGGAGAACTCTCCGAGCTTCTATTATCAGTCTCAGTCTTTTCCTTACGCTCGAACTTGAAAGTTGCTTTTGTCTGGTGTAGTCCTGAAAGTTCCAAGACCGCTTCTTTTTGTTGCGGCTCTGATTGAAATCCCCCCAGAATTTCTCCAAGGATTATTTCTTCCCTTCCTGATGCTCCTGGACAGGTCTGTGGAACGCCGGAAAAATTGCACAGATTGGAATTTCTGCTTGATACTGAGCGCTAAGGTTCAAGTCTATATTTCGGCGGGCTTCGAACGAATCGCTTTCATGCGGAATGTCTTCTTCCACGTTGCGGGCTTGCTTCAGGTTGACGTGGGCGCATGTTATATGCTTTGCCCATTTCTCTAGAATTTGGCCTTCAAAAACGTCTCGGGCAGAAGGCTTTGATTTGGCGACCTCAAGTGAAGTTCGAGGGATCTTGGAATCATTTTCCTCTTCCCTGGGAACAACTAAGAGTCAATATTTCGGCTATCCCTAGGTTTTTTTTTTTTTTTTCGGAAAGTGACACTTTCATGCTCGTTCAATGATCATTCAAGACCGTGGCGCAGATCCTATAGCCTGCATCAATCATGAAAGCCACGATTTATTGGATCGCTCTGCAACAAGTGTCAGCAAACGTGCCAATACTTCCTGAAGCTTTCAAACACACGAAGGCGTAATGAGATGGGAGATGTGGCAATGACTCTGCAGGTATCCGGAAAGATCTCGCGGTCACATTCGGTCGGAGAAGGTTTCGACCAGGACTGAGTCGTGGTGATCGCCCAAAAGTTACAATGGTCGAATTCGACTTTGTCGGTGAGCTGTCCTATAACCCAAGCTAAAGTGATGTTCGCAAGTGTCATTCATGTCTTTGTTCCCGCCACCAACTTCGCTATGATTGCAAACCAGCGCTGTCTGAGCCGTTTTTCCGAATCCTTTTGGCCTTCGTCACATTCCATCGGCTTATATAGATCGAATTTCTCACCGAGCGCGGGAGCTTGGATACCGAGTTCGATATTTTGGGGCATATTCTCGCAGACAGTGCGGTATTTACGTCGAAGAACTGCCCTTACAGTATCCCATACAGCACAGATCTCAATTCTGACATTATGATTCACCAAAATCCCCCATGCTCGGAGGTCTTCACATTTTTTCGGCAGCAGTGCTGCATTTTTACCGAGGGTTTCCTGCACCAGGTCTCCAGGTTCGAGGTGTCTCCATATTTTGAAGAGCTTGGGGAGGTGGTGTAGTCCGCTCTTGGTCAATAGTCCAACCTCATCGATGAATTGGGAAACACACCGCACGGTGAATGCACTTCGAGAGAACCCAATCAAAGATTATCTCATCCTTGGGACCGGACCAATTCCGGCTGATGAAGCTGTAGGCTGCACGAAAACCTTTAGAGAGACCTAAGCAGCCTTAGCATAAGATCCCGGACAATTTTCAGGAGTACGATTTTCTCCCACTCATCACGTCTAGGTTGCTGGCAATTCTACCTGTAACAGTGCCAATGCCGAGTTGGTAGTGTAAAATTTGGACGAAGTTTCGAGGACTGGGAATCTTGTCTACACCCTTTTCCGCCTCAGTCCCATCATTGGTTTTTGCTGCGTCTTCTGTCGTCGGTTGATCATCCGTTTGGGAGGCATCAATTAGCTCGATCGCTTGGTTGTTCGGCGTTTCATCTTTCTTGTTCATGATATCGCCTTCCCTATGCATGTCGCCTTTCATGGGTTTCTTTGGTTGCCACGTATCGACGTAGTCGATGCATCTTGAAACTTTGCTAACATTGGTAAGTTGCTGGCCTTCTACATCACCAACAATCCAAGTTCCATCGCAGCAAACAATGAGGCGTCTGTTTTGAAGTTTCGGCTCTTCTTTTTCAGGGTCTATCTGAAAAGTGCTATTGGCAGTAACTAGGGGGGTTCCGGTGGGGTTGGAAATGCTGCCGGATATTGATGACGATCTAGGCTTTTGATTTGTGCGAATGGGGTGTCGCTTGAAAACATGAGGGTCACAGCATTTTTGAATAGTTGAAACGCTACAGAAATTTGATCGTATGGGTCAGATTAGCGAGGTGAAGATGATAACTGTAGCTTATGCAGTCATTCTATGAAGGTTTGAACTCTCATTAGTAAGATTAGAATGTAGCGCTTACAGCACTTACTTACTTATACCCACTTCTCGCTCTCGTGAAAACCTAAACTACAATGTAAATAGTAAAGTAGAGTGTAGTTGCATTTTTCATCAGAGGTACTTATTAGTCTATTCTAAAGAAAAAACTGGAATAAACAAACAGATTCCCAGTGATAAGTCCATTTCCCCATTCCTTTTGACGTTCATGGGCCAAACGAGGAGAGAGATTCTTGATAGGACCGCCGCCATATCCAATCGGTAACCAAACAGGAGATTCTGGATCAACCCTTCCTTCCACCCATCCATTTTTTGTTCATCACACAACCGTACTGAAAGGTTATAGCATATACCCATTCATCACACCAATCCCCGCATTCGCTGCACCTATACTATCCGTTCCACCACTTCCATCAATCCCACTCTCCATACCCATCTCCATCTCCCCAATCTCCACCAACTCACCCACTTCTCCCTCTCCTAGGCCCCCGACCCCCACACTGCTCGCACAGAGAGCAGTAGTCGTCCTCGGCGGCGACACACCTAGCGCAAATCCAGATCTCGCAGCCATCCTCGTGCTTGCTCGTCTTCTTAATGGCGATGCTGTAGCGGCGTGGACATGGTAGAGCTCTGCGTAATCGGGGGCTGGGCCGGCGCCTTTGCTGCGGGATTGGGCGAGTGGCTGCTTCTGGATGTGGTCGCTGACTGGAGGTCGAGCCTGATGATCAGAATGTCGATGTGATTGAGGCTGTGGGTGATGGATGAAGAAATCTGGACTCGCGCCACCAGAACTTAACGTCGAGCCTGACTTCGATGCTGAAGCAGTACCAGAAGCAGGTCCAGAGATAGTGAAATCCATCGTACTGAAATCCATTCCTGTCAACTCATGGTCGAATTCTGCCAATAATTCCTCATCGCTACCAATCATGCCCATCCCTGGGACCTGATGTCCCAGATATCCAATACTGGAACTACTGAGACCATGCATAGCTTTGAATTTGCGTAACAGCTCCACATCATCCGCTGCCGTCTCTTCCATCCCCAATACCTCCCTTGCTTTCGCTCTAATCTCTTCATCCGAAGGACAATGTCCCGCGGCAAGCGAACTCCGCATGTAATCGCCCAGTTTCTGCTCCAGATCTCTCGAGCAGAAAACCTGCGCTGGTTTCGCCCACCTCCCTGCCTCAGACAGGCCCTTCACAAACCCCCTCGCTGTCTTCCCACTCACATTATACGTCTTATGGTCTATCGTCACAGGGACATCAACGTTTTCCGGGAACTTCTCCGCAGGAGGCGGAATTTGAGGTGATATAAATGGAGGTGAAAATCCAGTTCCGCCATCAGCTATACGCCACGATGGATGTGTTAAGGGGAGACCTGGGCCGAGAGAAGGTGAGGATAGACCAACGTCTCGCTTGAAGCGGATAAGCCATTCGGCGTTGTCGGCTGCTGTCTGGTTCCAGGGGTCATCGTCGTCGTAAATTACCCAGCGGGCTTGGTTCTGGATCTCGGCGTCTGAGGGGAGCTGTGTGGTGCGTTAGCATCGCATATACAAGTGAATTATGGGACTAGAGTAGGTGGGCCAAAAGAGGAGGAAATACTGACATGTTGATTCGGGTTGTTAGCCGACATACAGGTCGTCACAAACCTCGTCAACTCCCTCACAAGTCTCCCATAACAATTTGCATCATTCAAAAAATACTTCAGCGGCTGCGTCGGGTTCGTGTTGGTGGATGGTTGGTTCATAATCTGTCTAGGAAATGATGCTTCGAGAATTGGGTGTGTATTTTTTGTGCGGACGCTTTCTAGACGTGGATGCATATGGGTGTTCTTGAGATCCCAGTGTAGGGTTTTTGGAGATGCTTGGGAGCTTTCAGTTGTGTCGGATACCTCGGGCATGTTAGGCCTTGCGGAGTCGATGGTGATAAGACCGGCTTGCTGTTTGAACTGTTGGAGCATGGACGGGTCGTCCATTGCTGTTTGGTTCCATGCGTCGTCGTTTTTGAAGACGATCATCCGTGCTTGGTTTTGGAGCTCGAAATCGCTCGGAAAATTCCGGAGAGAAGTTTGGAAACGAACCCAGTCTTTCAACTCGTGTACTAGTCTGAGGTGGTTGTGAATGCTGTAATCAATACTCTTGTCATCCAACGATCGTACCTCCTCCGAAAGTATCTCAGAGCTCCTAGGCAAGCCAGACCTTTCCCTGAACCCTCTCAACCAGCACGACGAAGCCATGACCAAGTATTTGAACCATACAAGCGCAGGCTGACACTTATAACTCGATTGGTGCTCATGCTCCTCCAGGATCCGGCAGCATTCAGCCTGGAGTTCACTGTCCGTAGGAGTTAATCCCAAAGCTTGTCTACTCTCCACAAACGACATCAGAGCCCTTTGCTTGATACATGTCGACAGAGCGGATTGCGCAAAATCTGAAGCGACTCGTACGTTGACCAATTCCACTCCTTTGATGCAGGAATCGTTTGGTGAGCCCGGTCGTCCTGAAGCTTTTTCTTCCGTGGTTCCAGAAAGTAGAATGAGATCGCGAAACCAGGATCCCTCGGGATGGCTCTTGCCAAAGGCGATGTTATCTGCCGTCCGAACGATACTGCGCGCTTCAATTAGCAGATCTAAATCTGTGGGCGCGGCGCCTTTCATGACTGCATCGTGAACGTATTCGACTAAGCCGATTTTTATTTTATCTTCCAGGGTCTTCTCGTCGCTGGCCACTTCTTTCGAAGCTTCGAATGGATTCATGCTATTCCTTTCATCGTGAATAAGATCTGTTAAGTCACATTAGCTTGTACGCCAGTCGGAGAGAGGAAGGGGAAGACATACAAGGTGGCATTCCATTTTCAATAATATCCAAAACCTGCGGCTCAAATCCCCAATCACCCTTCCAGTCAGCCATAGATTTACCACCTTTGAAATGCTCCGCCAGATGATCGACTCTGGTGGTCCAAGCATCCATCACGATGCCGCAAAACCCGCAGCGTGAGCGTATCGCAGGCGTAGCTACTTTCCATGTTTCCATGGAGAAGGATTGGAATTTGACGTCGTGGACTAGGCTCAGATGTTGACGAAGATGGTCTTTTCGATAGAAAGTTCGCTCTTCTAGTGATTTTTCGGCACAGTCGGAATGATTGTGCATTTCTGCGTGCTCGGAGGAGGGGCTTGGGATCCCACAGTAGACGCAGCGAGTGTGGCCGTCATCGGAACAATATTGTGCTGGTCCATCGGGTGAGCATACCCACCGTTCGAGAGACAAATGAAGGGTCTTTTCATGCCTTTGCCAGTCATGCTTGGTTTTGAACGTTTCGGTGCAGAAAGTACATTGGAAAACTCGAGGAGGTCCAGATGCTATTTTGACTGCGACAGGTTTGGTTGCTTGACGGCGACGACGCCGTCGTCCTCTGGTGCCGAAAGATCCGAACGATCCATATGAGCCACGAGACTTGTAGGAGAATGCTGATGCGAATGAACCACCACTAGAGTGGGAAGTCCCTAGACTGCTAGTAGATGAGACGTTGCATAACGAACGACTCGATCCATTATCAGTCTGATCATAGCTAAGTGACGGACTGGCGAGACCAGAAAAGTAAGTTGATGATGTGACAGCTTTAGCAATAGCAGTCACGGAAGCAGGTTCGTTTTCGGGAGGGGAATTTTTCCATCTTTCCAGCGGATTCATGTTTTCGAGTGCAGGGGTTGATCGTCTGGGAATGTCCATGCCATTAGGATAGTTCTGAACACTAGGCGATGTTGATCGTGGTGGGCAGACCTTACCCCGCCGGCGAGCATTGGCAAGCCAGTTGGTGATCTGGGTCTTGTTAAGTCCTGTTTGACGTCTGAGACCATCCTTCTCCTCTTCGGTAGGATAGGGGTGAGAGTGGTGAGTTGATAACCAGCCCCGAAGTATCCGGATAGATTCCCTTGAGAATCGAGCACCAACTTTAGGAGCAACCTCTGCGGATTTCTCCTTGATGTTCTCATCAGAGGAATTGGGCGCCGCTGGATTACGCATCAAGTCCGATCGACCGTGGGCGAGGGAGCCTTGACAAAGTCCCTGACACTGAGGCGTGTAAATCTGTTGTTTGACCTTGAGATCCAAAAGATCCTCCAGACCCCAAGCGGCCGGGAAGCCCTTCTCTTGGGCCTTGCATTCCCGTGCAAACGAAATACAACTCTCACAAGAGCCGATATTGGGTCCTTCTCTGATGACTTTACACTCAGACCCTTGTTGAGAGCAATGCTCACAAGGATCCGGGCCAGTGTCTTCGTTGTCATTAACAGTCTTCGGAACACAAAATGGACAACCACGGTTGTTCTTGATCATCAAATCCGGTTGAGTCAAGCTGCATGAATGAAACAATGCAACGCAGCTCGTACACGAGCCCTTGCGGTAACCTTCCTTGATGACCTTGCAATGAAGTCTCATTCGTTGGCAATAAGAGCATGGGCGAGCGGGCACATCCATACCATCAATCCATCTGGGAAAATCCATGAAGTCGGCCGGAGCCATCACAGTGGTGTCTTGCATGGCCGTCTCGGGGAGGGAGTGGTCATTGAAAGAAAGAGGGGGCTGGGGTTCTTGGGAGGAGAAATTTTGAAGACATGTGAAGTGATTCTCGTCATCTGTTTGATTGACGAAAGCTAAGTCTATGTCATACGGGCCGGGCGCCATGAGCTGGTCGAAATCCAGACTTTCGGCATTGGTAAAGTTAGGTTCGGAATCAAGGTTGAGATCGATGTCTAACTGGGCAGCGTCTTCGAAATTGAAGAACTCGTCCATTGTTTCTTCGTCGATGGTTGTCATCTAGAGGGCGCGGGGCCCGGTGTACTCAATGGGGTAGATGAGAAGCACACTGTAGTGTAATAGCCCTTTCGGGTGATTGAGTGATGCTTTAGGCTGGAAGGCCAATATCAGGTCAAGAGAAAGGCGTCAGAGGGTATGTGCGATGATGGATTCAAGATTGGTACATACGAGACCGTAAGACGAGATGTCGAATAAGGGATTATCAACACACCAAGACAAGTCAAAGCAAGTCAAAGCAAGTCAAGTCAAGTCTAGATCGAGAATATCGTATATACAGGGGAATTATGAATGTGAAGGACAATCTCTCGAGGATATTTGAGGTCGAGAGATGAGATGTGTTGATAGGAAAAGGATGTATGTGAAGTCCGTATGAATGAATATCCAATTGCACAGTCAGCAAGATGTTTCCAGTCATCCTCGTCCTCCCACCCCACCTTGAGCAAGTGCAAGCGCGAGCCACAAGTGAGTGCAATACAGTACAAGTGTAGAAGCGGGGTGGGTCCCGCGTTGTCAATTTCTTGATGCGCGCGCCCTTCAACATCCCAGTTCGGCGGTAGCACGGCGTACTACAACTATATTCAAATAATATTCCTCCGATTGGGTAATTCTAATCGCTTTTTCTTACATGTGCATGTGAATATACCCCCACCGCTTCTTACGGAGTAGATTCGTCCTTGGCATTGGCCTACAAGTGAGTATTGCTTTGGGCTGAGGCTCAGACGAAGCCTCTTTTTATCTCTCGTCTTTTCTCGCTTTCTTCTCCGTGTATACAAGAGTCGATACTTTCCTATATATCGTCTAGTAGTTTATAATCTGAACGAAGAGTTTTGGCCGACCCGAGAATGTACTGTTTACCTAGATACATAGGATTGCTTTATTCACCGAAGATCTGCCTAAAAGTCTTGATCTTCGTGCTCTGGCACATTACCTTAAGAGGAAAGGGCAGGTATGAATTTATCGTCAAGTGACGGTCTCTGGACGGTTCGGTATATGAATGAAGGCAGGACCTAAGTACCCATTTGAACAGGAAATTGGCAATAAAATGAATCTCATCTTAATTATCGTTACACTGAACTAGATCAAAGCAATGTGTAAATAGACTCTGATTCGTAGCGGTCTAGTAAATCCCCGAATGAAACAGCTCTTCCCTCCTCAAAGTATGTCATGCACAGACCGATGTCTCCCAAGATGCTTCCAAAGGTCTGGGATAGCTTGCGACACCCTGTGGCATGTCCTTCTCCTCATTCATGATATCCTCGATATACTGCCTTCCTTCCTCGTCTGTGTCGGTGACTACGTCAAGCGTCTTTGCATCAAAATGAGAATACATATTTGTCAAAGCAGCGAACACTTCGAGTGGAGCGGAATGTGCGAATTCCCAATCGATCATACCCACGATATTGTATGCATCATCGAAAAGTATGTTATGCGGTAGGAAGTCTCGATGAACGATCGGATAGCCATTCTCGCAAGCGACTATCTTTCTCGACTCCATTGCCGACTTGAGGCGTGAAGGGAACGAAATCACTGCCCGTTTGAGGCTTCAAAGCCCTTCGTTGTCTTCAGGTTGATCACGGAGAAATTTCATATTCCCGAACTCGGCATGAGCGGCCCACGAGAGGAAATAATCCACCGCTGATGAAAACGGTCCTTCAAAGCCAAATGCGGCTGGAAGTGGACCAATATCGACCGTCCCGTTTGGCCCCAAGACCAGCGATCCAAGCTTGCTGATCTTCGCAGTTGCCATTTGACACTAATAACATGAATAGTCAGCAAGACGAAAATACTGGTAAGAGCTCCTACAAACCTGTATTGAAGCAATCGACTTCCGGATCCCACTCTTTTGCTCGTCACTGAGTATGCCAGGGCCTCCAAGGTCGAATAACATGTTGCCTCGTATACATTGCATTAGCATGTATGGAAGCTTCCCAGTGTTCCCATAAATCGATGTCCTGTATCCAAATATGGTTGGTACTGGTACATTGGTGCTCTCCGCATAGTATTTCATTGTTGCAATCTCGCTCTCCATGGTAAACTGTCGTTCAGCCGTCCACCATTTCACTATTTCGCTCGGATCAGAGGTCAAAGATGCTGGAACTATAGGAATTCGTACGAGCCATAACTCGCCTCCGTCGATAGATTCGAGACGACGGACGATATGGCGTCCTCCCGCATGGTATGGACCATCGAAATTGCATGCCCGGCCACCATTCAAAATCTGCGCTTCTTGGAGCAATGCGGTCCAATCTGTAAGCTGAAAGGTGTGCGCGGATGGCTCGTCGTTATGCTGGCCTTGCCAACGGAACATGGATGGTTGAGACATACGAAGACTGGATTGACATTCTGTGTGGAGTGGGAAGAGTGGGAAACTCGAAAGATATATCCCATCACAAGAGTTCAATTCTTACGCCTAGATAGTTCACAATCCGAATATTCCGTTTACCTAGATGCCTAGGATGCTTCATTCACCGAAGAGAAGATATACCCAGAAGTCTTGATCTCCCTGCTCTCGTGTACCGCTTAGGTAAGAATTATAAGTACGATGGTGGGGTGCCATCTGCAGGTGCAAGTAAGTGTAAGTGCGGGGGAGAGCTGGCTAAAGGCAGGTAGGTACTGTACGAGGTATCTTTCGGAGAGTCCCAAGCTGTATATATATCTCAGAGTAAGTTCCATAGTAGATTTCCTCATCATCTTCTCTTTCGTTACTATACTCTCACCACTACCACCACCCCCACTATCACATTCACATTCGCATAGCAGAAACATGTCCTCCCTCATCCCCTTCCAGACATTTCCCCCATCTCTCAACCTCACCACCCCCTCCCCAAGAACAACCAGCTTCTCCCTCTCCCCAGACCCCTCGTACGCAACCGACATCTGGCGCAAACCAACAAACCCCATCTCCAATCCCACCGACCCGATCTTTACATTCAACGCTCCAATCATCTACAAATCAATCCCACTCTCGAAATTCAAGCGCGCTCGAGTAACTTTCGAAGCGACCTACCAGACCCTGTTCGATCAAGGCGGATTAATTCTAGTCTTGCCATCCGAAAATGGAACAAGTGGTGTAGAGGATATCGCAGAGACGAGCAAATGGATGAAGACGGGTATTGAATTCGTCGAGAACAAAATTTGGGTAGGCACAGTTGGATGCGATAGGTGGGCGGATTGGAGTTTGGCGGATGCCGGTATCAGGGACGGAAAGGGGGAGGGGAGGAAGATCGTTACGATAGAGTTGGAGCGGGAGAAGGAGAATGGGACGTTGTGGGTTTATGCCATTGGGGAGGATGGCGGAAGAACACCGCTTAGAGAGATCACGTATGTACTTTGGATCCCCTTGGTTCCCTGATGCATCGGTGTTCTTCTTTGCCGGGACGTCAATTTCATATTGTGAGCATTGTATCATTTCGAGCTCGGATGACTTTTCCCCCACGAATCACTAGTTTCTAGCCTCTTCTGAATCATTGGATTCCCGTGAGATGAATCACAGATCTTGACTGACGCTTTCACGCACAGATGGATACTCAGCCCTCAAGGCAATGGCGGATCACCTGATCGCGAAGCATGGGTTGGTATCTATGCCGCAACTCCAATTCTTGAAGGGAGAGATAAGAATGGTGCTTTGTGCGTTGAATTTCGGGATTGGGAGTTGGAGCTCGAGGAGTAGGTTAACTGCCGGTCTGAAAGTAGGCTGCAGGTGGAAAAATTAAGGAGACGATGCATTGCCATGGATATGTCTGAGAGCATAAATCAGCACTATCAGCTTCACGGTAGACAAGTAATGATAACTTGAGTATTTTGCTGTATATATTTATGTTTCAAGGTCTCGCTTTGCTAATCATGCCAAGCGAGCTCATGCACTTCACTACTTTCCAGGCACCATAATGCCGTTAACACGTACCTAAGCCATGCAGTCTTTCATTCCGAGTTCTCCACAGCCATATGATTACAGTCTACACCACTCGCTCCAGGACTTCCGTATTCCCATGTACGAAAAAGCGATCTATCACTCATCACCCTCCAATTCCACATCCCCTTCTCATCACGCTCCTTCCTATCCACCTTTCTCGAGACGTGTAAGACTTTCCCCCGCGCTCGTCCTCACGTTCAATATATTTCCTTCAGAATCGCCTCAACTGCATCCATCCTTGTCTTCAAATTCCTTCGGTCCGCATCTGCCTTGAGCGTATTGACGAGGATACCACTTAAGGCTTCAGTGACTGCCTTTTCTAGTTTCACAACCTGTTCTTGCAGGTTTGAGATCTGGATTTGGGCTTGGAGATCAGCTCCAGCGGCATTTTTGAGATTGTCCATGTTATTCAAGGAAGGGGAGAAATGGGATGGAGATTTGTTTTTCCTTGGACGGGTGGACAGGCTTGAGGTGAAGACGAGGGTTGTGGATTCTGGAGCTTGGAGGTTTGATTGTGTGGATAGGCGGTTATGGCGAGTAGGTTGAGGGAATTCTCAAGTTCGGAATATGCGCCTTTGGGGTTTGGAGAGTGCTATGGAAGATAACTCGGCAAGAGGATGTTACTTTTATTCTCTGGAAAGAAGGAAGAGGAAAGGAAGGTGCAGGAATCAGGTTTGGCTATATATACAGTTACTTACTCGACAGTGAGATAGATTCACGACAACATTCTATTTTCGGGTACTGTAGCTCTCCACCGAGTTCGTGACGAAGAAAGCCATGTCGCAAAAGCAAAAGCAAAGAACGTAGTCATCGTCCGTTCGTGATTCATCACATGATGAATTACTTCTGAGGGATGGCGTTGCCCATTGGCCGTTTATCGGGTCATGCTAAGGAAGAATAGACCGAGCGACGATTTCCTCGTACTTGATTATTCGAAGTGGCCTGACCTCCAGTGTACACATAGACGAGATGGAGCAAAGTATCTCGGTCATATATTGAAACAGCTTAAAAGGCACCCATCGCTCACACACACAATTAGATACACACGCTACATTGCTATCTCATAGTGATCTTAATAGGCATGCCGGTAAACAACGCTCACATTTTTGACTTACACCATCAAAACCTCAGATATCTGATCATCAAACTTTAATAGCAACCATCCATCACACATCTAGCCAGCTATTCTCAAGAACTCCAATCTTTCCTGAAGCATTATCGCGTCCAACCGCAGACTCATCCCGACCACCAGTGCACAGGCCGTCAAGTCTTCTTACAAGCGCCAGGGTAATCTCTTGATTATCATCGAGCTCGTTCCTCGGATCACATGATCTGATCTTGCAGAGCGATGGCTTGGTGTTGGGAGATCGGCGACGGAAGGTGCTGGGGGAGTTCTTAGAGGTTTACGATTGTTTTCCGCCGCGGCCGCGGCCCCCATACAGTAGTCAGATACTTGGATGTGCAGAGAGGAGGCGTGGCTTCAAGGGCATTGCAGCTTCCAATATGTGTGTGGGTATAGCAGGAAGTTCCGAAGTTCTCCAACACCTGGAAAATGGAGACGGGGAGTCTTTTTGTGGGTGGGGGGTACTTGTCGTTCTCTACACTTGGACCCTGTGTAGTCAATGTGGCCGCAGACTTTGAAAGCTGAAGGAGAATTGCTCCTATGACTGAGATACTTGCGATGGCTCTAACGTTCGACTGTTCCCTTGGTTTGACTGGTTAGGTTCTTTGCAGTCACAGCATGGAATAAAGCTTTTTGAATCACCTCCCTATGCGGGTGTGTCATTTCATGATAGAAAGTAATATATTTATTATTCAGCAGTGAAAGTAATATACGAAGTCGGGAGGCAACCTGGACCACCTAAACCACGTCAACTAGCCCCACTGGTCTTTCCGTCATGGAATCTCACACCCGGATCTTGTTCATAATGATGATGATGATGATGATGATGATAGCTCCATATGCGCAGGTTGAGAAACCAGTGTCGTCCATTTGCAGCAAGTTACTGCGAATGCTTCTTGGACGACTTCTGGGGGAGACAGTTCGAATAACCTGGCCCGTCTTTCTTCGATCCTGGTCCAGGAAGGACGAAGGTACCGGACCTGATCGATTGGCCTGGGGAGTCAACAGGGAAAGAACCTCCCGTGAAGCCCAGCACGACCTTCCCCTCGGTTCCGGGGAGGATCTGCAGAGTCCTGGTGTATCCGTGAGGAAGTCCACTTTCAATCGTCTTCCACGCATCCGGATGGCCGTACGCGTTGTTGATGAAGAGGAGACCACCGTTCCCGCTTTCGCTCATTACAATCGTCCCGTTCACCCCGCCAGCTGGAGTCCAGACGATTTGCGGTCCTGCGTTGCCCACCTGCCTGTCCGCGCCGCTGCCCACCACCACGGGCGTTTCTTTCTCGCGGTTCATTTCAAACGGCGAGTCACCGACCCGGTAGTGTACCGGCACATTCACTGTCGGAAAGGCAGGTGCAGCCCAGAGCTCGTAGGCAAAAATAAACTTGCCGTTGCCCATCTGGGCGATGGTGACCATGCCGGGTCGTGTCCCGTTGTTGGGGTTGATGGCATCGATGACGACTGAACTCCAATTCACGAGGTCTGTGGAGGTCTGGTGAGAGAGCGTTTGGGAAGATACCTCAGGATATCGTGAATCAGAGTAAAAAAGGCCGAGTTTTCCATCGTGTGCATACAGGAGTGGTTCCAATGCGGCATCTCTGTGTATGATGGAGCCGACGGCTGGGGTTGATACGTATTCCCATGTTTTTCTGGTCACACGATACCTTACTTAGCACAACCGAGAAACACAACCGTAGGAAAGCCCGAAGGAGAGCCTTCTTCCGGGCCGATGAACAAGTGTTGAAGTGAAGGGGAGGGAATTTCAGACATACCCTTTGTCACGGCTAGCATGCAACTCAATCACCACTGGCTGATTGGACTTCCACGCAGATCCCGCCAGCAACACCGTGCCAGCAGGGAACTTCCCGTAGTCCTCCGCCGTCTCAAACAAAGCCAGGTGCGCTATAAGGTCATAATCTGCTAGATGGAAATACACCCTCGATAGCTCCGACCATGTTTTCCCGAGATCGTTTGATTTCCAGATTGGCGCGTATGTCTTGTTGGGAGCGACCTGTGACCATGTTGCTAGGACGACGTTGTTAGTCTCGCAGTGCTGGTTCAGAACCACGGTGCGACCATATAGCGCGATATGTGAGGCCCAGCTGGCTGGAGGTGTAAAGAGTGTGACATTGCCGGTTGGGACGTAGCCACTCGCGACTCGTGCTCCTCGAGGGGATAGAGAGGTAGGCGACGCGACAGTGAGTCCTACGAGGGTCAAAAGGAGTGTAGAGAAATGCATCCTAACGAGTGTGGGTATAGCGCGTTGCTGTGTCACAATTTGGAAGGACGGGAGGGTAAGTCGACTATTTACCATAACCTCCACTTTCCTTTCATTGCGTGATTCAATAGTCTTTCTTTGCGAAGTATGTATAAGATGAAGTGAGCCAATATCGAAGTGCGGACGCACCAACGACAACAGAGGTGGTGGATTGCGTACGGAGTCTAATAGCGTAATCTTACCTTTTCCGTCTGTGCTAAATTCCCAATGAAAGTATATTTTACTGCCAGAGGAAAATTCAAGAACGCGTATTGGCTTACTAGCTCAAGTCCCTTACAGGATGCAAGCTCCGAGTTGTAATATGACGCGTAGACTGCAAATGAACGATAATCTGGGTCTGTATGAAGTAAATTAAATACTTAACTTACCTACACCATGGGGAAGGGCCTTAATGTCTGCTTCGAAGCTAATTTCCATTAGATCCTATATGAAACCAAAACAAGCCTGTCAACGCGGGGTAGGAATACCGAGATTGGAAAATTAGAAACTTGTCTGTCTATATTAACTGATCAGTCACTAATTGAATGTCAAATATTAAATATGCTTCGTACAGGGGGTAAATAATGTATAGTTCTTGGCAGTGCGCTCTACATGCTTTGTGACTATTTTGCCCATTATACTATACAGTATTGCTTTCTCATTGGGTAGCTCCTGTCGTGGAGACTCCTTGTAGGAGAATCTCGTGGAATAATTCACAGACTCTACTTTGCACAATATTTACCACTTATACCAAATACTGCAGCTTGCGAGTAGACTAGTCGTACGAAAGTTTCAAAGCATGTGATCTATAACCTTGTCACTACGCTTAGATCATCCTGGACAGTATACACTTGATGGACACATACCGTGTTAACTCGCAATCTATGTACCGGGTACTAGCAATTTTAGGGATGAAATGTCCAATCTACTTAGTACAGGTGGTAAATAATGTACAATTCTAGGCCGTGCACGCTAGATGCTAAGTAATGCTGCTTTTACACTTTCCCCTAGAATTTTGTATATGCTCCTCTAGCTTCAATCACTGCCTTATATCTCTCTGGTTTCCCTGAATAATTCTCTAATCCTTTCAGTACTTATTAACTCCTACGCTTCTTGTACTACCTCTCGTAGTCTCTTATAAGAGCTATATACCTCAGGGTAATTTGCCTTAATATAGTCTTTCATCTCGTCCTATACTGTCTCGATTGGATTCAAGTCAGGGGAGTTTGCGGGCTAGTAAATAGGAGTAATACCTATAGCTTCAAATACCGAAGTTATGAACTTAGAAGCGTGCCCTTTTGCGTTATCTTATTGAAATTCAAGCTCCGGGTGCTCTACTAAGAGCTCTTGAATCAAAGGAACGATAATTCCTAAGTAGGAGCCTTCGTTAATTATCTCCTAATCCTTCTCCCAGAATAACCCTTTATGCCGGCCGTATTTCCCTGATATAGTACTCCAAAACATCCACCCGATCTTCCTTTGATATCGAGCCTCGATACAATCAGGGTGATATTCCTCTTCGTAGCCAATTTTCCTAGTAACCCACTTCTTAGTATGCTTCCCTGGTTTTACCCAAGTTTCATCACTCCAAACGACTGAAAACCACTGATCTTCGGTCCAGTCTTCATATTCAATAGCCCACTGAAGTCGTGCAATTTGATTCGTATAAGAAAGGTCTGGTTTTCGGCGTGCAATTCGTCGAGCAAAGCCTTCCTTCTTGAAGGCAGTACGGATAGCAAAAAGGCCTATATCCCACTTCAAAATTGAAGGAATCTCGACCCAAGGAGTGCGGCGGTTTTCCTTTGAGCTAGTAACCTATTCGATAAGGCGTTTTTGTTGAGGGGTATTTAAGTGAGCTCTTCGGCCTCTCAAATAGTATTAAGGAGTAAGGCGAGTTGATAAGGCGTATTATACTTGACGTCGAGTGAGGTTTAATTGAAGGGCAATTTGATCTTGAGTCTAGCCGGCTTCGAAATAGAGGGTTTGACAGCGAATACGTTCATCTCGAGAGGTCTATCTTATCGGAGTCTTTAGAGTAGGTACACTTAGTGATAATTCCATGCCGAAAGTCTTGAATTCTGGCCGGAAAAGCGGCGAATTAGCATAGATTTATCATTGGGTAAGACTCTTGTAGAGGACCCTTGTAGTAGAAACCTATAGAATAGTGCACAGACTATGATTTGTACATTATTTACCACATGTACCAAGTACAGAAAGTCTTCACTGTGCGAATAATGTCTTGAAATCAAAACGAAACGCCTTGTCTATCATCTACCCGAGGGGGTATCCGAATTTGTAAGTCAAGTTATACTTTCAGAAATAGTCTATTTATGCTTCGAGATGATTAATATTCCTTCTATCTCCACCCCAGTAGTCAGCCCTAGCCTGGCATTGATGACCTGAATGGTCGAAGAACGACGCTAAAACTCTAGCATCAAACTCAATTACGATGTCAACAATCCAATCTCAAACGCTTATAAGGAACATTCGCAAGGTCTTTTTCCCCATACCATAATTCGGACCAATAACGGAAGTGCGGACTCGGCTCCCCGGATTCTCGGCAGAACAAGTCAGCAATTTGTCAGATCTTGACGCGATTGCTCAATTAATCAGGCTGAGACTTGGATACTAAGTATATTGAATATAGAGAGCGACAAAGTATGTGATTTCCCTAAGTAACCTTATAGCTTTGCAGACACGATGTACCGTTGGTCTACCGGTAGCTTGGTATTGTAAAGGCCCTTGGGATATAGTTCTTGCCTCGATGCTCCCCGAACCCTTGTGAAGTTGTCGATTTGATAGAAGAATCGGTTACTATACTTTCTTGACATTCGAGACTTCCCATCTTGAAAGGATAGATGGAGATGGCAATAAGCACACTCATACACGTCGAAGTGATCTGGTAAGAATTGGCAGCTAGGAATTTGTTTTCTGGGCAGGGTCCGCTATTCTCGCTTAAGAGGACCCTCACAGTGCAATCTAGATAAACCAACCAGTTTGACTAGGTATCCCGGCTTCGTCATTGAAGAAGCTTCTCAAGAAAGATATGAAGGATAATTGAGTCCTTGTTAGAGCCAATCATATGGTTATACCAATCTGTCATCCCAACAATTTCCTGCTCTAATTTCTGAATTCGATGTGTTTTGAAGCATAGAGAAGATATTGTCCTCGGTGGTCATAATGGGATTAAGGAGCTGCAATAGAAGTTCATCAAGATATCTGCTTTTCTTCTCATGGAAGAATTACATGCTCAACAACGGAGCCAAGCTCGAATCTTTGTACCCGTTCTTCTTTGTGGCTGTGAATGTGGAATTGCCAGCCAGAAAACTCATGAGAAGCGAATCGTATACGGCATCTCTTCACACTGAGTGAGAAAGATAAATAGGCTACTATGAAGGCAAATCTAATTGAAGTATTGCGAGCCATCTGCATTGACTCAACTGCTTTGTTGCACTCTCTTGCATACATCTGCAGCTGATCTACCAATCGGTTATTAGCTACACACACTAACCACAATTGGAAGGTATTTTAGATGGATGTAACTAAGTTACTAATGATAGGCACGCTAATATGAACACTATTTCGATCATGTCTTCCACAAAGAGAAGATCGATAAAACACTACAATGGCATCTCAACGGTTTCAATGTTTGGAACCAAAAACTCCACTGACAGCAGCAGACCAGGTTAGCATCGCTTAATCGCAACCACGCCAATTTTCAGTTGCCTTTTGGACTTTGTTGAAAAGCTGTTACTAGATCATGTGGTGCTTCCTCCCAAGGTGGATACGTACTAGCTATGATACTATACTGGTCACAAATCATCTGATAACGACGATGCTCTTTAAAGGGAATAGAGACGTCAAGGTTACATTCAGTGTGAACCAGACTTCCCATCCAAACACACGGACCTTATCTACCACATCCCGCGTCTTATATCCTCGACCGAAAAGTTTGTATATATCACCAACACTCAAGCGTTAAGTCCAGGCTGTGCTGCTGTTCTAGAAGAGACTACTGATATCGTCCTCCGGCTCAGCAAATCAGATGCTTAAGACCTTCATCATGCAACAGGAGCGCAAAACGAAGTCGGGATACTGAACCTTGCCCTGAAAGCTCTCGCAACTAGCGGAGCGGCTGTAGTCTCTCGTGTTTTTGGCTGAGAAGTTACGACTGGGTACGAGAAGATGGAATGGACTGAAGAAACCTTCGACTACTCCTTGTGCCTTATTGGTACACCCACCAAATCATCACAATCTTGGTGTATTTTTCTTATTTCAAGTCTCTCTGTATCGAGTAGCGCCTCAATAACTTTCCTCGTCGGCACTCGAAGCCTTTTCTGAAACTTCGTGAAATCCAGTTGATAGTCACAAACCAAGGTCATCATCGCTTCGATGTCAAACATATGTTTCGGGACATTGTCAAGGTAGCGCAATATTGTGACACCAGAATGTCAAAATATGCAGACATAAAACCTCAAAACTATAAATTCACTAATATCAAAAGAATAGTAATTTCCCTCACATTTCCTACTCCAGATCAATCACCTTTCCATCCTGTTTCTTTTCTGCGGAGGTAACACGTCTTCATACTCTTCATGTCGACAGGAACAAAGCTACTTCTTCCAGCGACTTTTCTACCTTGTCCGAGTTGACGCACCCGATACAGAGGGACTAGCAGAGCTCAGTCTAAGCATTCTCTCTCCAAGTAGTATATCGACGAAAGGTTTGTCGATTTTTTGCAGGCTGTGATCAATATCCTTCGAGGTCATCCATAACAGTTTGCTCGAGAACTCGATTCTGTGGTCTTACTCAGGTGTTAAGCTTTTGGAGCTGTGGGTGACTTCTTCGCAGAAAATTGGGTCAGGAAAACCCCGGATTATCCCTCACTCATTCTTCCTAATCTTATCCTCCCCCCAGATCGATATCATCAATGGCAAAGTCAAATTCTGTATTACAGTGCTAAGACTGCTCAATCTTCGATGGTGTGGTTCGGCATCCTCAGACCGGCCGATCTTATTCAGAATGCGCGCCACATTTCCGACTCGTCCTGACAACGTCCGAGCACTGCTCATCCATTTGTTTCCGAAATCCGTCAAGTACTCGAGAATAGTACTTTTCGAAGACAAAGTAATCTTCCTCTAGCTCAGCAATCAATCCAAGGCCTTCGATTGGTCGGAGAGTGTTTAAATTCTGGGCCGAGACAGTGGTCCTTCTCACGGACGTTGAGCACATGTAGGTACAGATTCTTGGCTTCAATTAACCGGCCTTGCATTCGTAGGCTTGTTGCAATGTGGTGAGCAGTACCAATTGTGTCGGCATGGTTGAAACCTAGTTTTTGCTCTCGCCCGTTCAAAGCTTGGGCGTAGAGAAGAGCTGCTTTCACCCACATCTTTTTGTCCCGGTACACGTTTCCAAGACCATCATAGGTCCGCAAGGTATCGGGGTATTCGGGTCCCAGGTGTCGTTCTCTTGCGTCCAGGGCCTTTCCGAAGACTATCTCGGCTTTGTCAAGGTTCCCTAAACAGCGGAGAAGGTCTCCTTGGTTATGTTTTGCGGTAAGAGTATCCGGATGAGCAGGTCCTAACCTAGAGCTTCTTTGATCGATTACTTCTTCGTATAGAGATAATGCATGAGGGTAGTTTCCCTGATGTTGTAGGGCAATTGCATAGCCAAGAATGGTGTGAATAGTGTTTGGATGCTGCTTTCCCTGCTGGCTTTCGATCCCGTTGCCTTTGCCCTTGTCACCGTAGAGAGCCCACCTGTTCAACTCTACACACTCCTGAAGTCGTCCTCTATGACGATAAAGGACTGCGAGGCTTTGGACAGTAGCTAGGGTATCCAGCCCATTGGGATCAACTTTCTGCCTCCCTTGGAGAGCGCATTTGTATAAACGTTCACTATCATCCCACTTGCCCTGGAATCGATTGACGGTGGCGAGACCCTGCAAAACTTCAAGCACACTCTCATGATCGGAGCCGAGAGTTCTTTCGCGTTGGGTAAGAGCGCGAAGATACAGCGTCTCAGCATTCATGTATCGACCTTCGTAGTAATAGACGTTCGCTAGAGAAATGAATTGTGAGGTCAGATCTTGTGAGTTTCCGGCTTCTGGTATAGTTTTTAGCCAGTGAACGATGGATTCAATGTGTGGAGTGACCTGGCGCTCGTAATGCCAATCCTCAGGCTCGTACACTCCTGTGGTCCATATTTCGCATGACCGAAGGGAGGAACAGAGCAGGGTGCACGCTTTCCTCAACATTCGAGTCTTTTCATCCAGAGGCAGTCTTTCCCTAGCCCATTCGTGCACAAGCCGGTGAATGGAGAAATCTTCGCTTGCCATGGCATCGGGGGAAAGTTTTCGGGCTATCAAGCAGAACGAGATTAAGGGTTGAATGTAGTTATCAACATTCACGGCTAGAAGCAACATAAACTTGAGAAATAAGTATTTGTTACAAGTTGTTGAACTCACTTTCTCGGTAGATAGCTTCGAGTCCCTTTTCGAGCATTTGTGGCTGAATTTCGGCGAAGGAAAAGAACGAGCACAAGGTTAAAATCTCTGCAGATCTTGCATTTGTTCTCTGAATCTCCAAAAAAGACACTTCCCATGTTATGAAGTCAGATTCTTCATAGCTCCAAACGGCTGACGGAGGTTTTTGACTGAGAGTATCTTTCATCTTATTAGGATGCAAGAGTGGCAGATAACTCGAAACTGGCCTCCGCACGACTTGCAAATATGCACCAGCCTGGTCGATTGCAAGTGGCAAACGGCAAAGTCTTTCAACAAGCTCCCTTGCCTGTGCAAGTTCTGTTCGATATCAGCATTATGGTTTGTGGTGTTTAGATTCTTCACAAAGATTGTGGAGGCTAAGTAATCGGCTTACCAGCATCCTTGAATGGTTGCTTATGCTGGCAACTGCGTTGCAACAGTCGTATGCTCTCGTCCTCATCAAGGATGTCCAACTCCAGCTCAACACCAAACCGAGTACATTCACGTCTCCGAGTTGTGATCAAGATCATTCTATTTTTTGCAACAGTCGGGAAGAAATCTCCGACATTGACAGATTCTAGATCATCTACATTGTCAAAGATCAATAGCCAACCAGGATTCCTGGGAAGAGAGAACCACCCCATTAATGCTTTAACCACCGAGTGCCTCGTATGGTGATCAAAAGTAACTTGGCCATCAGCGTTGATGAGATAGCCCAGGCCCAGATGCTGAGCAAGATTATTATAAGGCGGAACCAATGCTCGGTTGCATGAAGCGTAGTGAGAATGATCCTTTGAGCGAGTTCGAGGAAGCTAGCGAATATCGTACCGACAGTCATGCTATTTATCCAAGCTATTGGCGTGTGCGCTGAGGAATACTTGTAGGCAAGCTGAGTCTTACCTACCCCGCCTATCCCAAGAAGTACCACCGCAGTGGGAGACTCCTCTTCACTTCCATCTCCTGAGGCAGTAAGCAGTTCATAGAGCTCTCTGAGATTTGCTCTCTGCCCGTGAAGTGTTAATTTTGCTTATAGCCCAGTTGCAAAGGAAGAACAAAGCCGTCTTCAATAATCGTTACCGGATCTTTTGGTATACCCATTACTACAGCATCGTCAGAGATTAGGGCAATGAGAGGGAGTAAGATAGGCAACGCACTCACTCTCCTGCTTATCAAAAGTCTCCCATCTTCTCTCAATGGCCGAAGCAGCGGATTTGCACATGAATTCAATCGTGGCAGTAATCACCGAATAGTCGACGTCACCTTTGCTTTTCATCCTCACCATATCCTGGTGGTTCTTGTGAAGTTCAATTTCTTCTGCATCACGCTGGCTTTGAATAATGGCAGAGGACTTGTTCACAATCTGTACTGTATGAGTCTGGTAGTCGGCTCGAGGGTAGTCTTACTTACTATGCCACAAAATCCCTTGACTTTCAGCGGAATCGTTTCGTATAGAGATTTTGTTTCAGAGTGATCAGAAATAGTGCGATATCTATCTGAATCAGCTTCGATGGATTCACATTCCTTCTGTAAGTGGCTAATAGGAGCATTGTTTGTTTGCCTAGCGATAGACAGGGCGTTGTGGACGATCTTTGCCAATGCCACTTAGTTTCCTCCTTGAAGTGGCGTGCGTTCTCGAGTCATAGCCGAGTGCGAGTATCCTTGCGTTAGGTAACTGGGCAGCCAACAGATCACTGGGCCATAGTGCTCCATTTGAAGCTGTCCATGTCTTCTTGCGATGGCCATTGAGGCCATGTATGGAGACAATACTTCATTGGCGTTAGTGAAGGCAGTCTACTAGTATCTGCTTCGTATTTCTGATCTCACTCCACATCTGGATCTTGTCCCTTTGCCCATTCGGTTCTGCCATATGGTCTATCATCATCTTCCGTTTCATCTGTGGTATCCAACTCATCCAATGCTGATGCCGCCGACTACGGGGGAAATGACGGTGAGCCTACGGCTGGTTTTGATTTTTCCGGATCGGGAACATCAGAGAGAGTCATGCTTCTAGACTTCTTTGATTTGAATGAACTGAACAACGTGGATTGTATCGATGTGCTGATTGTCTTTGGACCAGGTTTATCAAGAGAGAAGGCAGATTTCGGGAATGGGAATAAGTTGACTGAAGCCTGAGCGCCCGAGCACGCAGCTTGCTTCGTTCTCGGAAATTCCTGCAGCCTCATTCTCATCTGACATGGTTTCATTCTAATGGTTGCACACTGGAAACTTTGGTGTAAACTGAAATGCGCACTCTTCATTCGTCGATGCTGATCGTGCAGATGAAGAAGAGCCTTGCCCAGTTCCTGATTATAGGGGGCGAATGTCCATATATCCCTGCATGATATCCTGTCTTTATGATGCTAATTTTCTCCTTACTTTATTAAGAGTCGGGTGATTTGCGGATCCTGGCAGATTCTTGCAGCCACGGAGCACACCTATCGTCTCACGTTATGATCGACGAAGAGCTAGCTATAGGTGGAGGGAGGGGCTTGCATGAAGTAGCTGCAGTATCATTTGAATTCGGACACATACATGGGATAATTGCTGCAAGAACAAGTATTTGTACCTCACGGAAGTCCTGTGGGAAAGAAGGCATGAAGGTGTCTTCCGTCAAGATGCTTATTCAGGCTATGAAAGACGAATCATCAGCGACCCTGATTAGAAACAAGGCTTGAGCGAGCAACCAAAGATTAAAGCTGTCTGGATTTTGCAGAAACTCTGCTATTTTTACCAGACCAACTATGGCTTTAAGTGTAGCCCATTTGTTGGAGCTTCGAGACTATTTGATTAAATTGCTAAGGAAGCAGGTCAAATAATGGCTTCACAATTGGTCCAGCAAGGAGTCCTTGCAACTTTCGATGAGTTCACTCGCCACGGTATCATCCAGCACGGACCTTCGGAGGTCGTTCCCCTCGTCGACGATAATTTTGCTGTGAGTAGTCCAATGAAGTAGTGTTCAGAGCAAGATAGATAACATTCCTCCGCAGTTTGAAGTACGGATTTGTTCAGGCTGGTCTACAAAGCCCTTGACTGTGACGGGCCCCTCTGAGGCGAAGAGGGAAATTGAGATTGACAAGTTTGGACCTGGAAGCAATATCACTTTGTCTCATCCGCGACAGATCGTTTCCGAGCTGTGTACTTCTACAACTCACACTCTTGCTTTGAATATATGTCCCGTGGTTCGACTCCAGTATCTGCTCCTGACAAAAGATTCTTATCGGTTACAAACCGAGCCCATGGATCTAGATGACATGAAAGTATCATGGGATTTCTTGAAGACGGAAGGGGGGGAGAAGTTCTACGTGATGTATAATTGTGGACAAGATGCGGGTTGTAGTCGGAGTCACAAGCATATGCAGATCGTGCCGAAACCTGAATCCTTAGATCCCGCCACTAACTTTCGATACGACCAAGGTTCCTTACGCCTACATCTTGAAACGATTCAACTCAGAGGTAGTGATGAGCCCTGAAGTCGTTTTGAGGTTTTATCGAGAGGCCGTGGTGGAGTGCACTAAAATACTTAGGGAAGAAGACACAGATAGGAGCACGATCGGCGCCCACAATATCATCTTGACGAATGACTGGTCTTGGTGATACCAAGACGAAGAGGACTTTACGAGGGGATAATGGTCAACGCTGCTGGAATGATGGGGATGCCGACAGTGTCAAACAAAGAGCTCTTCGATATTTGGAAGAGGGTCAGACCTAGTAAAGCTCTAGCTGAGTTCGGAGTAGCGAGAGAAGCTCCTACTGATCGAAGCATATCAGGACAGGTGGTAGGAAGTTTGAAACAAGTTCTGAAGCTTTTCATGTGAATGTAATGGAAAGACCTAAGAAGCGTTTTTTGTCCGAGTTAAATACCTAACTCAGGAGAAGTAACAAAAACAGATGATTCTTACACAGTGTTATAACCTGAGAATAAGAAAGTAGGCGTGCGCTAGGACAGAACAGATGCATTCCTTCTTTCGATCGGATTGAATTAGATTATTGAACCACATTCACAAAATTAATAAATACTCAAAGCTAACCTTATTCGTAATTGAAGTGATTTTGACGATCAGACAATTCTTATACTGTCACCTGCTGATCATAAATACCTAAAGTTCTCGAAGATAATATTGCACTCTGCTGTCTAGAACAACATAGGGTCATGTTTCCAGGAGCAGAGGTATAGATGGAAAGACTGCCATGCGATTAATGCACGAACGATGAAGTTATACGCAATCATCGTGATGATCGAATCAAGAATAATATCATATACAGTTACAATTCTTGATAAGTATTCAGCTTTGTAGACTTAAAGGGGTAATGCCTTAGTATTCCTCTTGCTCTTTTGACTCTAAATATAATATATTCGGCATTTTATACGACTCTAGTTTACACGGCTGACTCCGCCCAAATCTATAAACATACCTTTCTCTCTTTGTTTATAGGCTTTCCTTCAATTCCAAATGAAGTAATATCTCACCGTCCCCACGCTCAAAACTGGGCATCTACTCGTCGGCGACAGCCCCCAAAAATAAACCTTGGTGCCGAACTGCCGTTATTTTAGGTTGTCACTAACGAGTATTCAGATTGAGCTCGTTTCAGACGAGGATTTTGACTTCTTTTAACTTGACATAAACTTAATCTTCTTAACCAAAGTCCGATAAAATATTAGCCTGGCTATCTGGTCTCTTGTCTCAAAGAATTGCATATATCGGCACAGTTGACAGAAGAGACATATTCAGATGACACACATCAGTCTCATATAATTTTTATTTAAAAGTTAGAAACCGGCTGATCTTTCATGCAAACCAGCCCATAATGGCTTTGAAATAGCTTCACAGATGGAAAAAGGCCGCTACATTATCTACAAATTATAATCAAGTAGTTCGAAAACTCAAGACTTTCAAAATAAGCTTAGGCTAGGTTCATATCTATAGCGACATATTTCAACATGATAGTTGACAATTGAACTAACCTACCACAGAATAATTCTGTGGGTAAAATCGAGTAAAAATATGTCACTTCTCGTACAGCCGTCCGTTGTATACTTCGACTTTTATGCTCAGTAGCAATCAGTTTCTAATTCTGAAAGAGTATGTAGTAACTAGTAAATAAAGACATCGCACATAAGCGAGCGACCCACATCACCCACAACACAACTCCACAACTTCATCTCCATCCATCCGAATCCCGCAGAACTCCACAAAAGTCAACGCAGCCTCATCTTCTCTCCCCCACAACTTCAAGATTAAATTCTCCTCACAAAATACATACCCTGTCTAATCCAAACCAACCCATGAACCTCCACCAGCGTAAAAAAGAAGGAAGCAATTTGCATCTAGCATCGCTAAGCAGCGAAAAGGTAAAAAAGCCAAAGACATACAACAGTAGGTATTCGCTGATGGTCACCCACCCAACTACTAGTCAACCGATCTGGTGCTTGTGTCTGGCAGTGCGGACGGGATGCCCATTTCTCACCAGTCTATGGTCGTATGTGATTGAATCGGGCTTCAGAGGATACAAGTATCTAGATATCCCACCAAGTGTAACTAACATACTTATGTCCCTATCATCCGTACCCAGATAGAGTTGGTGTGTGAGTAGGATTACAGCCAATGTAAGAGGCAGTTCCGGCTATGTAGTTCTACCTCTGAATATATTCGGAAAAACTTTTGATGGGATAGAGAGATAGGTAGGCAGATAAAAAGATAGGTGAGTGGTTGAGAACAGTACCCATCACACCCAGACAAGAGACACCCGTCTCGTCGGGCATCTGAAGATGAGTGAAGAGCATGGGAATATCCAGCTTCCAACACGCGAAGAAAAGAAAGCAAAGCGAGAAATAATCGCACAGCATGGACGATCCAGAAAAGCTAGAGAGAGGAAAGAAGCAGAGAACCATAACAAAAATGTCAAAAACAAGCTATATATGAATTCATCCCACATCACATTTGACGGACCGGACAGAAAGGGGGTCTTCTTTGCTTCTCGCTCACCCCCTGTGTATGATCGCGAGCAAGTAGATAAGCAATAATAAAACGAATACATATATACACCAACCAATCCCCAATCAACCTCAAACAAAACGTACGAAAAGAGTGTCTCCCCCCCTCGCTTCCCCCTCCCTTTACACCCCCTCAACATAATACCTCCCAACCTGGTGAGACTCACTTGTGAAGAAATCTCAAGTATAATATAGCGACTGGTTAGAAGAATAATAGCCTGAATCACTCACTCATTTACTCACTGACCTGCCTACTGCCTTACACCTACCAACCCACTTGACAAAAAGGTGTGAGAACGAGAACGACAACGAGAACGACTGAGAACTCCGGGACCTAAGCGAGCTACTCTTTACAAGTAAAGTAAAGTAAGTCCTGCTTCGAATTGGAAATATACCTATCCACTTACTAACCAACCAACCAACCAACCAACCACGCACCCTATCATCTAAACCCTCAAATCATCTTTGAATAAATCATCACACAATTTTCCAACTTGAAATAAAACAACACACCAACACTTCCCCCCCCCCCTCCTCCTCCTGCTCCTGCTCCTGCTCCTGATCCGTATATCATCCCCATGTCTTCAAGCTGCATTTCCATCCATCAACCCATCCAGCTAGCTCACAGACTCAGTGACAAACTTACCAATAACTCACGAAACACTTCACACATCACACATCACACATCACACATCACACATCACGCATCACGCATCACACATCACACATCACATCACATCACAACTCCACCATATCACAACTCCACCACTCCACAAACCCAACTATCAAACCCAACTATCAAATCAAAACACCAATAGCGAAATACCTGTTACCTAGCTACCTACCATCCCGCATCGCGTCGCGTCGCATCGCATATCGCACAACACAACAACTTCCCCCTTGCACATACCCCCCCTCGCCCCCCCTCCCCTCCCCAAAAAAACCGCATAAACATACAATCATCAAAATCCTCACAGCGAACGCACTCACCACCAAGACCATTCTCTATCATTTTCCCCAAAAAAAGACACAAAAAAAAATACATGAGATAGACTGACTGACTCGTCGACTGTCCTCGGAGGCAAGTTCCTTTCTTTACTTTACTTTACCTTACTTTCTCTCTCCATAAGATTACCTACCTGACCAACAAGACCAGAAATAGACGAGTCCGAGCAGAGCAGAGCAGACTAGACCGTGCTCCTTCAATACCTGCCTGCCTGCCTGCCTGCCTGCCTGCCTTGATCCAAAAAGCACAACCTTCACCAGAGATACCTACCTACACACACAACAGAGCAAAGCAAAGCAGAGCAGAGCAGAGTCGATTCGATTCGATTCGGTTCCTCCAACAAACGAAAAACGTGGGTATACATGATCTCATCTATTCTACGTCCGTCCTTGAATTCCTTCTCTCGCTCACTCGCTCACTCGCTCATTCGCTCACAGCCACCAATGACTCATCCTCATCCTCGTCTATCTCTCTTCACCCACCCCACTCTCTTCCCATTTCTCCCTCTCTAATCTCCCCCTCCTATCATTACCACACTCTATTTCTGCCCCGAGAAAAACCATGAACTCCGCTTTCCCACATTCCCACTGGCCTCATTCTGCAGTCCCGTAATCGCCGGGTTCGCAGTCACATTGCCAGACTCTGCTCCGCCTCCTCTGAGCGGTTTAGCGATCCTCGAGCCCGCGCCACCGAAAGAGAATCCTCCGTTTGTGGGGGAGGCAAGACCGCGTGTTGAGCCGGCTTTGGCGAGTTCGAGACGCTCTTTTACGGCCGTGAGTTGGGCTTCGAATCTAGTGACAGGTTAGTATATGTAGCAAGATTTTTAGTGAGCTCAAGTGGTGGAGAGTCAAAGGCGAATGAATAGGGGACTGGTTGAGATGAAACATACCTATGATTCGCCGCCGTCAACTTCTCCTGCGAATCTTGCAATAGCGATTCGAGGGATTGTATCCGCTCATTCCTCGCAATCAATTTCCGTTCCGCAATAGCAACCTCCTTCTTCAGACTGCCATTCTGCTCCACCAGCTGCCGTTGGACGTGCGTCAACTGCTCGAGATTTCTCTCTAGGAACGCCATCTTCTTCTGCTGCGCTCTGTTATTGCTACTCCTCAACACATTGTTGTACTGTTCTCTTGTCTCGTCCAACGAAATCTCGAGCTCAACGACACGCTCGCAGCGATTTTGTAAGTCGCGCATGAGAGATTTCTTCATAACGTCGAATTCCGCGATTTGCTGTTGCACGGTCTTTCCGTTGGCCATTGCTCCCGCGGTACCAGTAGTTACACCTCCAGCTTTGACCTTACGTTGCAGGTCTTCGTTCACAGTCTTGAATTTCTGAATCTCGGCTGATTTCTGAGCGAGATCTGCTTTGAGGTCCTCCACTAGCGATGTCTGCACATCTTGCTTATTAGAGTAAGCTTGAGCTAATTTCTGCTTGACCTCTTCGACATCCGCTTCGCTGAGATTCCGCTCGAGAAGATCTTCATATTCGCGCTCTACAACCTCAAGACGCTGCTCGAGTTCTTCGCGGCGCTTGGAGTTGGTATCGTCAGATGCTGTGCCGTAAAAAGAGAGCTCTGCTTGTCGGATTATCCCCTGAGTCTCAACTAATGCCGCCTTGATCGACTCAAGCTCATCAGGATTGATGGCTTCGCCTGCAACAGTCTGATCATGGAGAATGTCAACTTGATCGATGACCTTCTTGATACTGCGCTCGTTGTCGCTGAAAACATCTCCACCAAGATCGAAACCAGCCATCATCTTAGCCATCTTCTCGGCTTTCTTCTTCTCCTTCTCATCCAAAACAGCACTAGTTTCCTTCGCAGACATCTTAACATCCAGGAGTTGCTGCTTGACTTCATCGAGTTCGGCCGTCAATTCGGCATTGGCTTCTTTCAGCCCGTCCATAGTAATCTGAGCCTCCTTGCTCTCGAATGATAACCGTTCTATCTGCATTTTGAATTCATTGACCTCGCCAGTCAATTTCTCATTTTCGCGATTCCCTTTCGAGTCCCGCTCTTTCAGATACGTCAGTTCTTCTTTCGTTTCTCGCATTGCCTTCTCCACTGCAGATATCTGAGACTCCTTCTCCGCGATCTGATCCTGTAATTCATTTTCCCGTCGTAGAAATTCCTCCCTCTCGTCTTTTTCGATGGGTAAACTAGGTGTCGCAGACCGCTCCGAAATAGAAGGTGTCTCAGATCGACTCTCAGCGGTAAGTCTCGATGGCGTAGAGGGCCTCGCAGGTTGTGCTTTCGCTTTTGTGACACCAGTGACTTCCAAAGGAGCTGCCCATCTTTCTTTCGGCACCGCCTCTCCAGATCTCCATTGCTGGACCTCCGCATCCAAAGTCTGCACATAGGATTCGAAAGACGTAACTTGTGATTGGGCTTTCTTGAGCAAAGCCTTGAGTTCCGCAGGACTGATTTCAGCGTTGATCTTAGCCTTATTCTTGATCGCCTTGGCCCGCATTCCAAAACGCATCGTACTGAGCGTTTCCGCATCGTTGTAACTACTCGGCGAACAATTGATGATGAGTGTCGTCCGACTGTTTCCTCCTAAACTCTCTTGCAGAATTCGTGTAAGTTTCGAGTCCCGATATGGGATATGTGATGATTTTCCATCCGTCAAGTTGTTAATGACCATTCCTAGAGCACTCAAACTCTTATTAATCTTCTTGGCCTCTTCTAAAGTCTGGCCGCTGGCACCAGTCTTGCCGACCTTTTCACTACCCGCCAAATCGACCAGGAAAAGTTGTCCGCTCTTTGCTGAGCCCGTCTCGACGTTCTTCTGCGTGATGGTAATGACGAAGATGGAATGTGACCGCGAAGACTCTGCGTTCATATTCGTAGCAGCCACTGCTCTGGAATTTCCACCCCTTCGCATAACCTCGTAAACCTCCTGCACACTCGATACGTATATCTCCAGCAGACCCTTCACGTACACACCCCTGTTCTTCTCCTCGTGAACGGGCAAGTTATCATTATGCGGCGCCAGCAAATCCCGAATCCGTTCCATGTAGATCTCCATATAGCTGACCCGTACTGTGTATTCGATCGTCCCAGGACTCGACAATATACTTTGGAATATCTGTTCCACGATACGAGGAATCACACCTCTGCCCTCAGGATCATCCATATCCGTTCCCATCATGGTATATGACTTTCCCGCACCCGTCTGACCGTATGCGAAGACCGTTCCATTGTAGCCGTTGAGGATATCGTCGACGGTAGATTTGATAGAGAAATCGAAAACGTCTTTCTGGCGCGAGTTCATATCAAACACGCGGTCGAAGGTAAACGACCCGGAGGCCTCTTTGCTCTGTATATCCTATCAGCAGAAAACCCTTCCTCCAGACAAGGAATACATACGTCCAAACGACATGTGTCATCGCTCTCGAATGCGACAATAGGCTGTCCGCCCTCTGCAACCTCGATGCGGTTCTGCGGCCTAAACCGCGCAACCACTTTGATGCTGTTCGACATGATCGCGAGTCGAGGCTGTTGCTATCCAGGAACGATCATAAGTGCAGCAGCAGATGGCTCGCAGAACGAGTCGGTGGTAATATTGTGCTGCAATGCAGTGCTGGCTGTTGTGCGAGTCAAGGGTTGGTTGGTGATGCTTCTCTGGTGGCTCAAGAAAGGGAGGTTGTTGACACACTGCCAGGTTTGCGTACAGTAGCAGTCTTAAACTCGCGTGCTGGGCTAATTTGCCCGACGCAATGCAATGCGACAGGCACACAGGGTGATCACGTTACAGACTGGGAATATGCTTGTTGAAGGATAACTTCATTTCATATTTACCTAAATAGATTGGGGATGGATAATATTCAATAATCTAAAAGGTTACGGCATATAACGTAGGGGTGATTCACTGATCTAGATAGGAGAGGGGTTGATACAATACCCGCTTGTTGTTAATGCGGCTGAAATGTTTAATTCCGAATGTCAATATCAACTCACAACAATCACAGGGAAGAATTCCTGGAACAATAGAATTCACAACGCTAAATAATTCAGTCGCTCTACTATGCAGAATCACCCAGCTGCGTACTCTCCATCCATGATCTTAAGCAAAACCAGCTCAATTCCGGGATGTGTAGAAGCGACCAGCAATATCAGTTAATAGTCCACCGGAACGCCAGAACCCCGCCATTGCCAATGTCTCGTAATGCCTTCTACCTACCCAAGTTCCTGTTCTTGCTTCAGTCCTCCCAGCTCTTCTCTACCGATTCCTTGACTCGCTTTGTATACTCTTTTCGGTTGTCTTTGTAAAGGTTCGATGCTTCGACATTGGCGGGGGAAGAGGTATTAGGATCATTCAGTAGACTATCACACATCAGCCCAGTCCATCAGCCATAGCCCCCATCCTCTCCCTTCAAGAACCAGACATACCTCTGAATACTCGTCAAAACCGCCGCAACATCATACGTCGGACTCCACCTATTCTGCAGGATATCCAAACACAACTCTCCCGTAGCATACACATTCGGATGGAACATCTGGGAGATGAACTTGACGGCGGGCGGCTTGTTGGGGTATTGTTCTTCGAATTGCATCACTAATCTGAACGTGCCGTCTTCGAAGGGCGTGTCTGCTGGGCCGATAATTACTGCGTTCCTGATGGAGAAGGGTGGTTAGCCATCTGGACTCCGTCTGAATTGCCTTTCTCCCCCAACCCCTCTATCCCTTCCTGAAGCTAGAATTTCCGTAGGCGAGGCAGACGAAGACGTACCATTGCATAACATTATCTGCGACGGGACTTGCTGATACACCTGCTGGAGGATCCGTTTGCATGCGCTATGATAACCGTCCAGTTAGCAATATGCCCTTCATCCAACCATCTACAGAATCCCGATTCAATTTCGTCCGGCATACCTTGAAGTCTCTCATGAGACGACGACGAGCTGCTGTAGACATGGTTCAGAGTTCTTGTTATATCCTCGTAGGTTCGTCGGCGATTCAGTATTCAGTGCGCTGGTTGCGCGTGCTCGAGATATCGAGGGCGTTGTCCGATGAAGTGGCAAGTGGGGTTTGGGATGTCAGGTCGATGGGATGGGAATGTAGATTCCGCCGCGCAGTAGGCAGAGTTTCCCTCACGAATGACCAATCGAATAAACAGTTGCTGCAAGGCCCCAGAGGATATGGAGTGGGAGAGGTCGCTTTGTTGTTGTTGTTGTTGTTGTTGTTGTTGTCTAATTCGAGTCTGGGGAAGAGTTGGAACTATTTGATGTTGATGGGTCCCGGATCAGATCGGTCACGCAAGCAGGTGAGGTTTATCTAATCTGCATGTCAGCCACATTCGATCGGGGACATGCGAGCCACAACGTGGCGGCAGGGTTGCTCAAATATCCGCTGTACAGTGTAGGCTAACACTATTCTAATGTCGACCTGGCTTTTATGTTATCATAGGTTCATTCGATTTGCTGGACCTTTTTGGAGGTAAATAGATTCCTGCATTAGGGCTTCACGTTCGTTCTCTGTTCAGGAGGTGGTCACCCAGGGACTTTTTTCTCTTTTTTCATGTCAATCGACTACTATACCACTGAAAGACAAGCTATTATTTCCATATAGAAATATCCGCATTACAAACTCATACATAGTACATTCAATAATGCTCACTGGACTTACGTCTCATACTGCGAAAAAGATAGTAAAAGACGGACCAGCCGGCCCAACGCCGCAAAGAATTGCTGCCTCCATCCCAATAAACAAACAAGCTCGAAGCAGAAGTATCAAAAGAGCATCATCTCTTGTTCCCCATGAGCCTCATCCAATGCTCCTTTCCACTCCTCCCGTATCCTCTCTGCGCCCCATCAGCATCCCCTTCCAATCTCTCGTTTCTCGACCACCCCTTCCAGTCTCGTCACCCCATCATCCCTCCAACTTCCCATCAGTTGAAGACTGGCCCCTAAAACAAAACATCCAAACAACAACAACAAGCCATAGCCGCCAAACAACCCCCCAACAAGCCCTGGCTCCCCCCTCCCTGCCGTCTCTGATCAACATACTGTCCCTGCGGCTGTCCATATCCCCCCTGCATTCCCTGGGGCGGATATCCCATCTGCGGGCCTTGTTGGTAATACACTCCCTGCTGTTGCTGCTGACCCCATGGTTGCGGACCGCCTTGCTGTGCGTATGGGTCTTGGTTGGGGTATTGCCCTTGCGGAGGATAGCCTTGGGGAGGATATTGGCCTTGGTGAGGTGGTTGTTGCGAGAAGTTCTGTTGTTGGGGAGGCATGTGTGCTGGGGCGGGGGACTGGAAACCAGCGTCGGAACCGTACTAGAGAGGGTGTTAGTGCTAGGTGCTTGCTAAGAAGAGGAATGGGGATCGTACGGCTGGCGGTGGTGCACCTGCTGGGGCGTCAAATTTCGACATTTTGAGGGCTGTGTATTGGGTGAGGTTGAGGCGTTGGTGGTCAAGTGTTATGGTGTTGGCGAGGCTTTGTACAGATCGCCTTGTCGCAAGAGTCGCGGTTGTTGCTTCGTATTAGCAAGAGTAGATATATCTTCAAGAAGAGGGTTTAAAGTAGAAGAATTTTAAGGAGAGTGATGAAGTAAGTCTTAATGACAAGAAGTGTGTCGTCGCAACTAATGACGGTAATCCAATCCCGTGCCCGTGGTCGCCGTCTTATGGTTCGTGCTAAGATACCTACCTGTACCGAGGATCCGGGTCGCTTGGCTAGTATTTGTTTTTCTTTGTTGATTTTGTTTATCAAGATGTTGCTATCGAATTGAGATTTCTATTGCCGAATAACAGAATGGGATCGTTTGTTTAGGAGAAAGAGAAAGGCTGGAGAAATTACTGGAAGTTGAGATGTTTGATGTCTCTGTTACACTCGACGTCGCATCCTGTGTGGCTGAGCAAGGGAGGCGGCAAGAACGCTAATCTGCTGCCGAGGGCGTGGCGTTGGCCCTCCTGACTTTTTGTTTACTTGGCTCGCTTGAATATCTTCTACTTTGCATATTGGACCAAATACATACCACATTACGTTAGGTCAAGACGGGAATGCTTGAACGAACCTCGATTTGACCTTGCAGTCATGCCTCGTATGAAAAGGAGCTAACCAATAAGAGTCTCATATCAAATCCTCGAATTCTAGACCTATAGTTGCATCTTGCTCTCTCAACTACAAGCAATTGGCAAGCTTGGCTGGTGTTGGCTTGTCTCTGGTCGTTTGTTCTAGTTCAATTCTTCAGACCTCAGAACTCGTCACTTATTATTCAACATTCTGATCATCTTCCCCTACCTGCGGTGAACCAAGTGCCATTATTGCCACAGATCAAAGCTGTTCGAGTCGTATTTGCTGATCAACGCATCTCTGACTCACCCGACATCCAAACAAGCCGACGTCGCGTTCTCGTCCAGAATCCTAGAAATGTCCCGGGTACAGTCATAACTCTCTTTCTCCAAGCCCGAATTTCTTCCGCGATCACTGCCCCTGGTTACAATTCTATCCCGAATATCTACCTACCCAGGCCATTGTACACCTCTCAGAAGAGGATAGAAGATGATACGCAAATTTCGCAGGACTGAGAATCATCGAGATTACAACGAAGACCCCGAACTTCGAAAATGCCACAGTTTGCGCCTCTCACGAGGTAATTGCGACGTATTTGAGGTCAACCGACTCAACTTGAACCAGATCTAAACTGAAAAAAGTCTATAGAAGTTAGCCTTACCATTCCTATTTCTGAGAGGATGCTTACCGCAATCAAGAGATGCCGGAGAGTATTATCGCAGCTACCATGCTAAAGATTTTCAGCATATGGGCGTCTCTCTGTCCTTGCCAAGCGATGTTGGCCAACTTGATGTTCTCGTCTTGGATCTCGGCAGTGATGAGCTCCGTGGTCTCGAGAAAACCGCGGCTAGCTTCGATACCGACTCGAAGTGTATAAAATCGTCGAGGACGTATGGTACTAGTGAGCTTTCTGATAAAAGCCCGGTATTTCCATAGGCTATGCTTGGTCTATTTGAAGAGTGTCCAATAACAAGTCCAACAAATATCCCTCGCCCTCAGCTACTTTCTCAAATTGCCCTGTTTGTGACACAAAAAGCCTATAAAGAAATATTCGACCACCATAGGAAACCTGCGTCCTAAGATCTTCGAAACTGCCTGGATTCCCCACAGCTCATACTCAAGGTTTTTGTCGTATATCCACCGCTCCCAGTATACGAAAACCAGCTGGCGTGGTAAATCATCTATTTCCCCTACCTAGACAGTTGTGCTCAAGCTCTATCAACACAGATTCGACGAGCCAGTCTCCCCCACCGGGACTGAACAAGATGCTTCCGATTTCCATCATCTGTATAGTAAGACCAGGATATGGCGCCACTTCTTCTCCCACAGCTGTGCCTGGATAGGCCAATGTCAAGATCTCGGAATCAAGATCTTCCTTGCTTTCACAGCTCTCTCCGAGGAATCTCACAGCGGTCTCAACATCTCTGCGTACCCCTATTTCTAGAGTAGAGAGCTAGCTGAAATACAGCATTTTGGCGTGTGAGATCAGCTCGGAAGTGAAAAGCCTCTTCGAGAGAAAATCAGACTTTGCGCTTTGATGTGAGACTGTCAGTCTATATTTATCATAAAGCTATGTGTGCGTATAAAGAGAGATCATTTCCTCCCAACTCTCGGGTTCGAGCGGGAAGTTGGGAAATTATCTTATCTACTTCGAAGCCTTCGTTGCGCTACGACTTGGTCGGCCCGAATCATGTAAGTTCTTTGGTGATAGTACCGTCGAGAGTTGAGGGACGAAAGGACCCCTTTAAAGTTCATATTCCGTCCATCTGGCTTGCATGAGGTAACGACGACGTAAAGCCGAAGAATGCATTGAGGTTCTGGTGTTTGTTGTTCCCGAGATGGAGTCAAGATATCCCTCCCCTTGAGGATTCTCCGGACTGCGCGATCACAAGCTAAACATGATTCGAGTATCTCGAGATCTCTGACTTGGACACTGAAGTTCTTGATCTCTTCTTTCGTCCTGTCCTCATTTTTGACTTTGAGGGTATAAAGCTCTTGACGCCAAATTTACATGTGTTGTCAGTTCGTTACCGCGACAGCGAGAATACCGTAATCCATTGTCCTCGGTAAGTCCGAGTTGAGAGAGACGGGAGTCCCCAACCTCTCTTACTTATATAAGTATTGTACTGTAATTACGTTTTAAGACCAAAACAAAACAGGCCAAATCCTCCGTGCGATTACGACTTCCTCCCAGCCACTTCAATTGTGTTAGTGGAGATCGAGGATTTTCATGTCTTGTATCCCCCACTTCCCCAAAAGATCATCTTTTGTGTTCCACTTTACCTATTGATTGTAAATATACTTCTCCTTATATCATTCCTTTTATACCATTTTATTATTATCTGCAGGTTGTGTCGTGTTGCCGAATCAGGCTTATCACAGCTGCAGGAAGCCTCGGACATGCGCCTGCCTGTATTCGACCAACCCCGCCTAGTTCCATTCCAACCTTCCAATTCCATCTGACAACACCACTACCACTACCACCACCACAACCACCACCACCACCACCACTTCCCTCTACCTGCCAACCTTCACGTCACTCGTTTCAAGCGCTTCAATTCATTTACATCAACTCCCGCGTACGGCATTGTACAGATACGCTTTCCGACCTTTGTACATATCACTCACGTATTACATATTCGAATACTTATACAGCCAGCCAGCCCTACGGAACTCTATTGCGACAGCTACATCCATCATTGTCTCAAGCTCGGGCCTGTGATCCGCGAGATTCCCCTCCGTTGTTTGTTGACCCTTGAGCGAGGAGGCGCAACGCAGCGCAACGCAACGCAACGCAGCGCAAGTCGCTTCGACGGAGGATATCAATAACCCATTGATCAGCGACGACAGGCTCGTGGAGGAGGTTCATCAATCGCATTGTCGTCACTTTAATTCAATATATACGATCGAGTCTGCGCGCCGCCACCCCGCCGCAATGGCTCCAATGCCACCCCTCACTCCGTACTCCTCTGCATCAACGACATCAACATCCTCCTCCCTCTTCGCGAATCTCCTGCGCAGGATACCAAACCCAAATACTCTCATAACCCGCCAATCCCTCTCAGATGGCCAATCCACACCTGGAATAATTCCTACCACCTACGCCCAGATCAACAGCGGTCCAGCACCCGGCACAGTCGTAGGAATAGTTCTCGGGTCCGTAGGCGGCTTTCTATTGATCCTATGGTTAATATACACCTGCCTGCAATTCGGGACCGTCTCCTCTCGCTCCTCTTACACCGAGTCCGTCATCGTCCGCGACCGTCGTAAATCTCATCACGGATCCACACGCTCGCGGCGCGTCAGCGAGACGGTAGAAGTACGGCGCGCGCCTAGTCCGGTACGGATTGTGAGGGAGCCGAGTCGGCCGGCGCGGGTGGATAGGGTGATAGTGGAGGAGAGCAGGGAGACCAGGAGGGAGAGGGAGAGGAGTAGGAGTTTGGCTGGAAGTGATGAGGTGGTGGTTATTGAGGAACATAGTCCGCCGAGACGCAAGAAGGGTACGAGGGTTAGTGCCGAGGTGGAGAGGAGGGATAGTGGTTATAGGACTGTGGATCCGAGTAGTTATGGGGGCGCAGTGGGCGGGAGAAAGGCGAGTGGACGGAGGTGAGGCGAGGGGGGGACATGATATTGTGAGATTTGTTGGATTGGGCTCGGGTGTTAATTGTGGACCCTGGAGGGTATGGGTATGGATAATGATGATGGGAAATATATGTCATGGGGTTGGGGAGGGTATATCTAAGCTGGTACAACAGGACAGGGCGAATTTGGAGCTGGGAGAGGATAATGATTGGGAAAAGGAGGAATCTGGAAGGAAGGGAAGATCGGGGGCTAGGGGGAAACAGGCACTGCATAATCTTGCTATTTTACGCGAATATCCCGTTTGGCGTTTTGCCAGATTCATTCATCGGCTTCTGGCAGCATAGCTACAAGCATCTCTAGCATTAATCACATGTACACTCAGCTTAGCTATATCTCACTACTGTATCTAGCTTGTAATCGTAACATACATACATACATACATACATACATAAATGAATACACAATAGAGAGAATCAATCTAGAACAGCGAAAGCTCCTCTTTCATAGCACATGGAGAAAGGATCATAGGTCTAGTCCAGACCTACGCAAGAGCGACAGCCAAATCAGAAGCCAGCGAAAGCGAAAGCCAGTACACAACCAGAGTCAGCCAGCCCTCTACAACCTTACCTTCTCTACTCTCACTGCTCTCATGTAGATCAACAGGTAGGCTCGCGAGACTTGAACGATAGCTAGTGGATGCATCATTGCCAAAAATTAAAAATTAAAAATTAAAAAAAATTAAAGACCAAGGTTGTTGAGTGTGGACCGGATGGGTTTTGATATTGTGCATTGTGTATTGTGTATTGTGAGAGGAGGAATTGGACGCTTGGGCTTTGAATTGAGATGTCCCGTTTCTGGAGGGAGCTTTGGTAGCTTGCGCGTGAATGAGTATGAGTGAGTTGGATGGATGGATGGATGGATTGATGGGTATGGATCTGAATGGTGGGGCATGAAGGGGGAGAGGAAATGGATATGTGTGATGTGATGTGGGAATGGAGAGTGGAACTCTGGCTGGGCTCTTTTTTTAAGGGGGGTGCCGGGGGGGGGGGATATTGTGAGATGGATGGATGGATGGATGGATGGATGGATAGATAGATGGATGGATAGGAAAGGGTGTTAATGATGGTTGGATGGATAGATAATAGATAGATAGATAGGTAGTGAGGGTGTTGATTGGCTGTGCTTGTTTGCTTGCTTGTTGGGGAAGTGAGGAGAGAGAAGCTTTTGATTGATTGATTGAAAGATTGATTGATTCTTGATTGTTGGAGAGGCACGCGCGGCGATTTATGTAGTCTCACTTCGGAGGTTGGGTTGGATGGAGTAGGGTTTGATGCTTGTTTATGGGTTGATGTATGACTGGATGAATGGAGCAATACGTATCTGGCTTACTTGTAAACACATTTCACGATTGTATATGTAGACCCCCACCTGTAGCTATTAGAAATCGACGGTTGATTTTCCTTTTTTGAAAGTGCGTATCCTTGTTGTGTGATTAAGTAGGAGATGGATGTACTTTATGAAGGGTAGTGGAAATTGACAGGTTCCTCTTAACCCTATCAAAAATGGAGTGTGTTTTAGCCTTGGAAAAGGTGTCCATAAATTTGGGAAGGATTTCCTCCATTGAAGAGTAGTGACACTGATGCAAAGAGAATAATATAAAAGGCCATTTTTGAAACTTATAGCTATTCCTAGGCTATACGTCTCAGATAGAAGATAATTCTCCGTATTTTGTTAAACTCCAGAGCAGAGATCCGCAACTGGAACTTGCCTGAGGTGGACTTCGCTATTTTTTCTGGGGCGCAATATGATCCGTTGCAAAAGGCAGTTCTTCACTTGCCCTGATTTGCGCCGGGAAGGGTGATTCGCGCATCCAATGCTATAGGTTGGATGCTTGGAGAGTGTTGACCCCACTTCTGTATTCATATCTGATCCTTTTGTGTATGTGGTAAGATGCGATTTGAACCCTTGGCTTAGAATAGCTATAGCATCATTTATGCCAATCTATGCTATCGAAGTACAGCAGGAATGCCTCGATCGCAACCCTGAAATCTGGGCAAAACCTTCTTAATAACCTCCTCCTGCACCTCATTGCAATCAAAGACATTCTCCCAAGCATTACGCAACGGACACCATTTCTTCTTACTCCGTATAAATATATAACAAGCTCCAAATGGATAGACGGGTACGCATATTACTTCAACGATGGTAGGGCTTCACCTCCTCTGCTATGTGTGGATGACAACCTCGGCGGTTTGGATATTTAATGCTATTGAATGTGTAGTGCTACTTGGGTTCTGGTTAGCTCCGCACTAGTCTCGCTTATTTCGAATGTAAACAAGCAGGCTGACGGAGCTTACACCCTCGACGATCTGTCTTATTTGAGAAGCACGAGGCTTATTTCAAGAATTGAACTTTCTGGCGATGGGCTTCTTGCAGAAAAAAGGTGTCATACTCGAAGAGTTATTACCATGTAGCCAAACCTAAAGCGGGACCTTATAGTCTAAAAGGTCACCTGGCGATGGCTAAATTCAACGTCAAAAGGTCTTCACTCCTGCCCTGAAATATGTATACTCAAGGTCTTATAAGTCATGCCCATATTTCATACCCCCGTCTCTAAAGTATCCGACTCGATGTTAACGAATAACGACAGACTAAACGTAACTCGTGCCAAACCAAATCCAGGTCACCTTCCAAAGCGGTGATGAGTATTCAAGGCGCAAGTGGACATTATTGATAGCTAAAATCCTCGCAATTCCCATCAAATATAAAGCTAGGAGGTTCGCAAATTCTAGCTTCTCTGCTTCTCCACTTCAAAATTTTAACTTCCTGACTTCTCAACTTCCTCCCTTCACTATTCCGTGGTGTTATCAGATATCCCTTGGAAGGGAACACCCATTCGACCACCTTCTCAGAAGTTTCTCCTTGAATCGAGGGGAAACACCCTGATTGCTCTTTTCTCCCGGCCCTCAGGAGTAAAGGTAGGTATAGCAGGGTCCAGGCTTACGGTAGTTATCTACTTCAGCAGGCGATAGCTAATCAGAGAACCTGTAAGTAGTAGCATTGATGATAGCCATTTCCCTATTGACTGACCATAAATTTGAAAAATTGCTTGGCCAAACTTTGAGAATTTGACCCGCCTATCCTACTTCCCGTTACCTGATTTATCTCACGTGCGGACGAGATTCTACCTAGAACTGACGTTCAATGACATGGCTTCGAGCAATCACACCCAAAAGACTTGTCATTGTCAAATTTACTTTAGTCTTTGTCATATCGCCTTATGCTTTCGTTGTCTTGGCGTGAATACTTCTGCAAACAGTGCCCTCGAATCAAAGATCCAAGCTCTTTGTCTGAAAACACACAACATGCTTCTACCTTCAAGATCTTGAGTCCTGGAACCCCAGATACGACAGAAGTACCGCAATTCGTGAATCGATACCGCCATGGCTCAATCAATCGAAGAATATTATGGTCAATTATCTCCTGGCGCTCGAGCGGCTTTCGAATATGACTCGCTCTGGTTCTGGCAGTCAGCAAACAATGCTTATCCTTCTATGGAAGAAGCTCAGAGGAGACATAACCAGTATCCCACAACTGCTCTCCGCACCACTAAAGATGGACGCTATCAATTCTCAGTCGTCAATGGAGTGGTGCATCGTAGTTACCCAGCGCCTGGCTACAGTAATCGACCCTGATTGAAATCTCTTACTGGACCATGCTGACTTTTAAAGTTGCTATTTCAGCTCGATTGCTTGTATTATATATCCTGGTCCCGTTATATGTCAAAGCACAAGCAATCCTGGACGTCCTCATCGTGCTCGGATTATCTCTACTCGGCCTCATCGTCCTGATCCTATACTACATCGTCTACGAAATCATCTACCAAAGGTTCCTTCTCAAATCATTTCTAGCCATCATTCTCGGACTCTACATGACGGCCATGTTCCTCATTGATCTATTTTGGTCTATCATGGCGGGACTTGTACGGGTCATGGTCGCTTTTGGGGTGGCACTTAGCGTTGTGTTGTGCATACTGCTTGGGGGATGGTCACAAGTTCACTTGTACAATTGGACAAGCTGGGCTACTCCGGCTTTTACTGGAGCATGGTATTATCCTATCTGGTTAACACGTCTCGAGGAAACCTTCAAGTCTAAGCAACCGTATGATGGTTGGGGTCTTAACTATATAAGCACATAGGCTATTTCAGTTACTGAAAAAGTAAAAGATCTACAGGGGAGGAGAATATTCGAATACTAGATGAATTGAACCACGCCAATCCCTTCCAAAGTCTGTGAAGGACTCAACCTTCATTACCCTTTGACAATTTTTCTCAGAGATAATAGTCATCGTCTTGGCAGATTTCTGGGAGACTGCTTCTTCTGTCCATCTAAAAATACAGCTTCGACAAACTGGAATCTCGGCATTGTCCATGGTTGAAATCCTCCGAGATTGGCAAGTATCGATTACTATATATAAAAGATATCCTACAGTTCTTTCATTTATTGCCTTCAAGGTTCATAGATAAGAGAAAATCATGCAGCTGACAGTGACGTGACAGTGACGCCTCGGAACACACACCTCATCTTGTCGTCTCAGAATGATCTCCACTATGGTTCATCTCTAGAGGTAGGATCTCAATTTTTCATAAGGTGGACCAAGAGCAGATTGTGAGAAGCCTGTGAAGTTTAACGATTCATTCTTGCAAATCCAAAATCCTAACAATTGGCATCTACTGCCTCGAAATCTTTGAAGTCTTGTAATTTTGACTGTGGTAATGCGTACGCCTCGTACAGAACATGATAGCGCCAATCTCTATCGACGCTCCAACAAGTTCTGCGTCTTTTCTTTTGTCTGTTGAAATTGTATCAGCTTCGTCACTTCGTGACTATATAGCATTGTGGCGAGGATCCCGCTGTCCAATATTTTTGACTACTTACTTTTCTCTGCGACTACACATTGAGCAGCAATATTATCAAATTGGGCATGGAAGAGATTCAACACCACCTGTGCTGGTTCTGACCACGTCACCTTCGAAGATTTAGGTATCGTATCGTCGGCAAGAGCGAGATCAGTGAACCAGGCGAGGCCCTTCCTTTCCAGTTCACGCATGTGTTACTTGGTTGGTGTTCTTTACCGGTCCTTCCAATTCTTTGTAACTTATTCACTTAGCTTCTTCAGCAGTCCATTTCCCACAAAGTAAGTCAAGATGAGTGATTCTCTTTTCATGGAGCTCCTCCGCAAAGTGTAGCATACAGAAATTCGTAAATACAATCGGCCAATCACCAATGCTTTCATGGAAGTATAAGGCTGGAATAGCTACTCTTAGAAAGTAGTCTGCCCATCCAGGCCGCACGACGTTTCAGTCTTGGCTGATATTAAGTTAACCAAACAGTGTCAATATTTATATTTACAAACATTTCACGACTCTCTCAATCGCTTTTCGGGTGATGATTTAAGGTGTGGTTTGTAGATGAAGAATGAAATCGAATAGCTCATGCCCGAGATTCGAAACATGCTCCCCGAGCGCCGTGTGACAGGCTGATTGGGACCAAGGGATAGACCTTGTCGCGGCTATCCTTGTGTACAGTTTTGAACTCAAGAGGTGTGGCTGGAATTATCCGGGGGGTCCAAAGAGCCATTTCCAATATTTTGTCTCGGAGTTCCTTCGGCAACTGGAGAAACTTTGGAAGGGAAATAGTAGTCGTTTGTGTATGTTCCGAAATTTTGTGTGAAGTCTTTAGATGGTATCGAAGCTTCGTGTCGAGAGTAGGAAATGATGAACTTTAAGGGAGCTTGGTTTGCTCAAAATGAGAGATTCAGCAGATACAGCTACATATGTAAGTCTGCTTACCTGTGATTTTAAGTATCTCATCTCAAGCAATTGATCAAGTACTTTCTTAAGCTTGATTGATGATTCACAACAATAGTTGAAAGCCCTTGAATGGTTACACAGGCTCTAAAGCTGACTCATGTATGTAAGATTGACCGCGAATGATATGTACCGATCTGGCAAAGCTCGTCACTCCTGGAACTTTTTGTGAACGAGGTCGAGAATACAAACATCTGCGCAGCTCATCAAGATTGGAAGTTAAGAGACAACTGAAGACGTTTCTAGAAAGACTGATTGCACACGTCGAGTTATTTCCAAGCTTGATGTAAGTTTATGTATTCTGATCTCCGGTGAAAGCAGATTTTCCAACAAGCTTACCAAAGTTATGAACCCATTTTGAGATATGCCAAACCGAAATTCCAAAGCAAAGAAAATACTTCAGGACCTTGAGCACCGTAGTAATCTAGATTCATGAAGTGATTCAGAGCCTTGATATTTGGGTTGGGATCTTGAAGGCGCTTAGTTAATCAAATTGACGGGAAGTTAATTCTCAAAACAGAGAAAAACGGCCCGCTAAACTGAACTTGTGTGTGTCGCCGACATATCGCTTTTACTGATTTTCATTTGAAGAATTCCGAGACAATAAAAACAAGCTGTATCCATAGCTATGCAATTCGACTACCCACAACAACACAAGACTTTACATCATTCACACACGGATTCGATACATACAACTTCTTGACTTGCATCAATCTCAAGAGACCATAAATCTCCACGGGCCCCTTCCTGTATGTAAGTTTGGACCATAGTTCTACGCCAATAGCAACTTGGGGAAACGAATTATGACTATATTAATCTTCCGCACTTTCATCGATCCAATGAGTCAATTATTGAACGAACTCTTCCGAGTCGGATGACTTGCATCGGAAGTCTAGATTTATACGTACTATGACCGGTCAATCGACCAGTTCCTAGAAAATAGTAGGGAGAGTCTGCAGTGGTAGTTGATAGCAGACGGAGGTCTTGCCGTTGTTTTCGAAAATCAGGACGTGGGTGGGCTCAAACATGTCAACAGCTAAGCGAGACGCCAAAGACCGCGCTCGAATCAGGCAGAATTATTTCTCGTAGCTCTATCAAAAGTGCAGTCTCTTGATACACCCACGAATGATGCCGTAAGATCTTTGATTTGTTTGCTCTTTGCGACTTATAATATAAGGAAACATACGCAAATGTAAAGAATATATCAAGATAATAAAGCTATCGTGAGCGCAAATTCTTCACCTCAGATTCTTTCCGGGTCAGGATTCCAGACCGAGGTCGTGGCAGCAGTGTAACTGAGCAAGCTGCGGGTGCGGATGATATAAGGTAAGCTTTCTGTTCTCGTACGCTTTTAGCTCTCGACTTCGTCTATCACATATTTTAGATCTTGCACCAAACCTCAAAAATTAAGCTGTCCGGAACAGAGTTCGATATATAATCTCAAAGAAGAGCGGATGATACACGCGCAAAGTAATATGTTTATTGATTATCTTTGAAATCTGTGCTCAAACTGCCAAGTAGTATATCGTAACAAACATGACATACAAAGGAAAACGACTAGGATAGTCTGTAGTACAGACACCCGATCAAAGATCATCGAGAATGTATCTCGTCTGGTCTAACCCAACCCCAATCTGATTCCATACGCCAGCCTGTATGAGCAAGCAAATGTAAAGCAAACAAACAAACGACGCTAGACAAACGAATGGTCTCTAGTATACAATCGGTGGTAGTACAGGGAAGAAAGGTAAAGCGAAAGTGCTCAGCTCAATGTGACTAAAGAAAAGGCGTTTGAGGACGCTGACGTGCTCTGCAGCATCACTTCCCTCGACCGAGGCGTTGTGGCTGCATGCATCAAAAGATCATACAAAAAAAGGCGCTCATAGACATTTATTCCGCATCCTCGCCATCCACCTCAAATGGCACCGTTTCTTTCTTTTCCCTCTTCTCACCAGCCTCTTCCTTCTTTCCTTTCTCCCCCCTCTTCTTTTTTCCACCAGTATCCTCAACCATAGTTCCACCTTCTGAGAATGTGGGACTGGCGGGGCTTGTAGGACTGGCCAGGGTAGAGTCCGGTCCCGAGTAAACTTCATTTCTGTTATTGCCAAACTGTGCAGTAGAATCGAGCTCGGAGGACATCAAGCCTGGTGAGGCAATGGGTTCACCCTTGTGACTTAGCTCATCATCTTCGACGGCAATGTTGGAGCTTGGTAGAAATGGATTGCGAGAATATAACCCGTCAAGGTTTGTGATGCGGGCAGGTGTGATAGGGATGGCAAATTCGGAGCTTGGGGAGACGGCTTCGGCATCCCGTTCACCGTATGGATCGATTGGCGAAGCTGTTCTGAAAGCTGTGGTATCAAGTTCAAGACGAGCAGCTGGAATCGCTATTGCAGGTGTTGTTGTGCCTCGGGAATACTGTCGTTGAGAAGAGAACAATGGTCCAGGCTCGGGACTAAATCGCTCGTGGACAGGCATTGGCAATCTATCATCTTCGAATGGCTGGACTGGCGATGTCTCCCTGGCGTATGGATAAGCTGCACCGAGTTGCGAATGGGGTGACGAGGGCTCATTGAAGTCATCGAAGCGGGGGGCATCCACTGGCGTTCTTTGCTGGTGATATAAGAATGGCGACTCAGGTTCGGAACTATATTGCTGCTGGATTTCTGACTCATAATCTATGCCCTCTGTACTTGACCTTGATCGAACAGTGGGGAACCCAGAAATTACTTCGGTCCTGGCGTTGAGAAGCTGGACTTCCACAGGAAGTCTCTGGTTTGTTTGAAGCGGCTCCGGACTGTACTGTTCATACTGGCCAGCTCTGAAATCGTCATCTTCCAAAGTTTGGAGTGGAGATCTATGTCTAGGTTCTGAGTCTATAAATCTACCATCGCCAGGAGATCTAAAGACATCATCCTCAAATGCAGGAGTTTGTCCGTTGAGGTTCCGTGGCAGAAGCGCGGGCTCGAAATTTTCTTGCTGATAATCAAAGCTACTCTCACGCTGCAGACCTCGGCGCGAGGGAGGAGAATTTCTGCCAAATTGGGGCGATAACGGGCTGTAAGAGGTCTCGGATTGTCGACTTCGAATGGGTGAATTCTGGGTCATGTACGGTAACCCCCGCTCGTTATATCCAGAGATTGGAAACATAGGGTCCTCGGAATCTTCAAACCGCTGCGGAGGGAGGTGCTGAGTAGGCTCTGGGAAGATGGGAAAAGATGGCGCAGGAGTGAATACTGGACCTTCGAGAGGCTGTGTTTGGTCAGGAGTCCTTTGCCTGCTGTCAGAAAATACCGGGTCATCGTACTCAGACGAAGGGTACACCACATCGTCCGAGTCATCAAATCGCTGATGACTGTGCTGAGCTGCAGCTGGGAACGTAGGAAAAGTTGGTGGTGGTCCAAAATTTTCCAATTGGAAGTTGTCACACTCATCAGTATACACCGGCGTTCTCGGTCTGGTACCCGAGAATACCGGAGCATCATATTCGGAGGTAGGAGACATGTCACCATCTGATTCATCAGCATGTGGCTGTAGTCTATTCTGACCAGCACCAGGGAAGATTGGGAAAGTAGGCAGAGATGCCAAAACGTCAGAATCTGGCGATCTCAGCCCTCGCTCATCTATGGAGTCCATTGACCTGATTGGAATTTCAGGCGCATTGATCTCAGCTTCTGGTGAGAGGACAGATTGCGGAGATAGAGCTGAGGAGGGAGACATCATGTCCTCAGAGTCTTCGAAAGGATTTGTTTGCGCTTCGTCGCGAGGGGTGGCATGGCCCGATTCAAGGCCTCGATCATCTATGAAGCTCTGATGGGCGGGAAGGAGCAAAGATGGGACAGTGGAAGGTTCGTCGAGTCCCCGATGTATAGCAGGAGATTCGACGAACGGTGAGCTGGGCTCCACAATTTCGCGTGTGTAGGGTGAACAGCTTGCATCCTGTTGCTCTGAAAGAGACTCATGTTCGACTGCAAGAGGATCCGGCATAACTTTGTCACTCGGGGACGGACTTGTAGCTACCGCGACAGGAATCTCGGCTTCGAATTCAGCGACCTGGTAGGCATGTGGACTTGTATTCAGGGAGACGCCCGCTTGCTCGTCTTCATGTAAAAGATGCGTTGCGTCACGAAACTGTAGCTCTGACTCGGCCTGGTCTAGTTTTTCGTAGAAAGGGACAAGGTCTTCGTGGACCAACTGTCCATCGATCGGAGTGTAAGAAGCGATAGCTTGACCTCGGACGTCAGGCTGGTCTTCGCTAGGAGTTTCTAAACCGGTGGACGATTCTTTGACGTCGTCTTCGGCTAGCAGCTCAGCACTGACGGACTGGTCCATTAGACTAGAACCTGGCTCCACAGCGACAGGTTTTTCGATTCTAGACTCATCAGTTTCGGTCGATACATGAAGCGTACTATCATCATCACTGATCGCGGCAGTGGCTTCGTGGCACTTCTGATCGATGAAACCCTTCTCATCTTGCACTTCGGCCAAGGTGTGGTTGACAGGCTCCTCTATAGCATCAGCGATATAATTGTCCATTCCAGTAACCGGAACGAGAATTGGCTGTCCAGGTGAGTCGTCTTCAATTTCATTGTCCGACAAATTTTCTTCTGGTATAGAAACGGGGTAGACGACTTCCGCGACTTGCAAAGAAGATACAGGGATGCTTGGTTCTTCTATCTCCTCTGAGGCCGACGAGTCATCAAGTGTAGCCCCAGGCTTGGTCATAGATTCCTCGATTGATGGCCGGACCTCATCGATGATCTCAGGCAAAGGCTCAGATACACCAGGCTCGTTGATCGCCAAAGTCTCATCCATTAATATGTCGTTCTCAATTGCCTGTTCTTGTGCGACATTGGCGCGCTCGATCGACGGCAACATCTCATCAGCATCTGTAGGAGCTTCACGTGCCTGAGAAGCGAGAGGAGCGGGGGATTCGAGGTCATGTGCTTGTTCTAGCTCAACAGCAACATCGTCAGTCGACGTGATCGCCTCCTCTGTAGCCTCAGGAACAGGCTGTGGAATACTCCTCGAAACATTTCGTGAAATTGTAGGGCTTCGACTTCCGCTACGCGCACTTCCGAACCACGTGCCCTCTGCCATAGCTGGTCTTTCTTTCGCCACAACTTTGGAAGGGTACGAGGTCACATGGTCTTTCAACTGCTGGACGCCAGTATAATTAAGGTGTACGCCACTGTGTAAAGCAGAAACCTGCGAGGTATTATCTTTCATGCTGCAATCGAGATTTCTCAGCTGGCTGGAAAGACTCTTGAGGTGCTCCCCGTGTTGCGAGAGGGACAGGGATAGAGCCGGTAGAGAGGAAATATCGATGGCTTTAACGTCGCTATCAAGTAGAGTGATAGACTCAACGATATTAGTTCCGCTGGTGACGATTTCAGATTTGATATCACCACTAAGGGTACAGACATTAGCAATGATAGCTGTGTGATTAGTTTCAATCTGGCTCGCTAAACTGGAGACTTTATCCTTAGTGTCTTGGATGTTGGCGTCGCCTATTTTAATCATTTCCAGAACGGTCTTGATTTCATCCAACAAGTTTGAGCTGGATTCGTCGTCTTTAGACAGTAAGGCAGTAGCTCCAGCTCCCACCGCACCTCCTAATGTAAGTGCACCGATGGCGGAAGCGAGGTTGGAATGTGAGTCTTTTGTTTCAGAGTGCAAGTCCTTAACAAGTACACTGTGAGACACTGTCTCTGCTTTAGATTCCTCGAGAATGGTCTTCAATTCGGAGATGTTCGTGAGAACACTGGTGTTAAAGGAGCTTTCCTTGATGCACTCTAGCAATGACCCCTGGGCAGTAAGAAGCTCGTGTGATGCCTGAATGGCAGCGAGAATTTCAGGAGACGGCTTCGTTGTGGTTTCCTTTATCAATGAGAGTGTCGTGGTTTGGTCTTTTATCGTACTGAACATGGAGACAATGTTCGCTTCGAGCTCAGCGAGATCGGTTGTCTCAGGTGCTTGGGCAGGAGTTGCTTGCAATGATTTTAGTTCTTGGAACGCAGCCGTATGCGATGCATGTGCATCTTTCGAAGCCAATGTCGCGTCTCTGATTTCGGACATCATGGAAGTGTGATTGTCGTGGAAGCTTGATGTAGCCTCTTTGAGCTCAACCGATCTGGCCTTGATCTCGTCCAGAGAAGAAGTGTGAGCAAAATGCGATTCGTTCGATAGAATTACAGCATCATGTATCTTTGCTAACGCAGCGGTGTTATTGGTATGTGACTCGCTAGAAGCATGCAAAAGAGTCAAAATCTCATCATCAAGGTCTGCCTCTCTGATCTCGGTAAGGAGATTCGACTGGTTTGCTTGAACTTGGCCCATATCGTGAAGGGAAGTAAGTATTTCCGCACTCACATCTTCCTTGATCTCATTGAGGAGGAAGGTGTGAACTTTGAGAGTCTCAATAATGTTTGTGAGAGGCGAATCTGCGCTACCACTTTCAGTTTCAGGGTCATTTGGTACGATTACCATACTGGCGGTTTCGTTCCTAGCTTTAATTTCATTCCATGCCGCACTGTGGGTTTCAAGAGTCCTTATGATGGAACCGATCTGGATCTCGAGAGCAGCGAGGTTCATTGGGTCTGCGGCGGCGATCATCGGGACGCCGGGGGATCTAAGGTCTCCCAACGTATCTGCATACATTGTGCTTGCAGTCTTGATCTCATCCAAGACCAAGGAGTGGGACCCGGTGCTGGCCCTGATTTCGTCTAATGCTGCCGTATGACACTCAAGTGTCGCGACAAGAGTAGTCAATTGAGCGTCCAAATCAGTCTTCTCGCTATTGGTAGGTGGTTCTTCGATGCTTAGAGATTTGATCTCTTCGAGGGAAGTCCTGTGATCATCTAGGGCTGTTGCATGAGCAGTACCAAAACTCCTGATCTCGTCTAGTAGTGAGGTGTGAGACGCGCTATTGGCCCTGACTTCGTCCAATATCGAGCTGTGACTTTCAAGTGTGATGATGATGGTCTCAATCTTGGCCTCGAGAGCTGATGGATCGACCACGTCGGCTGGCGCACTAGTAATTTGAGATTTGAGACTCTCTAAAGCCGTCCCGTGACTTTCAAGGGCAGCGACATGAGTATCAGTGGACGATTGGATCCCGTCTAAAATGGAACTGTGGCTTTCGAGAGTTGCAACGATTGCAGAGACCTGGCCTCCCAAAACATCATTGCTGCCCTCTGTTCGTGATTTAATATCTTCTATCGCAGAGCCGTGAATCTCTAAAGCCGAAGTATAGGCGCCAGTCGATGTTTTGATTTCATCCAATGTAGTGCTATGGCTTTCGAGAGCTGTAGTATGGCTTTTGATATCATCCAGAGCAGCTGAGTGTTTCTCGAGTGTAGCAACAACATTAGCGATTTGAGAACCGAGTCCGACTTCGACACCTCCTTCGGGTACACTGCCAGCTAGGGATTTGATGCCCTCCAGAGCTATACCATGATTTTCAAGTGCGGTGGCATGAGCACCACCAAATTCCTTGAGCTCGTGCAATACGGACGTATGCTCGTCAAGCTTTCCAACAAGTGCAGTGATCTGGGTTGAGAGGTCGCCAGTCGTTGTGGCTGAGTCAAGACTGACAGATTTGAAACCTTCGAGTGTGGAGGCATGTGAACTGCCGAAGCTCTTGATATCATCCAATGCAGCAGTATGCAAGTCGAGCTTAGCTACGATTGCAGTGATCTGAGCATTAATGTCTTCAGTATCAACAGAAGGACTTTCCGTGGGCACTAATTTGATGCTTTCAAGGGCAGTTGCATGTGAACCGCCAATGCCCTTGATATCATCCAATACAGCAGTATGCAAGTCGAGCTTAGCTACGATTGCGGTAATTTGAGCAGTAATCCCTTCAGCATCTACATAAGGACCTTCCGTGGGGACTGATTTGATGCTTTCAAGTGCAGCGGTATGAGTACTGCTAAGACCCTTGAGATCATCCAGTGTTGCTGCATGAGTATCGAGCTTCGTGGAGATGGTGCTGATTTGAGCTGTAAGATCGCTTGTATCAAGAGGCTTGGGCTCCGCGGCTATGGATCCGAGTCCCTTGATCTCGTCCAATGTGGCAGTATGTATCTCAAGCTTGGCAATGATGACATCTATCTGGGCTGTAATCTCGCTTGTGTCGATAGGAACACTCTCAGAAGGTGTTGATTTGATGCCATCTAACGCAGATGTATGAGTTCCACCAAGGGTCTTGATATCCTCAAGAGCAGCACTATGCTCGTCGAGTTTGCTCACAATACCAGCGACTTGAGTTCCCAATTCCGGGCCGACATCGTTTCCGGCAGATATGAGACATTCCAATGCAGCTGCATGACCCACATGGGACTCATTTGACTGTTTCACGGCAGCCAAAATTTCCGCACTTGTATCCTCGGTTTTGTGCTCCTCAATTGCTGCAAGGACTTTGTTGATTTTCGTGCTCAAATCGCCGTCAGTTGAAAAGCCAGCAGCAAAATTTTCCTTAAGCGTGGTAAGATCGTTCTGGATCATCTGTAGGGCAGATGAGTGATCGACGGTGCTGCCGCCTTCTGAGACAACAGGGATGGTCGCAGGGCCAAGAGATCGATCTTTGATCTCAGACAGTACCGTGGTGTGGAGAGCGTGAGACTCATTTGATTGTTGTAACGCGGCGAGGAGTTCTGATTGCGAGTCCTTCTCCTTGATATCATTTAGAATAGAAGACTGTTCTCCTACTGCTGCGAGAACATCTGCGAATCCTTGTGCGCTCACAACTGTACCAGCCTCGACGCTGGCCTTTAGGACACCGATTTCCGTGGATATCTTGCCTATTGACTCTTCCTGTCCTTTCAAAATAGCCAGATCGTTTGTAATTCGATCCAGCTTGGTGGTATGCGAAGACAGCAACTCAGCGTCTGGCAACGATTCAGACTTCTCGCTGATAGTTTGAATGTTCTTCCCAAGATCCGCCCCAATAGTCTCAATGATCTGCCCAATATCGGCCCTCAATTGGTCTAGCTGTGATTGTAAAACGGGGTATAAGGTCGTCGCTTGTTCGGAAGTCGACTTCAGAGAATCGATACTCTCTTTTGTAGGTTCGATCGAGGCACTAATACCAGTGATTTCCTGTAATAATTCCGCAGTCTTCGTGTTATTTGACTCGATGTATTCTGATATTGTTGCAAGAGTTTTTGCGTTATGTTCCTCCAGCATCTGTCTGAATTGGTCGATGCTAGGCCCACCCATTCCCTTCCATTTTGCGGCTTCATCTCCTGCGTCCGAGGACTTCACTCCTTCTGCTGGTGAACCTGGAACAACGTATGTATCATCGATCATTGATTCCCTCTTGGTAGCTGCCGATTCGGCATTCGTATCCATCCGTGACAAGACATCCTCCACACTTTGGTTTGTTTTGCGCAGCAGCAATTCGTGGGAATAGACCGCTTCTACTACAGGTTGTATGGTATCAAGGGCAGACTTTATGGAGGGTTTGATAAGTTTGGCGAGGTTGGCCGCAATTGCGAGCTGAAAGGCTTCACCGTTGATGGCTTGATCAACGGCATTCTGTATTGACTCGGGATCCTGTGTAATGAAGCCAGTCATGGGCAGTGGTCTGCTAGTATCGGAGTCTATGCCTGTAGAAATTCCGACTTCTTGGCCGGCATTATTACTGTCGGCAGTAGTCGCCCGACCTGATTTGCTGAGTTTTCGTACTGATTCGAAAGATTTTCGGCGACCTTCAAAGGAAGCTCGTATGCGAGACGTTAAAGGGGGGCGCGAATTGGGCGCCATACTGCAATAAAGGCGACAAAGTACCGTATAAATTCAAAAGAATGAAAGGAAGAGTAGACAGGCTGAAATAAGTGACAGAGGAAGACTTGTACCTTACCAGAAATCAAACACACTTACCAAAGTATCTCTTACCTTGCCAGCTACCACCAATATTTCACGGAACTGTACCAATATTACAGGACTATCCTGTACTGTTCATATGGAGGTCTATTCCATCCTATCCTATGCCGTGCCTTACCTTTAGAGGCCCGCACCAGCCAGCTGGGCATATTGCAGGTGCTATAGCGATGGGTGCATTGCTTAGCTATCAAGTGTTCATGCGTACGTGATTGATCGTCCACAGCATTATAAAATGTGTTGTCGCGGTCTCGTCAGGGGCTGCTGGTCTGGGTAGAAAGACGTGTTTCCAACGGCTGGTCGTTGGCTGGAGATGCCCCTGAAATTTAGAGTTAGAGGACCGGACTAACTTTGTTCCTTATTGGGCTTCAAATTCCCGACTGTGCGTTGGAACAAGCAGTGGGGGGGGGCATGATCTCATTCAATATCATATCCGAAATGAAGCTATGCTTGCTTCTGTTATCACTGATAAACATGACAAGAAAACTGTCATAGAGGGGCCGGAATGCAAAGAGGACGATAGTGGGGGGCAGAGGAATGACTCGTCACTCTTGAGAGCTTGATAAGCTTGTTGTATCAAATCGAAAGAAAGGAGACTAAAAGTCAATGGATTGAAGGACCGAAAAGCATTATTCTGAAAGAGATCTATGCTGGGAGGCAGAGGCAATTGCGTGATGGAGCTACGTGTATCAATCGCCATTATATAGCATTCAGGAAAAACAGTAAGGAAAGGGCAATGCATGAAAGAGTGCCAAAAAGTCTCCGGCTAAAGAAACAAAACACGAGACATTGTTTCTGGGGACTTTGTTCTCTTCCTATATCAAAATGGAGGGATAGAAAGCTGTAGTGCATAGCGGAGCAATGACAGGTCACCATACAGTATAAGTTTTCTTTGTAAGGTAATCGGGTAGCAGCAGAGAGCATGCAGAAGTACGGAAATTCACAGCAGCCTTGCTTTTACTATTCATGGATCAATCGTCACCCTTTTCGAAGGAAAAAGGAAATTGCTGACAGTCTGCCAGGACGCTGCGGGAAGAAAATACGTGCCTTCGGCTACAAGTAAATAGGGGTCGTAAAATCACCTGATTTCCTATCCACGATAGACAGTCAGAAATTATCTCAGTTCCTCAGGCCACCCTTCTTCGCTCTTTAGGTACACGGCCTAATTCTAGTAGTTAACTTACTTCAACTTACTTGTTAGCGTTAGACTAAGGCCTGATAAGGTAAAGCGTCTACAGTAGTCCGTGCAGAGTGAAGATTCGAGCTGCGAAGCGTCTAAGGGAAAATAGTCGAAAAAACACTCTAGAGCGTAGTTTAGGATATAACTCTCAAGTGTTTTTCGCAATTACTTAATATAATATATTTAGAATCACTCCGAGTATAGTAGAGATTCTAGATAATTAGAGTTACTATTATTCTAACGATTTTTTATTACTTACTAATATTTATCTTAGCGCGATATATACTTACTAAAGCTAAAGTATTATTTTCCTTAGAGTATAGTTACGAAATCCGTCCGGAAAGCACGCGATTATTCTATAATAATAGTACTAGTAGACTATATATATAGTCTCTAAGGATATCCTATCCTAAGGGAACCTCTAGTAAAAATTTCGAAGGCTATAAGTAATAGAATAATCGATTTCTAGAGAGGTAAGCGTTAATTATATCTATAATACGGGTTTTCAGCTAGAAAGATAATAAGAAAGTTAATACTATAACTCTAGTATATAAACTATATATATTTATAGGGTTAGAAGTATATTTAGAATAAGCTATAAGTTATACGAAAGCTATACTAGTTATTATTATAGAGTATTCGCTATTTAGGCGTTATTTTACTATTACGATATCGAGGCCCGCTTAGATTTAAGTAATACTTAGTACTAATCGTATATATCTTAGTAACTTATTTTAACTTATTTTAACTTACTATTATATCGAGATTTCTATATCTCTTTCCTTTCTCTCTCGCTCTTATAATAATTTCTTTAAGATTATCTATATTAATAGCGCTTATAGCTATAGCTGCGGCTTTCCCTTCTCTACTACTATATCTTCCTCTTTTCTCTCGCTTATTAATATCTGCGGTCTTAATAAGGGTAAAATATCTAGCTTAGTCTTAAGTAAGATATAGAAGTAATAAATTATTAGCCTCTAATATGATTACTCTTATTACTCCTGCAGCTACGTCTCTCTATACTCTCCTACTACTATATCTTCTCTACTCTAGATAGTATCTATCTCGTGTAGTTTCCTAAGAATAACCTGATTATTACTCTATATAGCAGAGGATAGTCTTAGTAAGGATAATAGAGATCAGAATAGATAATAGCTAGCTTAAGGAGTAGCTAGTAATATTAGTATTATTTAATAGCTTATATATACTTATCTATAATATATCGATTATAATTAGTTAACTTACTTTAACTTACTTTATAAGCGAGATAGAAAGGAAATAATACTAGCTAGTTCCGAAAGTAAGGAGGTACGACTAATAGAGTACTATCTTTATAGTATCTTTTACTTAGAATAATCCCCTTATCTATAACCTTACGATTCTAATTAGCTAACTTACTTTAACTTACTTATAAGTAAAGTAGAAATAATCTTAATTAGTTAACTTACTTTAACTTATTTTTTAACTTACTTTAACTTACTTTAACTTACTTATTAAACGCTTAGCTAAATCTATAATATATAAGATTATAAGATCTGAAATTACTAGAATTAGATATCCTTACCTTATCTTAGATATTAGCTTATTTATTCCTAAAGGTATTTATCTTATCTAGTTTCCTAAGAATAACCTAATTATTACTCTACTAAGAATAACTTACTACGCTTTCGCTTTTCTATTCTCTTCTAATCTTAATAAACTTAAAGAGAAAGATAAGAAAAAATAAGTAATTTTATATATTATATAATAGCTTTAGGATATTATTATTATAAGTAAAGACTTCTTTTAAGTATAGAGAGTTTTATAGAGATTAGTAAGGATAATATATTAGTATTATTATAAGTAGTCTTCTACTAGCTAATTACCTTAGGAGGTATTATATCCTAGAGTACTTAGACCTGCGTATATTAGTATTAGCAACCCTCTAGAAGAACCTTAAGAGAAGCTCTATATCTATAGTTAGGGAATATAAGAGAATAGAATTAGAATATAAAAGTCGCTGAACTTATTCGTCTTAATATAAGGAGATAAAATATCAGATAGTAGAGAGATAGATTAGTAAAGTACTCGCTTCTATATTCGCTTATAAAGTAAGTTAAAGTAAGTTAGCTAATTAAGCGCGTAATACTATTAGGAAAGGCGTATTTCTATTGAAAATATTATTTCTATCTCGCTTAATAAGTAAGTTAAAATAAGTTAGCTAACTAGAAGCATAAAGTAATTAAGAGAAGTATACTTCTATCGCGAATATTATTTCTATCTTACTTANGCTAACTAGAAGCATAAAGTAATTAAGAGAAGTATACTTCTATCGCGAATATTATTTCTATCTTACTTAATAAGTAAGTTAAAATAAGTTAGCTATTTGTAATTTTAAAGTTAGCGATAATTAGTAAGATTATCTATTTATCTAGATTTACTAATTACGAATACTCGAGGGTATTATATAATATAGAATCGTAGTAGATATCAGAATTAATAATAGTAAAAGCGATAGGTTTTAAGAAATAAGGCTTAATACTATCGAACAGATAGTCTTATACTTAATATTACTCTTACCTCTTAATACTACGCTATCTTAGACTAAGTCGATCTGCAGTCTATTTAGTAGTATTAATATTAGTATCTCGATTATGAATCTCAGTATTACTCTAAGTAGTAATATCTTCTCTAAGTATAGCTAAGTCTAAGGGAGTATTCGCTTCTGAATATAATAATTATATCGCTTTCTAGAAAATAAGACTTTATATTATAAATAAAGCGGATAGTCGTAGAAGTAGAGGTATTATAGGATATGCTTTATATGCAGTAGGCGTCTACTAAGTCTCCCCTAGTATTACTAGCTTACTATTTACCCTAGGTTATATTAGCAATAACCTTATTACTATAAGGGATACTAATTAACTAGATACTAGTAAGCTAGTAATTAGTATTCGTAATTAATTAGATATTCGTAGTTAAGTTAGTATTTATAGCTTAAGAGTAAGAGAGCGATAAGTATCCCGCGATACTACTTCTATTAAGCGATTAGTCTAATCGATAAATACCTTAATAGGTCTAGATAGTCTGAATTACGATATTACTCTTTAATTTAGTATTAATAGTCGATTTATTAACTCGGACTTCTATATATCTTTATATTCCTACTTATCTAGCGCTAGTACTTATATTACTATACTATCTTATATTTAACTACTAAAGTATATTATATTCCTTTTACTACTCTTACTTCTACTTAAGTATATAGATATAAGTACTAAGCGGATATACGAAAGTATAAATATATCCGGACTTAAGTAGAATCGGCTATTCGGGAAAGATAAGTCTAAACTCGTAGTATAATTACTTACTTACTTCGTTAATAGAACTAACGCTACTAATACTTTATTACTTTTCTGAGGTATATACGATTATAGATCTATAGGTAGCTAAGTATTTAGCGGAGCGAGTATTAAATTATAGTTACTATAGTATTCTATAGTAGGAGGCTGATTCCGGTTCTCCTTAGAGAGTTCTATCTTACTTAGAAACTGAAGAATAATCTAATAATAGCAGATACTATTATATATTTCGCTTTATATACGTAGTAGTTTATCGCAAGTAGCTAGATTCGCTTTAGATTATAATCGAACCTTCTTTCCTTTCGGATATTCCTATTTATTTAGCTTACTAGTAATACTTCTATCGCTCTATACTAAGTCGATATCGCTTAGCTCGATATTATTCGGAATCTCGTTTTAAGACTAACTCTCTTATAGGCAGGATACTATACGGATAGCTTATCTTATTAGTAGTATAATATAGCGAAAGGTCTTAAGTAGTACTTTAAGCGTAGGAGTACTTATAATATTTAATTTCTTACTTTTACTTTCTTTATCTAAGACTTAATATAGTACGAATATATGAACTTAACTAATATAGCTTTCGCCTCGACTACTATGCTTAGTATATTACTAGAGCTTACTCGGCGTTAGGTCGATAGGGAGCTTCTAAAGTATTACGTAGTTAATATCCGGAATATTCATTCTTATGCCTATCGATATTATTATTATTATAATATAGTATTAGGATCTCTTAACTTGGAAAGATTTATAATAGATATCTCGATTATATATTATAACTCTAGAGTAATATATCTGAATAATTCGCATAACGCTTAATAAGGACGTATTATTAGTATATCGACTCTCTTATAATATTAATATCTTTAATACTAGGTGTTTTTATAACTATCGCGCGAGTAGCTCGTATTTCCTAATACTATTAATAAATATAATTATCTTAGGAATATTTATAGGAGTTAGCGCTAAGACTAAGATATCTATTACCTAATCGATTAAGTAATATAGCTTACTAAAAGAAGAAAGTATACTACGAGATATTAATTCGATAGCTAATAATATATCGTTTCTGTCGACTGATATTCGGATTATAGTAATAGTATATTATATATCGCTAGTACTATTATCAGGAGGCCGAAATCTAGTAATACGTAGAATATCTGCTATATAGTCTACTAGTAGAGTTATCGTATAGCTAAACTAGGCGATCGTCCTTAAGAGTAGCGTTCTTAGCTCTCTAAGTATCGTAAACTATATACGGAAATCCTTCTATTAATCGACAAAGTGCAGCTTATTAATAGCTACTAAGCTTACTTATTTATTAAACGCTATAGACTTTAATATCTTACGGATATCTTTAGAGGCGGCTTACTTAAGCGATAATAAGATATAGTTATATCGAAAGTTACTAATATTATATAGTAGTAAGGGATCCGCATGTTTTATATCGTTAGTAAGCAGATAAGGCTTCGTAATACTAAGCTATTAAATATCGTATAAATATTCTTCTCTAAGCCTATTTAATACTATAATTTAAAGGTATATAAGTCTAGTTAAGATATAATAGGACTAGAATATAATACTTTTCCTAAAGCTTATATAAGTAATAAGAATAGTATCTCTATATCCGAAGACTAAGCAATATAGCGTAGATACTTATTCTTTCCTAAGTATATACTCTTAAGCTAGGAATAAGTATTTGAAAATCCGGGTTAAGTATAGTCAGATATATTACTCTTAAATAGATATATCGTTACGAGTAAGAGAGATAACCTCGTGTAGTTTACTTAATAGAAGCGTAAGTATAGATATAATATAATCGTCGAGAGATAGCTTATTATTTTAAGAATTACGACTCTTATAGCTATACTTATCTTTCTTTTAAGGAGCTATCTAAATATAAATAATATAGAAATACTAAGAGAGTTTAATACTAACTAGTAGATAATAGTAGTTAGTAAGTAATATAGTAAAGCTTAAGTTAGTTTAACTAAAGTAGTAAATATATAAAGTAAGGAAAAAAATAAGTTAAAGTAAGTTAAAGTAAGTTAGCTAATTAAGCGCGTAGTACTATTAATAAGCGCGTATTTCTATTGAAAATATTATATCTATCTTACTTAATAAGTAAGTTAAAGTAAGTTAATTAATTAGAATCGTAAGGTTATACTAAGAAGGGGGGTTATTATAATAAGGAATAATATTTCTATCTCGCTTATTAAGTAAGTTAAAGTAAGTTAGCTAATTAGAATCATAAGGTTATACTAAAGGGAGGGAGTTATTATAATAAGGAATAATATTTCTATCTCGCTTATTAAGTAAGTTAAAGTAAGTTAGCTAATTAGGAAGCTAGTATCTTAAGGCTAGTATATATTAGCTTTAGCTTAGAATTAATAATATCTCCTTTCTCTGCGTATATTTAGCTAGTAATAGTAATAATAGTAGTACTTCATATAATAATTATAACTATAAGCTTTAAGATAGATTACTCTATTTAAGATAATATCTTCTATAATTATTTAGCTTTATCTTATACTCTTTCGTCTTTAACTATTTAGTTTTTACGCTTTCCTCTACTATTATTCTCTTCCTTTAGTTATAAGAGTAACAAAAGTCTTAAATATATTATATTACTCACGAGTTATAAGTTATAATAAAAGCTATTAAAGCAGGAGTAGAAGAAGTTAATTCTAATATCTATACTATTATTATTAAGAGTTAGTATCCCCGGAGTACTTTCTTAAGCTTTATACTTAGAGGGATCTTTAGACCTTTTAGTAAGATAGGACTTCGAACCTATTAGTATACTACTAAATAAAATAGATAAATAAATAAATAAATAAATAAATAAATAAATAAATAAATAAATAAATAAATAAATAAATAAATAGGAGTAGTACTACTTTTAATCTAAGAGGTTTATTACTCCTAAGTAAAACCCTTACTTCTTACGGTCCTTTAAGCTATAATAAGGCCTCTAGCTACACTAGGTCCTCTTCCGCTAGATCTATTAGGACCCTTTAGAAGAAGGGTAACTAGGCGATCCGAAGGACTATTACCGGGACTTTTGCAGCTAGGCCTTTTTCTCTTACTAGTAGCTAAGTACGAATACTTACTAGTATACGGCTTAAATTAGTACTACTTATAAGTATCTCGAGCGTTAGAGATCTTTCCTCTAGCTAGGGCCGAATACCTCTAATACTCATAACTATAAGTAGCGTACTACTTATAAGATACTTCTACTCTCTTACTATAGTCTATCTCTATGATTCTAACTATATAAGTTAGCTAGTTCCGGCTACTCGGGCTTATAGCTTATAGCTCCTCTGCTGACTTATACTACTAAGCTCTAATAATAGTTAGAAGAGAAGGGTCCTAAACTATAGTTACACGGCCCGGGAGTCCTTATCTTCTTTATTATTCTCTTACGAGGATAAGTACTTACTACTAAGCGAACTTAGCAGCAGATAAGCTAGGCGTTATAGTAGTAATTATAAGCTAGACTAAAGTAGCTTTATATTTAGTTAGTATAGAGTATAGATATTATAAATAAAAGTAGATTTCTATTATTTATAAAACCGGATTAATTACTAGTACTATAGTACTAGTATTCTCCTTCTTATTAATATCTATCTTATTATTATCCCCGAAGGGAATATTATTCTTATATTATATTAGCTTATATTATATATACTAGTCCTTAGAATCTCTAGTATTCTATCTTAAGTATCCTTATAATAGACTTATAATATACTTATTATTATCTACTTCTATATCCTTTACTCTTTCTTCTCTTTCTCTTTCTTCTTCTTTATCTTCCTCGACTTTATCAGAGAGGGGAAGGGCAGCCGGGGCGAGGGCGAGAATAATAAGAGTAAGGGCGGTAAAAGTAATTAGGGTAGCCGGGGCTACTAGTACTAGCGGCGGCGGCAGCGGTAGAGGTAGTAGTAGTAGTAGAGCTAGAGCTAGGGCTACTATATAGAGTTAGTATTATACTATATATAGATAATAAGGTTTTAACTTACTAGTAGTAGTAGTAGTAGTAGTAGTAAAAGCAGCTATATAAAGTTAATATTATATTATATATAAATAATAAGGTTTTAACTTACTAGTAGTAGTAGTAGTAGCAGCGGAGGGGCCCGCGGGAGTACGATAGCTATATTATTATTAGTATATATAGAGGTATAATATATAAATCCCTCTGCTATAAAATTATATAGGAATAGATTAGATAGATTAAACTTATAATATATAGCTAGAACGAATAACTCCCCTAGGGAGGAGGGCAGCGAGACGAAGATAAGCGCCCTCCGAGAGGGAGATATATTACTAGTGCGAAAGCACCTAAGCACGAGAAGGTATTATTACTATTATTATTATTATTATTATTATTATTATTATTATTATTATTATTATTATTATTATTATTATTATTATTATTATTATTATTATTATTATTATTA
>FJUX01000122.1:0-90165 GCA_900074905.1 Rhynchosporium agropyri | reverse complement strand
TATTATTATTATTATTATTATTATTATTATTATTATTATTATTATTATTATTATTATTATTATTATTATTATTATTATTATTATTATTATTATTACTACTACTATAATTATAYATAATAGAGTTATAYAGAAAAAGAAGAGAGAAAAAGCTTAAAGGAAAATATCTTAACTTACTTTAACTTACTTAAGTTCACTTTATAGATAGCCGGTTATAGCTCTTCGTATTATTATTACTACTTATCTATTATTTAGACTAATCTAAGTAATACTATTCTATTAGCTTATTTACTTAAACTTACTTATTTTAGATCTAGACTACTCTACTATAGTTAATTAAAGGAAATTAAGTAAATAAAGAATATTAAGATAAAAGTAGAGTATATAACTACTTCTATTAATCTAAGTCTCTTAATTAGTATACTTACTTTAATTTACTTTATTATACTAGATTTATTAGGATATTAAGTAAGAATAACTAAATAAGTATATTTATCTAGCGATTTCTAACTACTTATAATATACTAAGCTATAATTTATTTATTCTATATATAACTAAGTCTCTAATCTATTCCTAGTACTAAATCTTCCTCTGCTATATTATAACTAATAGAAGAGTTATCGATTGAATCTATATATTCACTTGTTTCGAAATCTATTATACTTATTGAAACTGCTTTAGCCTTAGCTCTTAAGCGACTAGTACTATCTAAATAAGTACCTGCTCCTCTATGTACTTCTATAGTATATATACTATTGAAATATATAACCTTCTCTATTAGTATATTCATATTATTAGAGAATATATTAGTAGACTAGAATAAGTTTAGTAGGATTGTACTAAATCTAGGGGTTATAAGATTATCTATTTAGAGACGAAACGCTCTATTGAATATATCACTAGATATATCTATAGTTATATATATTCTGGGTATTTCCTCTTCTAATTAACTCTCTAAAGCAGAACGAATAGATCTAATTATTATATTAGTAATATATACCTAGTTGAAAGTAATATCGATATTATAAGTAGAGTTCTTATAGTATTTTATCTCGATCTTAATTATACTATTTAGATACCTAAGAGATAGATCGATTAGCTTAAATATATACTAGTTTCCTATCTAGTTAACTAGGCCTAATACTAGAATCGATCGCTATAGCTATAGAGTATTAACTCTATCCTTAAGTAACTACTAATAGAATATTATTTCGTATACGTAATTAGTTTAATATATCCTTAGGAAGATTATAATTAATAGATCGACATATTACCAGAAGATCTTAATATCTCTATATTTAATAGTATATCAGATAGTTAAGAATAGTTTAATCTCCTAGAGGAATCGATATATAGTAGTAAACGTTAGATCCGTATATACTTTATAGTTAAATACTTTATTATCTTAGGTATCATAAGTAAAAGCTTAATAATATACTAAATCTACTAAAGTAAGGAATCGCTCTAATATAAGGCTTTAGATAACCGTATCGAACGACTCTCTTCGATTCAGCTCTATTATATCGAAGCTCTCTTTATCTGCTAGTATTAAAGTAGTATAGAATAACGCTAATACTCTAGCTATAAAACTCTAAGCGATAAGTAGCTTAAGGATATAATATTAAGGAGTATCTCTTAATATCATAGTCCGGCCCTATATAGCTATATCGCCTTAAATAGTATACTTATTACTAATAGTCCTAGTATCTATATTATAATAAGTCCGTATAATAGAGTTAAATAAATTCATCTATATATAGAACTACGTAATAATCCTAAGATACTAGTCCTGCTTCTTATACTAAGACTCGGAATTTTACTACTTATCTTTCGCAGATCGAATATAATATACTATTAATTAATTACTATAAAGGAGCTAGAGATAATCTTTAAATGAATTCTCTTAGTTAAACTTTAATTAGTAAAAGAAGATATTATTATAGATACTTTCTATACTAATAATTATCCTCTTATTCTTATATATAGCGCTAAACTAATAGTACTCTATCTTACGTAATAGTAATTAATCTATTATAAGTATAGAAAGATACTCCTTAGGAGAGTCTTTAAAGATAGTATAAATCGCTCCTAAATAGATTCGCTTAATAGTATTAGTAATAAGAGATAAAGTAATCTATTTACTAATAGGGATATCGGATATAAGCTCAGATTATAGAGGTAATATATCAGGGTTTATAATAGGTATATTATCTCTATTTACGCTAAGAGAGAATATAATATCTTTCTAAGAAAGTAAGATAAAGAGATCATATATTAATTATATTAAGCTAGATATAGGTATATCTAGATAAATAATAATAGCTATTATAGTTATAGCTTATTATATCTTAATATACTTAAGTACCTTATCTTATTTCTTATCCTAGAAATTAATATTATTATATATAATTATAGTTTATATATTATATACTAAAGGTACTAGTTATAACTAGTCGAATAAGAAGTTAGAATATAGATTAAGGTAAATTAAAGTAAGTTAAAGTAAGTAAGCTAATAGAAAATAAGTATAAATAGGATACTCGCTTAGAAAGTAAGTTAAAGTAAGTAAGCTAATAGAAAACAGATATAGATAAGATAAGCTCCTCTCGCTTATAAAGTAAGTTAAAGTAAGTAAGCTAATATACTTTTGTCGTATAGCCACGTGGCTGATTTTGCGATATCTTGGCCTTAGGTCTTAATACACGGTTTGCAGCCGTGGGTCCACTTTTGCATGACAACTTTTAAATATAATAATAATAACTTTAATTTATTATTCGTAGTCTTATAAGTATAGTATATCCCTAGTCTAAAGAGTACTTCTATAACCTTATATTTAATACTAAAGCTGAGTAGATAGAGGTCGAGATAAGACTAGAAGTAGTTAGACTACTTCTTAGCTTAATAGAATAATATAATAGCTATAATTATAAGAGTAAGTCCTTTTAAATTACTTAGAGTAATAGACTTATTTATATTATATCCTTTCTAGTATATATATTAATTTTGAAGTAAAGTAACTAGGAGTAATAACTATCGTAGTACTACGGATTATATTATTACTAAGCTTTTATTAAGATCGATTATATCTTTCTCTTATATTATATTATAGTTTCTAAATAATAATATATAGCGAAGTTCTCTATATTCTACTAATAAGATTATATTAATCTTTAGAATAAGAGGAGTAAACTAAAGTATAGTAGTTATATTACGAATTATATAACGATAGAGCTTAGGTATATAGAGAGATCTAGTATCGATATAAGCTTCGGTTTCGTTCTTATTATCAGCAGTTTCCTTAATAAATACTTATAGGAATATATATACTATCTATCTCTTATCTTTAATAATATAGAGTACTTCTTCTAACTTCTGCCTTTTTATAATCTACTTTTTATTTTAGAAATTATAAGAGTATTCTTACTCCTCTCTATTATTATCGTTATTATTATTATTATTATCGAATAATAGTAGGTATTAAGCGAAAGATATAAGTAGAGGACTCGACTCTAGATAAGGAGTAGCAGATAGGATAGAAAGCTCGCTAGTAAGTAAAGGGAATAATATTATAGTTAGAAGTCCCGGAGAACTATAATATATATCGAACGATTCGCTATTAGGATATTACTAGCGTATTAGACGCGGAAGAGTTAGTATTAATAGAGGTATCTTATATAATATAAGAGAGAAAAGTATTCGCGGATTAAGATAAGAATATATTTTTTATTAATAGTAAACTATATATAGTTAATAAAAGGAGGAGATATTAAATAGTAGAGATTATAGATTAATAGAATAAGTATTAAATATACTCTTCGGATTTTTTAGAAGATATTATTAAAGTATCGAACTATCCTTTTGTAGCTGAGCTCGAATTCAATTAACTTTATCACTAAGTACTACGCTCTAGAGGCGAATTTCGACTATTTTCCCTTAGACTTTCCGACGGGATTTCAGATCTCTAGCCTCTTATTAGTTAACTTACTTCAACTTACTTAGCGTAGCGCTAATTAGTGATAAGTGGGGCAGAGCTGTAAATCCACGCTTAGGAGGGTCTGAGTTTCCTGAGATAAGTTAGAAAGCGCAACTTGTAAACTTAGAGTTCTTCTGCTTTTAAACAAATGCTCGAATTGTTTTTAAGCTCGCTATCGCTTAATGTTACGATGATGATTCTATAACGTCTGTGCACATGCAAACAAGCGTTTCAAACCAGTTTCACCATCACGCTATAAGTCTCAATAGTAGAGTTCGCGCTCGCGATTCTCAGCACGCCAGGCTTATAACTCTAGCATGTATACCGCAATACCAGTAAACCAAATGAAAAAAAATCGAATCTCGCTTCCCCTCTACCATACTGATGAGAATATGAAGAATGCCCAAGCTCGAACCAGAGTTCTAAGCTCAGAAATATTTTCTTCTATGAAGCTTCTATTAAGCACGGTAATAGGTCAAACGAAGCGCATTGAAAGCCTGCCGAACGAACGATCTATGCGTTGCACCGTTTACTGCTTGAAATCTTAAAGCCGAGGTGAAGACGATAGCCATGGGTCGCGATCTTTTATTTGGGTCTGGTAATTTGAAGTTTCAATAGGTGAATGGTCTATGCCTCTTTTTAGCGCGGCAAGCAGGGGACAAGACCATCTAAATATACGGATCTTATTAGTTAAAAGGAACTGGAATTTTACCTTTGCTTCCTTTGCTGTTGTGTTGAATATCTCAAAGTCGACTATAATTTACTTCAGTATATGCTAATAAACGAGTTACTGAATCGGACTCTTCGATAGAGACATAGTCTACATTTTAAATGTGGCATGAAAATGGCTGGCCTCACAGCCCTAGGCGAGATTCTTAGCAGCTTGAGTAAAAAAAGCACAAGAAGCAGGCGAAGGCCACCCGATGAGATGCTTCTTTGATTCTTACAACGTCAAATTTGTATACTTGACCGATCATAGTATTGGTCCCAATCGAAGTAAGAACTTCTACAAGCACAGTTTCTTCAACAAGAAATCTGCTCGCCATGAGGCTCTTGAAAAAGTATCGCAGCTGAAATAGTGCCATCTAAGTGGATGACGACTCCAATCCGCTTCGGTTATTGGGTCAGTAGTCGCATTTTCGTGGAACTTCGACCAACACTCAAGCGATATTCCTCTTCAGTGCCTCCTCGCAGATCTATCCCAGCTTGAAGATCATGGGCGATACAAGGCTCGTCTGCCACAGCTGGTTGGAGCTTCAACGAATTCATACGTCCTCCGAAGCATCAATTCTCCATTCTTTTCTCCTGGCTCACGAGATACTGTATCGCGGAAATTTTTGTAATAGTGGGCAATCCGGTTGAATTCGGATCTCGAAATGTCATCTTTGTTGGACATCGTCTGAGTCCAATAGCGATACGACAAGTAGCGCTTTATATCAATGGAACTCGCTTTCCAGTTCTGTGTACTTGGAAATTATTCAGCAAATCATTTATGTCACTTGTCCATCTTGAGGAGGAACGACACCATACAGCGCTCAAAGCTTCCCAAAAGAGCAAGCCATATCCTGCCACGGTAAACACGAACTTTCCTCTTGAGTACCTCTGACATTCTCGGTAGAGGAGCCCAATTCCGGAAGGGGCGGAAGGAAAATCTTTCACGGGAAGGAGGCAAATTTTAAATGCTGGTGTATCAAGCGCGAACTTTTTGTAGAGGCGAGCGATCTCGTCTGATGAGTTTAACAGTCGACAAAGGTTATGAATAGTGCTAGTACGAGACGACGATCCGATACCCCATGGCTAATACTAGAAGGAGAACGAGCCCTTCCAACGTCGCTTACATGTGCTTGAGAAATCGAACATCGGATAAGTGACCCACGTTTGATATGAACTCAACAGATTCTCACTGCAATATTCTTTGACGTTCGTTTGTGCTTACTCCTTGTGCTTCGATCAGTTCCAGGGATATTCCTGGGCTCTGGGCGTAAAATCGTCTACATTGTGCGAAGTCAGCAAGGGGATTACAACACTTTTCCATCAACACCTGTAATGTACGCCCGAGGCCCCGGGTTTTCCCGTTGTAAACATGTGAATCCGTCACTTTACAAGGCGGATAAAAAGCCCCGTTGCATTATAGGGCGTAAAGGTCTTTGATGATCAAATTCCACGGGTGACAGCTTAGCACTTCAAAATGTATTGCTAATCCAATGCAGTGCTACTTCCCACTACCCAATACTATTTGAATCTAGTACGACGATTTCTGCGCCAGACCAAGTCTCTTGTTTCCATAATCAAAAACCACGAAGAGAAGCTCAACGATGTGTTTACCCCATCCGCCTCCCTCATGAAGATTTGTGCGACACAAATTCGCCTTCTCATCTTCTTTGAAGGTTTCGATGATGAAACCAGGGATTCTTACCGAGCCCGTATCACCAACACCAAGAACTAGATCTGGTAGTGGATAATCGCAAGGGAAGGTATATGTAGTCCAGTAAGAGTTCCAAGAAATATCGGGAATCTGTCCAAAATATCTGTCGAGAGCCCAGCGAGGAATTTCGAAGCCATATCGGTTGCCTATGTCAATGATAACATTGAAGCTGCCTTTGATGAATGTGCCCCAAACAACAATTCCCGAAATGGAAACAACCCATTCGCCGCCATTGTCAGCCATTACTGGGGTATTTGCGATTTCGCCAACGTATTTCTTGCGGTCGACATGTCCGAAGCCGAAGACTCCTCTACTTTTCGACTTGTGGAAATCAACAGCAAAGACAGGGTCTGTAACATGGTCAGTATCAAACAGCATTGAAGACCACGGGTCGTTCCGTGTCGTGACCTTACCATCTAGACCAGGCCATAACCGTTGGAAAGAAGCTGGGTATTCTGTGAGGCTGAGTCGGCATACCAGCTGGATCGATTTTCAAGCCAAAAGTGCCCTAAGGTGCACCTCCAACTTGGGATTTGCTGGTCTCGCAGACCTCAAACTCGTAGTTGTGCACAGTCAATCCGCCAACCGTGATAGTATCTCTAAATACAACACCTGTGAAGAAGATGCTACCATCACCGTATCCCTGAGCCCAAGTCATTCCTGGTGTTTGAACTGCTGTTGAAGATTTGCTCGGGTCGTAAACTGGGGCTACGCCTCGACTGGCAACAGGAATCAAGGTAGACATGAGGGAGAAGTCGGGGGTTCCTGTGTCTAGCTGTACCAAGATGGTCTGTGGTGGTGTACCTGCTTGGATTGGAATGTATCATCTGTTGGGTACTTAGCAGCTGGCTTTTTGCTGCAGATATTAACTCACTCATAATCTGTGTCGGCTGCAAACCAGATTCCGTCTCCTCGTCGGATAGTTTTGGCAGAGCTGTTAGAAGCAGGACCGAGGATTGCATGTACTGAGAACCCAGACGAATCTCCAGAAGTTCGAGGAGCCAATATGTCATCTTTACCATTCCAGAATGGCGAGGCCAAGATTGGCAAGATTTGAAGGAGAAGAATGCATACCAGATACAAGAACGAGAGGAACATGATTGAATTTGAAATTATTATTCGAGGAAGGAAACTCGGTGGTGCGCTGCGTTAATTTTCAAGTACAGTAGGTAGTAATATATCTCTGATACGTTGCAAATTCGCGTGGATGAGCTTATGATCCAAAGAAAATAGCAGCCTGACCGTGCGTCAACTTGTGAATCTTAGAATTCATAAGCGCACTCACCTTCGAGAAATTTTTCCTTTGAACCTGTTCCAGCAAGCAACTTCTTCTCTTCCTTCAACCGACGTATAACAAGAGTGAACCCTTATACAAGCATCTCATAGAGAGAAAGTTACTGATGATAATGAAAATACTTAATTAAAGCTTTCGAGATGTCTCTCTACATGTCTTAAAGGTCAGTGACAAGTCTTGAGGAGTTCCTCCTTGCGAAAATAACTATTGATGGTTTGGACCGTCGAGTGTTGACTTGTCTTTTGATATAGCATTATAGATTGACTGTGTAAATGGTCGCGTCTGGGCTATAGATCATATCACTACTAGAAAAGCAAGATCGAAATAGCATATCATGGATATTTTCCAGGACGTACGGAGGCTCCTTCGAGATTGGGGACATACCTTCGAGCATGTCTACAGAAACGAGCTTAACACAAGCAAACAAATCCGGGAATCAAGGCGGTTCCTTTCGAAGCACAAGACATCCACAATCCTTCGCCGCAAGCAAGAACTTGAAGCCGCCACGGAGACAGACATATTGTTTAGCAAATTCCAGTTTCTACCCGCGGAAATTCGACTGCGGATCTGGGGTCTGACAATCTACACCCCTCAGATAATCGTGCTCGAAGTGCTTCGACTTGGAAGATCCAAATTTGGGTACAAATCAGTCATTCCTCACGGTGCCCTCTCGGGAATCAACAGCGAATCACGCTTCGAAGCTAAGAAGGTCCAAACTAAAATTGGCATAGCATGGCAATCAACGAGAGCACGGCATACCACACTCATCACCACATTCATCACCAATACCGAGATCGATATTATATGGTTCCAAGAAAACATTGCTCCCACCTCCGATAGTCTGTCAGTCGCTCTAAGTTTCGAGTGGGATCGTGATCTCGAAATTATACCTGGACCGATCCGCAACATTGCAATTTCGAGCGATAAATGGGAGGCGGTTTTCAAAATCAGTCATGTGGCTCACAATGTTGCAAAATTCTACACCCATTTGGTCGCGCTCATCACCGCCGGCGTTGAAAATATTTCCATCGTGGTAGGAGACAATACGGCTCACAATCGACGAGGCATGCAATTTGTAGCAGCAGAAGGTCGACCCAGCTACACACGCGAGTGGAGGAATATCATGGAGGTTTTTCAACTCGAAGATCTCTCAACCTATGTAGAGCTTCAATGCGCTATTGCTGCATTTCTTGCACAGCTCTACAGCACTCTTGTCGCGGCAAAACGAAATGGAACAAAACACATCTTGCGTCAACAATTTCCATGGATGGCATTACCCCTGGTCGATATGGATAAGGCAATGGAAGGATGCGAAGATCTGATAATCCCAACATTCCGATTTGTGGAAATCAGATGGTATTAAAGCTTAAGGAATTGAGAAGTAGGTGGGAATAGGACAGCTGGAGCTGTATCCGAATCATCAAATCGCGAGAGATTCGATGTATAATTATTTGTGCACCTTTTGGAAGGAGAATTCATGAGCTTAATTCTGCGGAGAAAACGCAGAAATTGCAACATGTAATTTTCCACAATGGCTTTGGCAATAATCCTGCGAGGCTGGGCTGTTTCGTCTTGTGCGGAGAGGTTTCAAGATTGTGACCAACCTCAAGACCTCAGATCATCACTTTACATTCAAGTCATGAAATAGCTTCGTGAGTCTCCCTGCGAAAATTGTCTGACTTCAAAGTCGACTTGCGAGATATAACTTATCGCAAGGTTACGTTGATCTTCAGAGTAAGGCATAGAGTAGTTGAATGATGTTGGTTGCATTGTAGTACTAATTACTATGGAGAGTTAACCAAAGGTATTATCTAGGAATATCCGCACGGACCATGCACGTGACTACAGTCACCTGATCCATGCCAAGACCTATATCCTCGTAACACACCCCTCTGTAGAGATACTATAAAGTCGGTAACTTCTACAGGTACGAGTGATCTAATTTCCTGTAATTAGTTGATTATACTATCGTATGCGTACGTATAGTAATACCCCTGGAAACTAGAACCATGCCTCGATATCACGTGAACTGGATAAACCACAGGTTCCGTAATTCCTTTAAGATAGTTAGCCTTCCTAATTAATATCTATACCCCTTATTCTAGGTGTAAAACAGTTATATTCAGTATTGCCACAAAGGCCTTGAGGTCTTATAGGCTAAGTAGTTTAGTGAAACCGTCTGCTGCGTTCTCTTTTAAGGGTATATACTAAGGGTCTAAATGACCTCTAGCGACCTCCTAGCGCAGGTAATGAAACTTGATATCGATGTGTTTAGTACGCTAGTGTAATTCAGGGTTCTCTGATAGAGATAGAGCTCCTTGATTATTATACAATATCTCCACACTCCTTAAGTCTAGCTTATTGTAGCCTAACTCCTTTAGTACTTAGCGTATCCATAAAGCTTCTCTAGCAAAGGCGCATATAGCTATATACTCTGCTTCCGTAGAGGTAAGAGCTATAGTAGTCTATCGCTTTGAAATAGCTAAGAAAACACCTCCTGTAAGGAAGAAATAAACTCCTATATATAACACTCTATTAATTCGGTTACCGGCCTAATCAGAGTCATAGAAACCTCTTAATTTCATCTTCTCTCTATTAGTAATGTCTCCTCCGTAAGTCGTAGCGTAGTACTTCGTACCTTATAAGTATATAAGTACTCTCTTAGCGCTCGCAAGGTGTTAAGGTAATAGATTTATCAGAAATTGTGATAATATAGAATAGTAGTATAGTATATCCCAGCGAGTATGAGCTAGGTACTATAAACTACCGTAAAGCTATTAATATAGCTTGATTTCTTATAGAGTAGCTACTCCCTTGAATTTGACTATGGAAACCTCTGAACTAGTAGTAAAAGGCGTATCAGCGCTCTTATAGTTAGTTATTRCAAATRGATCRAATATCTTATCGATATACGTATCTTAGTAAAGAGAAATCGTCTTCTTCTCTCTATTATATATAATTCTAACGCTAAGGAAGTATTTAGCTAGTCCAGCTAGTAGAATATCGAATACAGTGAGAATCTTCTTCTTAAGTTCTTCAAGAGCTATTCTAGCCTTTAAGATAACTAGAAAATCATCGACATAAGTAACGATAATTATTCTTATTTCTCAGTTAATATATACGCAATTATCAGTTTGTAAAGGTATAAAGTCGATAATACCGAATTCCTTGCGCAATATCTCTTGCTAGAGACGTGGAGACTGCTTCAGACTGTACAGAGCCTTTAGCAAGAGCATATATTTATCGTCTATAAGTCTACGCCTATATTATCTATAAAATAGCGGTAATTTAACGTATATCTAGGTATCGGCTTTACTATATAAGAATACCGTTACCATATTAAACTGTTCGACTTCTAAGTTATATTCCGCTGTAACTGCTAAGCCTATCTTCTAAGTAGAAGATTTACAGACTCCGGTATACGTCTGATCGTAATCGTGACRAAATRYTTACGTATAACCTTAGACTATAAATCTGACCTTATATTTATCGATTTTACTATCTATATCTCTCTTAGTCTTGAAAACTAGACGAGAACCTAGTACTCTACACCCTTTTAGCATATCAGAGCAACTTATAGTCTTCTAAGTCGACTTCTCCTTAAGAGATCGGTACTCCTTAATAATCGCTTTCTTCTATTCTAGCTAATTAGCTCTCTTTATAGCCTGATCCAAAGTAGTTAGATTATCTAAGAATAGAGACTCTTCTTAAGCCGTATAAAAGGCGAGTCGATACTAACTAGTACTCTCTATCACTTCTTCTAATGGAGAGACTGCATAGGAGTAGCCGTTATTTGGTTCCGGTATTACCTCAGGCGACGGATTATTACGGCCAGATCGTGTAGCCCTAGGAATATACTCCGGCATATAGTTCTTAGATCTAGGAGGCTTACTACGCTTCTTTTATATAGTAACTTAATCCGGGATATCGACTTCTAGTGCTAGAACTTCGTCCGTGACTATAGACTCGGTATCTTCCGTACTGTCGATTTCGACTTCGGAATCCTTATCTTAGCTTATGATACCTGTATCAGGAGTAGTACTAGTAACCTCAGCGTCCTGATTTTAGCTCAAATTATCGATAGATTCACCCCTAGTTTAAGATACTATTATAGCGTCTTCTTCGTGAGGTTCTATAACTAAACCGTCTTCATCAAAACGTAGATAAGAGGTACGAACTACCTTTCTATTAACTAGGCATCTGTAGATATTATGACCTTCAAATCCCACTAGAATACCCTTTTCAGCTCTAGGAGCTACCTTATAGCTCTAGACTCTCTTCTCCTTATTAATTAGTATAAAGACAGGATATCCCAATACACGGAGATACTTAATAGAGGGAGTATAGTTCACCCCTAGCTTAATATCGTCCCAGAAGCACTTAAACGGAGTCTTTCCTTCTACTCTAAAGGTAGAGGTAAGGTTAGCGATATATATACAGGCGAGTAGAATTTCCGGCTATATYTAGTTAGGTATATTCTGATCTACTATAACTGTACGTACCTTCTCGATAATCGTACGTATAGAGCGTTCGGCTCTTCCATCTTGCTCTAGGGTATACGGAGTAGACTCCTCTAGTAGTATTCTAAGGTAGTTAGTAAGCTCTTTTATCTGAGAGGGAGAGTACTCCTTACCCCCGTCATATCTCCATACCTTAATTTTACAGTAATACTATATTTCAGCTAACTTGATTAGCTTTTGATTAGCTAGGTATATATCCGACTTCTTAGCGTAGGTAAAGGCCCACTTTCCAGTCGAATAAGCGCATAAGAAGATAGAGGCGTAAGAGTAACTATTCAGACCCTTAGGTTTAAGGTGTACTATATCGATATGGATTTCATCTATTGATCTGGCAGGTCGGGCACGTGCCGATACCTTATTAACCTTCCGAATAGGTCGGCCTTTCTCATATAGTACGTAAAGGCGAGTTCTACTAGTTTTAAGCTCTATAAACTTCATACTAGTAACTATAGATTAAGTGCGTCGTACTATATCAAAGCTAGCGTGACATATACATCTATGCCAAAGCTCTATATCGACTATAGCTTACTCTACTGCTGCAGGTAAGCTTAAACCCGGAAAGCTAGCGTACCCTGCGCCGGAGGTCTCTTTAATAATAAATAGATCTTCGTTAATTATATAGATCTCCTTCTCCTTAGACGTGTAGAGAATAGAACTATATAAATAACCTCCTAATTTGTTTAATTTAGAACCGGAGTATAAGCAGACTAGAGACTGCGGGATATATAGTATATTATAGTATTCTAATATGCGTACTATACCGTCAGTCTTTAGCGCCTTAATCGTATAACTTCTAATCCCGGTAGGGCGTAACGGCCTATTAACTGTGAGCATATACTATAAATCGTCTCTTGGCGTATATAAGGTAAACTTGGAAAGGTTATTAGATATATACTCCGTAGTACTAGTGTCGAAGAGCCATCGTGACTTATTATAGTGAGAGAATATAGCTGTGGAAGCCGTAATCTTTCTATTACTAGTCTTCTTCTTATTAGTCTTATTAGTCTTACTCTCTCCCTCCTTCTTCTTCAGCTATTCGGCATGCGGGATCTACTTCTTTCCAGACTTCTCCTTAAACTCCTTCTTCTTCTGCTTATTAATAATAAAACAGTTCTCTGGAGTATACTTTAATAATAGCTATTTATAGTACTTATAAGGAGGTCTAGTTTGATCTTTACTAGCCGGCTTCGCACTTCCGCTACCTCCTTTCTTAGTATTAGGAGCAGACTTATTACTATACAAGGCTTATCCTACTATCTTTCCAGTAGAGTCACTTACTCTCGCCTTATTAGTAATATCTTCGATTAAACTAACTAGAGTTACTCCTGATTTGGCCTTCTCGGTCGTYTCTGCGTTATTACTAGAAGAAACTCTTAAGAGAGAACGTTATCTTTCAGCCTATATAGGCCACTTCTCTAAAACTGCGGTAATAAACATAATTAGATACTATGCCGGAGGTGGAGCTATTATTAAAGTCTCTAATTTGATAATTAAGAGCTTAAAAGCGATAATAAACTTCTCTAGGGAGTTGAAATCGTTATACTAGAGCTTAACGTAATCTTYTATAGCGTTATATACTAGTATATTGCCACCTCCTTCGTACTGCGCCTATAAGGCCTCCTATATATCCAATGCGGTAGTTTTACTAGTTATATGCGCGAGAGGTCCGGCCTTGCAATTCAACGCAATTACTAGCTTTATTTAACTCTCTCTAGACTCCTAATCTTACTACTTCTTAAGGGCTTTATCGTCGACCTTGTTGTCCTATTTATCTACCTCTTTAGGCACGTGGTCACGCGATTTGATATTAAGAAACTTGCTGATTCTATTAGTTTTAGTAATATTTAGTACCTTATCTCTCTATTCCGTGTAGTTCTCTCCTCCCTTAAGCTTATAGCTATCTGCTAAGTTCAAAGACGTAGAGCTACTTATCTTCTTGCGTTTATATAGCTCTAGCGTAGTCGCAGTGATAGGTTCCGATTCCGGGTCTTCCGGATCCTCTAGATAGTCCTGGGATATCGATTTAGCGTCTGTAGGGGGGTAAATCGGGTATATTTTGAGTCCTGGGGACTTAGGTAGTGGCTTCCGGCGCTAGCGCGGAAAACTCTGCACCTCGAGATGCGACAATTTCTGAATCGTCGACTTTGACTACTGTACGAGTATAAGTATTAAGTACTGTACGGCTTGTTTATGGTGTTGAAGACTCTAAAGACTCTTTAATAGAGCTAGAGTTATCGGAGTACATTTCTTCGACTTCTTCTAATGATAGCGTAGGTGCGATAGCTGAAGAACTCTCTCCACTGGCACTCTACGCGACTGTATTTACTATAAAAAGACGCGCTAGTTTAACTGAACTATACGCGTATACTGTACCTTAATCGGAAGCTCGCAACTTGAATCTCTACTCTTAGTACTGAGAAACAGTTCGACGCTTACTGTTAAGAATCATAGTACTACTCTACTTCTGGCTATCGGGGCTCATAACCTATCGCAAGGTTACGTTGATCTTTAGAGTAAGGTATAGAGTAGTTGAATGATATTAGTTGTATTGCAGTACTAATTACTATGGAGAGTTGACTAAAGGTATTATCTAGGAATATCCGCACGGACRATGCACGMGACTACAGTCACCTGATCCATGCCAAGACCCATATCCTCGCAACATAACTCTACCTGTCAGGTCACTCTATTCATTGGAGACGAAGTGTCCTATCTTCGTTTGAGCGATGGTCATATCCGAAGGTCCCAATATGATATGACTTCAAAAAATTCGGTATTTTCTTCCAGGATATTATTCGGAACTTTGATCTATCTATGTGTTGATTGCCAAAGTTGTTCTAGTACTTGCGCCTTGCAACCTTCCGAAAGTGATGGAATTATTCCAGGACTTCATTCTTCGGTTGCGAGATATGGAGACTGGAAAGTAGTCTTTCATTCAACGTGACAATGTCTTAAAATTGAACGCAGCTAGCAATTCTACCCGTGCAACAATGACCTATTATCATCCGACTCCAACAATCAGCAAGACGTATCAGATCTCAAGGCGGTGAACCCACTCCCCTTCGCCCAAGGCCTAAGCCAGGTTTTTGCCTTTGACAGTAGACCAGACTTGTTCAGGATTGCAAATGAACTTCCAATCTATATCACTCACCATATCTGTCATCTTAATCTCGAATCTCTTGTCTCGAAGCTTCAGCAATGTCTTGAGAGTCATTCCTCCAGTAGCCTGTCATTAAATGAAAAATCTATCCATGGCGGAGAATGTGCGGCCATAAACTGGTGCCCACGGAGCTGGAAAGGCTGCAGGGTGGATGACGTTTTATAAAAGTGTATCGACGCCGGTATGCTGCAGTCGTGAAGTTGGAGACAGTGCAGTGGCTTGGGAGCCAGAGCTGAGATATTAATCTGACCCACTCGTTGATCTTTGTATATCTTCCATGGAACTATCATGCCGGAGTGGCCATACTGCAGGCTTGTGAGATCGAATGTAGATTCTTCTCCCGAGCGAAGGCTTAAGTTAATTATTTCCTGAGTCGGCTCTTTGAGGATGAACAAGTTTATACCGGTAGGCAGCAATCTCATGTTCAATTTATTGTCCTTAGTATGGTAATCAATTTGCTCAACCTTTGTGATGATATCTTATGTCGGGTCAATGCTTGAAGTCTACTTGTGCGATGGAACTCTTGCCTTTTAAGAAGCCATCGACCAATTCGATGACCCAGATTGAGGCCTCTCGGCAACTACGGTAACTGAGAAGAGTCTCTCTGTCTTCTGTGGACGACACAAGATGAGAAGGAAAGACTTTATAGTCCTTGAGCCAATCACAGTTGTCATGTTCCTGTAATATTCGCACGTCAGCTTCTGACATCTGCCATCGAATGACATTCAATTTGAATGACTTGGAGTTAATGGCTTACCTGGCCCCGAAGTATCACGAATGGACTATGCTTCTCGATAGCATCGAGTTGGAATTTGCACCAGGTATACTCTACGAACATGAAGAATAGCCTCTGGATGATAGTGGAAACTCAGTAAAGAAGCTGGCGAACCCTGGAGACGTTGACATGATGGTTGATGATTGGCGGAGTCGACCTTTTGGCATTTCGCGCTGCAATAGTGGACTATTGGCATGTCGCCTTCAATCATTGGACACTCATCGCATTGACCACAGGCAAATTTGGAAGTCTTCTTGCACTTTGCACACTCCATGGTAGACAGTTGAGATCTATGAATGGATAGTGCGGAGGTGAAGATGTTGGTGACGTTGATAAGGAGTGGGAACCTCTGAATCTGCGAAGGTGTATTTATGTGCGAGGAGGAATCAGTGTATGCAGGGGTGATGAAAATCAAACGTTTGGCTTTAAAGTGAATTATGGAAGCTGTCCAACACGGTTTTTGATATGTTCGAGGCTATACCAAAGATTACAACCAATGTAGTGTGAACTAGACCTTTATTCAAAGTCACTACCCAATCATAGTAGTTCGTGAATGTCACAAGGCAAATTCATTTAATACTCACAGATTTTTGATGGTATTCCCATTCAAACTGGATGAATTCCTTGATAACTATTCAATTATCGTGACTGGAATTGAGTAAAATCTTACACGACTCACTTCTTAACATGGCATTCTCATGTCACTTTAAAGCAATATATTTGTCAGTGTGAGAACTCAAAGTTGCTAATTTGACGGGAAGGACTTTCAACTGCTGATATCAGGTCGAGGATAACAGAAGTCATGAAGGGATTACTGCACATGTTGTGCAATCGAGGCAAGCTCATCATTCACTGATTTGGCTAGCATTGGTTCCACACTACCAATTTGCCGTATACATCATAGTGTTATTTGCCCTGTCTCGCCTCAAGCGCAGTATCTTTACTGGTAAATCTACTGTTGCGTCAAGATGAAAGATGTCTCAGCTCTTCCCTTCGCTCATACACGTGAATATCCAGAAATTAATCTAACTCCAGATTTCCAAATAATCGTTGATCAGACTCGCGGGGGGTTTTATCGGATTTTTGATCAACACGAATATCCAAAGTTCCTATTTCCTTCGGCGCTCACTTCCTCTATATTTCGCCACTTGAGTGCGAGCGTGAGTGTAGGTAGATTTGAACCGCTCGGGAAAGCCCATCGGTCATTTGTATAACGAAAGTACTTCCCTTTAGTCCGTCCTTTGTAAAAGTATAGTAAAGGTCTGTCATTCTGCATCATTTGACTACAGCGTATAAAACCCATCACGATGAGTTTGAAGCCTCGACTCCCCAGTCAAATTGGTAGAGCTAAGCGACAAGTTCGGTAAAGTAAGAGGCGAAGCTTTTTCACGTGATGCGAGTAAACAAGCACCCTGGTAGAAGCATGATTTCTTCAGTTAAAGATTGTCTCTTGACAGATTGGCAGGTGGATCGAGAGCCACGCATGCGATGAAAGTTAGGTCAAGGGCGTCAAATATGACATGTAAACAAAGCTTGTTAGTCATCGAACGCAGAAACCGGCCAATCACTGTGCCCACTAAAACTGGCCGGAATCCCACCGCCTCGGCTTCCACCGGCTTTCTCTGTGTCCGCTGCTTGACAACTCTCTCACTCCCACTCCCCGAATACAACACGTCCCTAGAACTTATCAGAGTTACAAGAATTTACTGAATACCTAAATTGTGAATAGCTTCACTCCTTGAACATTATTTACGCTCTTCTCTTTTGCTCAAATTGCCTACCCCGCCAAATACCCCGCACTCACCAAGTCCAAAGTATTAGCGCGTCATATAGGAAAGCTTTACCCACCATGGCCTCCTCGACAGTACCAATGGGAGTTTATCTCTGGAAGAGACTCGCTTCATTGGGAATCGAACACGTTTTTGGTGTTCCAGGAGACTTCAACCGTAAGGATGCGAGCCGAATTCGATACACGTGATTTTACTGATTCGCATCATAGTAACCCTGCTGGATCAAATTTACAATGTTCCTGAGCTCACTTGGCTCGGAACCTGTAATGAGCTCAATGGTGCTTATGCTGCTGATGGATACACCAGAATCAAGGAGAGCCCAGCTGCTCTTCTTACCACATATGGTGTAGGCGAGCTCTCTGCTATGAATGGTGTTGCTGGAGCCTATGCGGAACAAGCTGGCATGATCCATCTCGTCGGCATGACATCTCGACCAAGTATGTTATCAATTTGCTTGTGAAATTGGTTTCTGACCATGAAAAAGTTCAGAAGATGCGAGCTTTGATCCATCACACCATGGAGCCGGGCATGGATCATGCTATTTATATTGGCATGAGTGAGTCTGTCCGCAAGACTCACACATTCCTTATGGATGATAGCACTATGGCGGAAGAGATCGATCGAGTAATAATTGAAGGAGTGAAGAGTAGACTTCCAGTCTTCATCTATATCCCCACGGATATCGTTTCTGTTCAACTTGATGCCAAGCGTTTGGAGACCCCACTTGACACAAGCATTCAAAATGACAAGACTGGGGAAGATGCAGTTGTCAACTCTGTTTTGGAATTGATCAAGAGTGCATCAAATCCTGTTATTCTGGCTGATGTGTTAACTATCCGCCACGGAGGCCGAGGTCTGGCTAGAGAGCTTGTAGACCTTACGCAGTTCCAGAGCTTCTCAACTCCACTTTCGAAAGGTATCATCGATGAAGATCACCCAAGCTATGGAGGTCTTTACAATGGCACAGGTATGTTTGATGGCCATCTTCTCAATGAGTGTACTGACTCGTCAAGTTTCTTTTCCTGGTGTCGCAGAAGCTATCCATGGTTCCGACTTAGTTCTGAACCTAGGACCACTCCTGTCAGATTCCAACACCGGTGCATTTACCAGAGAAGTCAAGGATGAGAATGCTGTCTTACTAGGACATGCTTTCTGTCAAATCAAGGGAAAGAAGTACGATGGTGTTCACTTCTTGCCTGTCCTGAGGAGAATCGTTGAGGCGTTGAAGGGCGACACGAAAGGCTACCAGCTCCCGAGACCGTCGAAGGGAGCTCGATTGGAGGTGCGGGAATCGAGTTTCGGTCATTTTGAGCAATTAGCTGACTGTCACAGGCACCAATACTGAATAAGTCCACATCGGGTGCGATTGAACAATCATACACCTGGCAGCGGCTTGGTAAATTTATCAGGGCCAACGATATTGTCTTGGCCGAATCTGGAACAGCACAGTACGTTCATGAAGAAAGACATTTTAGTAGCACATGCTGACACATCATAGGTTTGGAATGCCAGATGCTACATTCCCAGCAAATATTCGTTACATCACGCAAATCTTCTGGTCCTCTATTGGCTATACCGTTGGAGCTTGTCTCGGCGCTCTTGTTGCGGCAAAGGAGATGAAACTTCCCGGCAGAGTTGTATTGATCGTAGGTGAGGGTAGCATGCAGATGACAGTCCAAGAAATGTAAAACTCACCGAACCATGAATTGCATAAAGCAGGCGCTGACCTACACAAGTGGTTCTTACATCCGATTCGGTTTCAAGCCCATCATCTTCGTGATCAACAATAACGGCTACTCCATCGAGCGAGCTATCAATGGCCCAAAGCAAGATTACAACAACGTCAGCATGCTATGGGATCACCAGAAGATGCTCGAATTCTTTGGTGCTAGGGAGGAGACTGGTATCAAGAGCAGAAGCTACAAGTGCAAAACTGTCGAGGAGCTTGAGAAGGTTCTCACGGATGATGATTTCGCGAAGGCAGATTGTATACAGGTGAGTGCAGCCTGCTGTATGCCTATGAAACGCAGTATTTACTGATGCTGCAATAGGTGTGCGAGATCGTGATGGATCAGTTCGACTATCCTTGGAGATTGACCAAGCAAGTTGAAATCTCAAAAGCAAGGGCGGTGGCTATGACAAGTAAAAAATAAGCGTCGGTGTGGCCTGTTCCGTATACATGGCACATGACAGATAAGAAACATCGTTAGATCAGCCCTTCAATCAAAGTTTCAAAAGCTTGCTTTAGCCCGTTACCTTACGCCTCTTTCTTCGTCTCTTTGCAGTGTCTAACCTATCAATCTGCACTGCAACTAACAGCAGTCCACCCATGGGCTCATGGAATGCAGTGTCAATTCACACATACTCTTCGTCTCCAGCCGCGAACGATTCCCAGATGTCTAACCCCGAATTACCAACTGCTAGTGAAATCCACAGTCTGGTAAAATATACGATACATAGGCGGCAGATAGGAGGTCGTGAACTTTCTATCACCTCAAAATTGCTGCGCAGTAAATTTCGAGGGAGTTCATAGGCTTTCTCTTCCTGCGGTATCGCTTTCGGGTATAGGTAACCAGGATACGTATAGCTTGTCCTCTCTAAAAAGATAATCTCACGCTTAACATCTAAATGTTTCTCTTTGAGCTGATAAGTTCGGGGCCCAATTTAGCTAGTATGGCTACCTACAGGGTTAGTTATCGGGTGCCGGTTCTCGATTTACGAATAGCCGTCAAGTCGAGCTAGTCATAAGCATACTAGCAGGAGTAGGATAGTTCCATTGAGACTAGTGCTGGTGTATTGAGTCAGAGCTAGAGATTATTCTGCAATTAATAAACTTTTGCTCCTTCAATCATCCGCAGACCCATTAGGACTTCGGTAGCTTCCTTACACCACCTCAATCAAAAGCAGCCTGACTATGAAGAGTACCGAAATCGCCTTACTCTTGAGATGATGATCACAATCCAGCATCGAAGACCTATGAAGATCCTTCCTAGCTCTGGGCGTTTGACTACGTATGTACAGAAAGATTGCCATATTGATATTCAATTCAAGAACATTCAGGTTCAAGGGAGTATCTTTTGATCTCAGTATACAACTACCTCAGGCTAACGTATGGAAAGTGATAGACGGGAGGCCAGCTTCGCGTATCAAAGATTGTTTAATAACAGGAACTTGTGATAGTCAGGAACCCAAATTTCAATATGATAACCTCTACTATGATATTCTTGCTCCACATGCCAAAATTTCCAAACGAAATGGAAACGCGTCTTTTACAACTGAAGATGGTATCTGCATCCAATGATACAACTCATTCTATTTAGCTCTACCTTGATTCAGAACCCTGGGGCTCTCTTGATGCTCTCGGTACAACAAATACCAGAGATTACATCCTGTACGAGTTCACCGTGCCGAACAACCTCGAAAGCGCTTGGCAAAACCGTCGATCTAGCGACCAATCTTGATGCCATTGTATTGATGATGCCATTTGCATCAGCCAGTGGAAGTTGGACCAGAGAAGCTCGAAGTCAAGCGCATAACATGTGTCTGGTCGCTTGTTGACGAAGATATTCACTATCTAGTGAATATCTCGCAACAGTTTCTATATTCCGAATTATGTGGTACACTTGGAAGCTTTTCTCGGTTAATCTCGCTAAAAATTTGACCAATAATAATTGAAGGAAGCCAGCAATAATGTATCGACTCACCATATCCATTTGGTGCTAGTAGTTTAGCGCCGGATTCCGACTACTCGACTCGGAGTCGGGATTAAGGTTACTTGTCAAGGTAAAATCGAATTCAGGATCAATTAATTTGGAGCGCAAAATAATAAGAAACTAGGACCCTAGGCAATAGAAATATATGTATAAAAATTTACTAAGACTAATAATCAGCGCTTTCCCTGTTCTTTTTGAGTGTCCTAGTGGAACTCTGCCCTACGAGATGGCATTCCATGCTAAACTGCTAGCACCAGAATGATATGGCGAGTTAATTCGGTTTTTAATAGCCGGACCACCCCAAAGTGTTTCGGAAAGCGAGTCCCGAGCTGAACAGAAAGGAAACTAGCTGTTAGTAGCAGAACCTAGCCTCTAGGCTACCGAGATTTTTTTACTCGAATTATTGTAAATCTGCAACACTAAGAAACAGTTCTGACTTCGCCTTGTTAAACGCTCATAATGTCTGGACTTTCCACAAAGTCTTCACTTCCATTACCACACATCACAAGACCATATTGCGAGCAAGACTACAAAGAGTCAAATGTTAAGGAACATAATTTATACTTCAAGAACTTGAATGAGCTAGCAAAACAAGCAAGAATGGCCAACACGTCATCCAAAGTCTGGAACTCGAGAGGGCACTTTCTCACGGCAGCACAAGACTCACAACAGTTACACGAATCACTGAGTGCTTTAGATCATAGCGATCGAGATGATAAACTCGTATGGCCAGACTTACCAAGAGACGAAAAGAAAAATATCGGACTGAAAAATGCTGGAAAAGGAAAGAGAACGAAGAAGAAGGTGGGAAAGAAAACGAGCGGTTCTTCACAATCCCTGTCCATCGATAGAACCGACATATCTCTCAACCACGAAGAAGCTGCCGACAACGAGGTCATGAAGTCGCCCACTGCAACTTTCACAAGATTCTCAGATCTTCCTGCGGAACTACGAGTGCAAATCTGGCAAATGGCAATGATGGTCCCAAGAAACATTGCCGTCCGATCCCATGAAATGTTCCGAACGACAGAGAGAGAAGATCTCTCGATCGAAGCTCTTGAAGCATATGACACTCCGAGTCGTGCCAGCGGTCCTTTTGGTCACGCATTTTATCGCCATAATCGACAGTTTAATTTCTTCCATCTATCTACGAAAATGCCGCAGCCTTCTCTACTCCATGTGAATGCCGAATCGAGATACGAGGCACAGAAACGCTTTCGTCTATTCGAAAACCCTATTATCGGCCCTCGTCTCTCCATGAAAGATATGATCGACCATCGCCAGCCTATCATAGATGCAACTTTAGACTGTCTCTGGTTCCCAGATCTGCATACAACATACGACTTCGGTGCTCTTCTTTGGGGCCTTCTTCATAGCAATTGGACTGCGAAAATCAAGCTGACTAGTTTAGCAATTCCCTGGTCGACTTTCACGAAACTGATCCAACTGTTGGGGTCTGAAGTGCATGATGGGGCCTGCGATTGCATGGCTTGCGCTTTCTTTCGAATGACCATGGAGATCGGGCTCAAGGAAATGGTGTTGGTGATTAATCGCGAATGTGATGTCGATTCTAGACTCACAGACTACGACGTTAGGTTCAAAGTGCCAGCGAAACTCCCGCAAGATGACAAAGTCTATCACGCACTAGACGTTTGTGGACCGAATGCATGCGCGTGGACGGTAGAGAAGGCTCTGACGAAAGCTATCAGGAGATATCAGGAGAGGAAGATAAATAACATGAAGATTGGTGAGAGCCCCTTTCCGCAGGCTATCTGACTCTCGTTTAACGCAATACTTGCAGAGAACCAGACCTTTTTCAAAAAGGAAATCAAGGCGCTGGGTAGTTGGAAGTTACCTTGGATTAAGATCAGAAAGGGAGCGAGCGTCTAGTCGAGGGTCTAACATCCGTATCCTGAAAATTGATAGCTAGAAAAGATCCCGACGCTCTCCAATACTGAAACACGATACTCATATCATCGTGCAAATTGCAACTCTTGCACATTCTGGATCATGTTGGTGTGTAAGTTGTCACTAATGAGGTAGTACTATCCTACCTATCTCCGAACGATCGTAAATTCTACATTAGCTTGAATTTCGACGGGTCGAGCCTTCGGATGAGACGTTGCGTTCAGAGATCCAAAGCTATTTCAAACAGCTCTTACTATTTGATGACACCTTAAACAAAACCTCTCATAGACAAACTCCACGCCAAATTGCCAGTGACTCAAGAACCAATTCGCCCTTCTCTCCTCAATCACAAAATGATACCCGAACTCCCTTACTCACTACACACACGCTATAAATCCATAGCTGTAGCATGGATAATCATAATCATCCCTCCGGTCTTCATAAACCTAGGTCTCTTCTAAAGACTCTGGTACGGTCGTCCACCTCTGGATCGAATACTTGGTATTTCCTGCTCCGTCTCTTCCATTCCCATCTCCACCCGAGCTCCTCCTCATTCTGCTCTCCTCGTCTCTTTTCCTTCCACGCTCACTCAAGCCCAAGCCCCCTCATCACAGTAACGTACTTATCATGGTCCTCACCCTCCCAACCGCCCTATTAGACCTATTCACCATCCTATCCATCATCGAAAGAATCCACAAACTAACCAAAACCTCACCTGAACACCGCCCCTCAAACTCCTCTCGCTACTCCCTCGATATCTTCCAATGGGGATAGTTGCGGTGCCTTGCACCTAATCTCATCTCTGATCACTTCCACACTATTGCGAGACGATCAAGATCCCGACAGGCACTCCTATCAGATCCGATTATTATCGATGCCTGCTCCGGTATTGATGTAGTACCTTGCCACACTCACCGCGATATCTCTCCTACTCAACCCCAGGAAATCAAACTCCCCTTTCGGTTCGGGAGATCAGATCCCGGGACAGGAATCCGACCCGCGATCTTCTACATCGTCGAAGACATCGTGGCCGTCGACGGCGCCGGCTTTGTCTCCTACCGCGAAGCGTTCAACGCTCGCTACTCGCGCTCTCCTCTCTTCCGAGACATGATACGCAAATTGAGTATGGTGTGGTGTTTGAGCTTTTATGTCATTGCGGGCTGGTTTACAGTGCTGGTTCTCACGTTGCCGGTCAAGGCGGTTTATGCTGTTTATGCTGTGGTTTGCACGGGATCGTTTTCTGTGGCGGGGTTGTTGGCGGTGTGGACTATTTATTTTGTGAAGGGGGCTTTGAGGGAGGAGAGGGTGGCCGAGGAGGAGGGAAGGAATCGGAATACGAATGGAGCTGAAAGCGGGCGTCTGATATCGAGTGAGGGTGAAAGAGCGCCCCTGTTAAGCAGCGGCGCATAGTGTAAGAAAATTATGTCTATTTCATGCTTAATCAAACAAACAACTGAACATTTTCAGCCAGCTCACCATTTGGCAGAGAGAGAATAATTGAACGGGAGTTCGAAACCGGGCCATGAATTTTGGAGATATCGCAAGATCTCTATCGTACCAAAAAAGGTGACCATCTATGAGTCGCCTCCTGCGTCTCGCTAAAGAATTACAGCTGAGCTCGTAGCTGGATACCCTATTTCTCTTTCCTCCTCGTGTTCTTCCTTCCTGCTTCGCTATCATACATGGAACCCTATCCGGCGAAGTGTGATCTGCTGAACGTTCAGACCACTCTTGTCGTTACTTTAGTCGATCTTGATGGAACCGTAAATCTTCTGTACGAATAGCCAGCTGGCGAAGAACCCGATCGAGCCTGTAAAATCATTAAACATCGTATACGTATTAAGAAGACGTGGAAGATATACCAGTAAGAATAAAGAACAAAAAGGAGATCAGCGCACTGTAGCCAATATACAACACACTTCCCGCCAACCCACTCAAACTCAACTTCGTCAGCCAATAAAGCAGCGCATTCATAAAGACATAAAACGCCGACGCGCCGGCCGTTAAGAACGCTCTCCAATGCCAGTGATAATTCTCACTACAGAGTAAGAAATATACCATCAGGACGGTGACAGCAGCGCACGTGATGACCATGAGTCCGTAGCAGAGGAATAGAAAGCCGAACATGTAGTACACCTTGCTGAACCAGATCGAAGACATGATGAAGTAGAGTTCGACAAAGATAGCGCCAAAGGGAAGGATGCCGACTATGAGCATTGAGGGGATTGGCTTCATATATGTGGTCATAGGTGGGACTTGACGAGGGATCTGGTTGGTGCGAACTGGGGCTTCGATAGGTGGTTGACGGAATCCGACCCAGCTTCCTGCGAAAGAAAGAGGGACAGAGATCAGGAACCAGATGCTGACGATTACCAGCATGGTTGTGAATGGAACAGCGCCGGAAGATCCCTTGGCCCACAGGAAGAGATTGAGGAGGAAGAATGTGCCGAAAACGATTCCAGGGACCATGAGAGGGGTAAGTGCGATGTTGAGTTTCCACTTCTCGCCGCCAAAGGACTTGTATACTCGTGCGGAGGTGTAGCCGCCAATGGATCCTAAGATGGTGTAGACGAGGACCATGATAGTACCAAGAGAACCGCGGTTCGAGGGAGAGAGGAAGCCAAGAAGAGCAAATACGATGGTGAAACCTGTCATGACGAAGAGCTGGGCGCCGTTTCCGAGGAAGACACTCAGTAGTAAGGGAGAGCTTGGTGTACGGAACACATCCCCATGAACCAATTTCCAACCAGAATCCTCCTGAATGCCATCTTCGGCGACAGCAGAAGTTCCCGACAGGTCATCGAGGTTGATTGAGTCCAAGGCGTTGTATCTGGCAATATCCTTCCTCAAAGTGCGCAAGAGAATCGAAACGACGGTAATAGTCAAGAAGACCACAATCACAGCCGAGTTGATGAGCGAGAACCAATGGATCTTAGGGTCAAAAACATGAAGGTATTTGTCCCATCTAGTAGCCCAAGCAGTTGCGGAGGGAACCCAGTACACACTGTACGTGAAAGTCACCTCGGTTTCCGCCTCCTCACTTAGAGCCATTGTCGGACCACCCACACCGCAGTCTCCGGCCGCATTGTCTGTTGGTTGCGACTCCCTCGAATCCGGCTGTACTAAGACACCCACCACCCGGTATTGACCAGGCGACGTTTCGTGGTAGTCAATCAAGATATCATAATGGTTGTTCAGCGCCAAAGTCGTCGCGTCCATACTTCCAAGCGCAAACCCCTGGCTGTAGAATCGTGTATTCGTGACTTCATCCTCGATCATCTGTCCAGCAGGTAGACCATCCACCAACCAATTCAGCGCAAAGCCTTGCGCTATTCTCCTATTGACGAAATGTGCAGAACTCTGGTCATAAACCGTCGAACATAGCGTCTTACACGTCTCGTTTATGCCCATCTTGAGCTCGAACGGCGATGTCATTATGCGGTCTCCGAAGAGAATGCTTCCCAGACTTTCCGATACTGCTGTTGGTTCCGGGTCTGGTGTGCAGAAGTGGAAGGCTGGGTGGTAATAGTCAAAGGAAAGCACGGATTTGAGGGTGCCATCTTGATTCGACCCGACTGGAGTGAGGCGATTCACGTTTAGTGAGACGACGTCGCCTTCTTTGTATGTGGTTGGCGCAACGCCGGGGAGGTAGAAGGCTGTTGAGAGCTGTGGAGTTGCGAGTAGAGTTGCTAGAAGCGCCGCAGAGGGCGAAAGGTCCCTGAGACGCATGATGGATGGATTGTGTCTGTGAGCCTGTTAGAGCTGGACTTTGAAATGAGTTGTGCTGTGTTGCAACGCCTGGGCTTGTGGTTCTTTGTTGTAGACTCCTGAAGCCTTGGACCAGGGGTTGATGCTTGCTTACCTACGAGTCGAAGGATTCGGCGCGCAATAGCTTTATCGCAATCGTGCCAGTTGAGAATCACGCCCTCATGCGTTGGAGAACCTAGAGTTTTATGGCAGACAGTATGCGATGGCAGATATACAATCTCAACTCGCGGTTGTAGAGTTCAATCGCGGATTGTATGCAGGGGAGCTCTGTCCTGTCAGCCTGGTACAACGAATAAATCTGGCTCCAACTCTACCAGGTCTCGGATGTCGGTGGAACGTTTTGCCGCAAGTCCTGGTGGGTTCGCAACTTTTTCCATGTTCCTACAAAATGATTTCTGCGCCTAGAGCCTTCTCTTTCATAACAGTAACCTCAAAATGGCTACAAAGACAGCATCATTTCCAGCGCTGCTGGATACATTACAACAAGCTCTGACTTCTGCTGCAGAAGCTGCGAAGAAACTCGATGCGCCAATTCCGCCACAAGACGGCATTTCCCTATTGGACGTCAAGAATGAATTGTTCCTCTCTTACCTGCACAACCTGGTCTTCCTGATACTGCTCAAATTACGCAATCGCAGGATAAGCAGTGAAGACGAGGATGAAGAACTAGACAACTCCGTGGTCAAGAAATTGGTGGAGCTCCAAGTTTACCTGGACAAGGGTGTACGGCCTCTAGAGAGCAGATTGAAATACCAAATCGACAAAGTGCTCCGCGCAGCAGATGATGCAAAGAGGATAGAGGAAGGGCCGAGCGTCCAGACGAATGACAAAACTATCAAGGACGACGAGGATTCGGAAGATGGAAGTGATGCCGGCTCAACCAACGGACTTGCGCCCAAGGGACCTGAGATCGATGATCTCCAATACAGACCAAATCCTACGGCCTTTGTCCGACCAGCTCCAGGCGCAGAAGACTATGCAAGGAGCAAGTCCTCGGATGGTGTTTACAAACCACCTCGTATCCAAGCTACAGCTATGCCAACCACAACCGGTCCTCGCGAGAAACAAGACAAGAAGCCCTCTAAATCCGCTACACTAGATGAATTCGTCAGCACAGAATTATCATCCGCGCCATTCGCCGAGCCCAGTATCGGGTCTACAATCGTTAGCGGCGGTAGAAGGAGTAAGAGTGAGAAGGAGAAGAATGAGGAGAAGGAGAGACGGGACTATGAGGAGAGGAATTATGTCAGATTGCCGAAGGAGAGCAAGAAGGACAAGGCAAAGAAGGGGAGGAAGGATGCTGGATATGGTGGGGAGGAATGGAGAGGCCTGGGAGAGGGCATTGATCGTATTGAGAGATTGACTACGAAGAAAGCTGGGGGAGGGGGGGTGGTTGAGAAGAGTAGGAAGAGGCCGGCTAGTGATGGGCCGAAGAGTAGTGGTGAGCAGGGCCAACATATGCAGAAGAAGTTGAAGAGTCTGGATGGAGTGAGAAGGGATAGAGGGAGGAGATAAAGGCACCTTCCCTGTGTACGGAATTGACAAATCCATTCATGATCATCGAAATTCTGATTTTCTGTGTCTATTGCTCGTCATCTTCACTCGTCATGAGAAGTGTTACCTTTTTTTAACCACTAATATCAATTCCTTGGAGATCAGCTCCAGTCTCTGGGAGAGGATTGAGTGTAGTCCTCATCCGAGTCATCGGGATCATACATGACCATGAACTAACCGGGCGCCAAAACTTCATCCCGCGAACGACGATCTTACCATATACCCTCCGCTTCTTTGGCTCGCATCTTTGTCACCGTCCTGATGATCTGCGCCAAACATTCCGAGGCTCCGAGCATCAAGTTAATCGAACGCCATGCGCAGCCTCAGCGAACATTCCTACTACTGCTCAGGTTGCTTTGGCTTTCAAAACTGCGGGGAGATGGTGCCGTTTCTCTGAACTTGATATTCTTGTGGACGAAATATCAATCCGTCGTAAGTTTTATAGCTGTGGAAGACACATTTGCTTCATATCGCTTTTCTGGGGCGGAATCCATTCCTTGCTCAAAATCTTCTATTACTATCAAGCAGGGCTCAAGGGAGACGACCTATGCAGTTCTCGGGATACATGTGGTGCCTGTGCAAAGAACCCTTTTGGTAAGACCTTGACTGTTGAGCGCTGATGCGTTTTCGGCATGTATGTCACCTGGACCCGCAATTTCTTACTTCCTCCTGTAACACTTCCTTCAAGGCAAATTGCTTCTATATTTAACAACAGGGCTGAAAGCCTTACATGTTGCCAAGGTATCAGTGTATTGAGCAACTGTGGGGGTAGCTTTCGAAAGTTCGCGAACGTTGCTCATTCTACCTGTTGCAGGTTACGAGACCCGATGATCACCGTGGGCCTCATACGGTATGTCACACGATGTTTCCCTGTTACTGCTGTTGATTGTGACTCTAGAACCCTTAAAAGGACCCTTTGCTTCTACATGTGTACGGAGCTGCGAGACCCTATTTTACTTGGCATTCGAATTTTCGTAGCCTGCCTGTTCTTTGAGATGCGTTTGCTATAAAGTTAGATTCGCTTGCCAAAGCCCGATTTCCCACGTCCCAGTACGAGCTTCATATTTGCTAGGTATTTACCATCTAGATCCGGCTCGTTCTTCGCCTGTGGGATGTAGTATAGGCCGCCCTTATTCATAATCTGGGGAGATGTTGTGGGGTATGTCGACCCCCGTAGTACAGTGTATACGATGTGTACGAGTCTGTTACTTGTACAGTACTATAAGGAATGGGAGATCTCGGACTTGAGAAAAGTCGTCCTCCCATTACAAGATACTCGGCGTGAACTGTGAAAACGGCATTTGCCGCACCTTGTATTGCTTCCAAGCCTTCGTAAAAGGTTACTAGATTGTTCCTAAATTGTGTCACTGTGTCGAGCTGAATGTGCACCCGCATCTTTCTCGATCCTTCGACCTGTGAACAGCTCAGATCCATAGTGCGATGTAACTTCTCGGCGCGTTGGTTAAAACTCTAGGATCAGAGGTCTCGAGGCTTTTGCAGCTGAGTATTCCCATTCACATTTGAGGGAACTTTGGAGAGATCTCGGCCTCACGGGGAGCTGGAGACTCTTTCAGCTAGATCTAGAACCTCGTTCTTGGGATTTTGCATCTCTTTTCATGTTCAGGTGGTGGAACTGTAACGGAACAAACTCATGGGAGAGAAGCTGAGGATCTTCTCTTCAGCTGGGTTTCTCGATTGGTAATTTCTCCAAGAGTAGAACGAACACCATCTACCTGACGCGAGTATATAGCATCGGACTCTCCCTCGACCAATTCTCTCCTCCTCATCATCAACACTTTCTTCCTCTTTCAAGATCTTCCCCCCCTTCTTTCCCAAAATGAAGTCCTCCATCCAGCAAGCCGCCATCCTCCTGATCATCGTCAACAACATCAACGGCCAAACCCTCCCCGACTCAGAAGCTCGTCTCATCGCCTGGAAAGCGTACGGCAATTTCGTCACCGACATGTTGACAGCCGGCCAGCCTCTCCAGCTCGGTAAAGACTTCGTCTACGTCAATCCACCCAACCAAGCCGCCGTTCGAGGAGGAACTCCTTGTCCTCAATCGGTCACGAATTTCGACTTGTTTAGCGTTGCCGATAATATGCAAAATACCGGCGAGCCACTGATGGATCCGAATGGGCCTAGTTATGTCGATAATTTGTACAAGTAAGATCGACCATGATGAATGAAAAGTGGCACATACAAAGGAAGTGGCTAATTTTGGCTCGGCAGTTATCTTGAGACTGTCGATCTCAAAACTGCCACTCCAACTCAGGACCAACTTAACAACATCACTGCTCTTCAAGACGCTCTCCACGTTGCTCAGGACAAAGCTGACGCCGAGGCCGAAGTGGTATATACACGCTACCTGAACGATGTACGCGCTCAAGCCTCGCATCAAGCCTTTGGTTCATGGGTGACTCAGCATGCTCCTCTACTCACGGCATACAATAGACAAGTGCAGTCTGCAGATGCTGCATTACAGCAGTATGAGATTAAAACCTTTGGTCCGCAGTACAGGACTGTGACGACGCAACGAAACAAGATTGATAATCAGGCAAGGGATGAGTTGTTTGCGGAGCCAGGGTGAGTATCTCCCAGCTTGTTACCGGATCTCTAAAAGACAAGCGATGCTAAGGGTGAGAATTAGGTACAATATGCCTGTATATACCAACCCTTACTCTGTGTCCATATCACCCTGGTACCAAAACGAGCTCTCCGACGGAATAATCTACAAGCCATCCTACACACTCGGCAATTCCTTCGAGGAGTCCTGCAACGCATGGTTCAACAATACTTCCGCCGCGCGCACGAAATTCTCTTGGCACATGAATTCTGTGAACGGACATGATTGGTCCTCGCTCGGCCATACCAAAAGCGTTACGAAGTTTGGCGGATCGTACTTTGCCTTGTTGAGCGCGAAAAAGACGGGCACTTCCGAAGAGACGGTGTTCAATTCATGGAGTGGTGGGTTTAGCGAGAGTATCAGTTTGGAGCTTAGTATGAAGGGTGCTCCGTTGGTGTTCACCATCGGTTCTGGTCTTTGGTAAGATTTTGCTTCCCTTCCCCTCCCCCCCAACTCTATGGAGCAATATGCCGTCAAGGCAAGCAAATAACTAATACCCACCGAGGGACGTCGGCGGCGTGCGCACCACCTACCCCTCCATCCTCCCCAAGAGACTCGACACGCTCGCCTCCCGCGTCCGTCTCACCAAGCTCCTCATCGGCTACGAGATTGGCCTTAAGATTACCATCAACGAGACATCAACCTGGAACTCGGTCTACAATTTCGTGTCCGACGCAAAGAAGAATACCGGTGGAGGTTTCAGTATTTGGGGGATCCATTTTGGCGCCGGGGGAAACAAAGAGACTAGCAGAAACATTTCAGAGGTCCAGTTCGTGAATAATGGTGTGTCGGGACAGATCATCATTCCGCCGAGTCAGAAGGGTGTTACCTATCTTTTGGGGGCTTTGGGGAAAGCTCTTTAGATGGAGGGAGGGACGGAGCTGAATGGTATGAGGGAGGCGAAATGATTGGCTTCTCGTTTTGGGTCTTTGTTATTGTCTGCTTGCACACCTTCGCTTAGTTTCGCTAGATAAAAGGGGGCTGGGGCAAGTGAAGATGTATGTACTCCCGTACCGAGAATTATACAACGCAATTCTTGGAAACCTAAGCACTCACTACTTCTTCCCATCGCATCGCATCGCATCGCATCCAATTTGATTAAGTGATTGGATGGTAGGGTATCACTTCCCCATCAATTCTAGTGATGGACTTTCACATGTCAAAGCAGAATGTCAAGCCATACGTCATGTCATAGCTTTAGTTTCCAACGCAAGAGCTCAAACTCCAAACCACAAAAGCACATTCTCTTCCATCCACATGATTTCTCTATTTCTCCATCTCTCCATCTCTCCATCTCTCAAATTATATCTTCTCATATCTCATCTCACTCCTCGTCGATGAGATTACACCTCTACACCTCTAAACCTCAAGTCCCATAAAATGTCCCAGGCCCCTAATCCCCTCCTCCACCCCTTCCTCTTCATGTACCAAATCATCCAATGGTTCTTAGATAAGCTTTTATCGCCCGAAGCTCCTCCGCCAGGAACGGAGCCAGAGCTTGGGAGACCGAAGATCGCTATCATTGGCGCTGGATTGACGGGTGTAGCTGCTGCAAGTCATTGTGTAGGCCACGGGTTCGATGTGAGGATGTTTGAGAAAGGTGATAGGAAGGCCTTGGGTGGGATTTGGAGTGTGAGTTATCTCGGTAGTTTCTTATCAACATGTTCTCCCAAGATAGATATGCTTTATAAAAGACTCGAGAATTCATGCGAGTTTTGCTTGGTTGTTTTTATTCAAGGATTAATTCGAGCAGAGGCTGACTTCCTCGTCTACCAGCGAGTCAACAAAACCTCGGGGCTCCAAATCCACAGCATCATGTACCGATTCCACCCTTCAATCAAGTGGACAGGCGGCTACCCAAACCAACAACAAATCGTCTCACAAATCACGGAGCTCTGGAAAGGCTATGGCCTAGAATCCAAAACACACTTCTCCACCCCGGTCGAAAAAGTGTACAAAGACTCCGAAGGCCGCTGGATCATCAACGATCCCTCACTAGGTCGCTACGACGGCATAATAGCCGCCGTAGGAACATGCGGCGAGAACAAAATGCCGCATATCCCCGGCCAAGAGAATTTCAAAGGCGCCATCTACCACTCATCTCAACTGACAGGGAAATCCGCCCAGGGGAAGAAGATAGTGATTATAGGCGGCGGCGCAAGTGCGGTCGAAGCGCTGGAATTCGCATCTCACGAAGAAGCGGCCAAAACGACCATCTTAGCACGAAGCGACAAATGAATCATTCCTCGCAACCCAATCGTCAACGTCTTACTAAGCTTCAACATTTTCGGCGGCGAGACGATATTCTCCTGGATCCCGGAACTGCTGCTTAAGAAACTGTTCTACAGGGATCTGGAGGATTTAGCACCTAGTGATAAAGGATTGTTCACCGGTACACCGATGGTGAACTCAGAAGTAATGGACAAAATCCGCTCCGGGTCCGCAGAATGGCTACGCGGCGACATACTATCCCTCACATCCACCGGTATCAAATTCAACCATCGCGGAAAAGGCGTCCCTACCAACGGCCCCGGTCGAGAGAAATTGATAGAGGCCGACATCATCATAATGGCCACGGGATTCTCTCGGCCCTCGCTGAATTTCCTGCCCGAAGACTCCTTCACCGAGCCCTACAACCCGCCAAACTGGTATCTGCAAACCTTTCCGCCGACGCACCCTTCCGTCTCCGCCATAAACTGCACATACATCAACGCGATCGGCTCCGTCGGCAACTGGCATATCGGGATCTACACGCGCATCCTGCTAATGTTCCTCTCCGATCCCCTCACCCGCCCTCGCGCATCCTGGATGCAGCGATGGATCGACATGACACGCCTCCTGAAAAGGTTCGCGCCGACGGGCGCGTTTGATTTCTTCACGTACCTGGAACTCATCTGGTGGTTTGCCTTTTGCATTGTGGTTAATCCGTTTCGGTGGAAGTGGGCTTTCTTTGTCTTCTTTGGGGTCGGGAGGCGCTTGCCGAAGGGGATTGTGGAGAGGGAGGATTGGGTTAGGCAGAGGGTGGGCAGAAATGGTGGGAGTTATGATGAGGGGAAGAGTTTCTAGGTGTGCAGATATGTGGTTGATTAGGATGAATCAATGAAACGGGCAGCAGGTCCGTAAAGGCGTCGGACGGCTGTATGGATAGTCTGTCTGGAACAGAAACATCGTGTTCTCGCTTAAATAGTGGGTGAGACAACGTTAGGAGGGACTGAGATATGAAAGATGTAGATGCAGTAGATTGTATCGTTGGAATCGACCTGATCTCGTGATTTGATAGCGACCCCGCTTATGGCAGTCGGTGTTCATATAAAGACGAATGAACACCCGGGTGACGTGCGGGAATCCTTGCATGACTTCAAATGGAGGAAATAAGAGCTAGCTACTGAATATAGCGTTACTCCAATTGCATCACACCACCACACCGTGCCATCAAGAAGTATTTATTGCACCTAGGCCTAGGCCAGCCATCGTTCATCAGAACAAAAGAAGACAGTTCCTACGAATGCGCCAGAACTCCCTCGCTACTAATGCCATGATGTTTTTATGTCGTTTCCTGCTATATGCACGCTTGATCCTCCACCGCTTCACACCTCCCCACCGCTCCAGGGACTTGCACAGTGAAGCGCCCGAAAGGAAGCGCCCATGCTAAATATCCTCATCCACGTTCATTTACAGTCCACCTCCTCTTCGGCGCGATCTCACGGATCTTCTCAGCGTGTCCGGGTGGTCTGGGACTACCCCACAAACCGCCCAAAGGAGCAACATCATCCTCCTCCATTTCGGATCCTTTCTCCTCTTCGACCGCATTTTCATTTGCCTTCTTCTCCTTTTCAACCTCAACCTCAGTTTCAACAGATTTATTCCCAGTGGAATTACCGTTCTCATCACCAAAATTCAGAATCATATCATCTTCAGGCTCCTCCTCCTCCTGAGCCTCTTCTTCCGGGTGTGGTGCACTCCAGAGACCAATGGACGTTTTCCGGGTAGGCGCGTAACTCCTCGTTCCTTGGCCAGCAATACTTGCCGCGCGTCTGATACTTCCAAAGTTCCCACTTGTTGGCACCGGCCTGAAACTCGAAACGTTCTTCGCAAAACTCGAGCCGTCAAGCGAACCATTATTCCCCACAGACCTCTCGCGGAACGAGTCTCGAAACGATTCTCGGAAGGCTGGAAGACCGCCTACAGATGGAGAGCGCGAGGTTGAGGGTGTGGATGTTGTGCTTCTGAGATGTTCAGTGTTAGCGACGAGTTTGACGTCGTATTGATCGGACATTAAAACTGTGCGGGAAGAGGCGCGAGAGTGAGTCGGCGTGGTGCCAGGCGAGGTAGGAGGGGTTGGCTTTCGAACGGCCATTGTAAGGGAGGCCATTCCAACGTCCAATAGTACTGGTTGATTTGTCAAAGCTCCAATGAGAGCATTGCATCCCGCGCCGTGGGTGACCAATATGATCACAAGATCCGAGTCTTCATCCTCCGGGTTATCTTCGTTGGGATGCAGGTGAGTTGCTTTATTGCCTTTCGACGAAAGCTTGCTGGGATCGTCGTTGATATTGCTGTACCAGCCTGCTAGTTGCTGCAATCCCTTACGAAACCTCTTATGCATCGAACTCCATTCTTCGCCATATTCTCCTCCATTTCCCCAGTTTTGTGGATCCCTCATACTATCCCATTGATAATCGACATCAACACATGCGTCCCTGGAATGGGCGACATATCCTGCTGGAATAGGGTCTGCTGCTGAAATAGCATATGCTGGAATAGGTGGCTGATATACCCTGTATCCTGCATTTATGGGTAGATGAGTAGCATTGCGGGTCTGACGGCTTTCACCACTTGCAACACTGCTCAGACTACTCGTTCGGTCACGTCTGGGAAGTGCTTGGCCAAGAGGGGATAAATTCGACAGAGCTCCTTCATCATCTTCTTTCTTCGCCAACACGACAGGACTTCCCCATCCACCTGGAAATCCAACGGAAGCAGTAGATGGCTCTCGAACATGCGACAAGTTGCTGTAATCTTCTTTCCTTAACAAATCTGCCTTGGCTCCAGCAACCATCATAACGGAGCTTGGAGGCGGAGTAATATTCTCGAAATAGTCTGGAGACAGCCATTCTCCCAGAAATGCATCTACCCGTAAAGTTGCCCTCTTAATATTTTCCGGCTGCTCGTTGGGTTTGCCGTCAAGTTTCGAGGCTGTAGGTTCGGGGATCGGTGCAAGAGATAGCGAGCCAGTCGCAACCGTAGGGCGCATCCTAGGAGAGGAGTGCATTTGTGTTGCCTTCACCAGTGGTGAGGATGGTGGCTTGGGGTGGTATAGATTGATATGTCCTGGATTCTGCGCCAGTCCGGAGCTGATCGCAACCGAAGTTTGCACACACCTCAAGAAGGGACTCGTATGTATAACAACCTTATGTCTCCTCTTCCTTGTGACTTGGCTTTGTCCCTCTCCGGTAACCTCATCGTCGGTCTCACGGCTCCGTAGTATGCTGGCAATTCTTGCGCCTAATGCTCTTGATTGTGTCCATCCTCCGTAGGTCAGAGGAGGATCGTAGGGCGTCGGAGATGTGAGATGCCATTGTTTATCTGCTGCATCTAGACGTGCGCCATGTCTAGGAGAAAGTCAACACTCATCTGGCACAAATAGATAGACCACGGTGTAGTCAAAAGGATCAATGTCAGGCTGCAACTACATATTCCTCTGTGTAGAACAAATGAAAGCAAACACTTACCTGACGACGATTACTACTGCTGGAGGCCAACCCATTACGAGAACATGCTGCTATTCCCAACTCTTGGTGTAAAGAAGAAGCAATTGATGATATGTCTGTTGTTATAACACAGTAATCAAAGTAAATGTCGCGAGTCAGATTAGTATGTAGGCAGAAAAGGTTGACATGTCAACACCGCGTTTATGAGGCGAGGCGGGGCAATTACAATTTAGACGATGTCGTCGTTTCCACTTTCCTGCCCCTTTCATGTGACACGCCAGATCCCTGCTTCCTGTGGCGCTAATGGACCAATCAAGAAGGGCCGGACCGTAATGGGACTGTGGGCGTTGATTGGTAAGAAGAGACCTCGGATATCGAAACAGCCAAGGGGAACGAGACGAGGCGAGACGAGGGCAACGACAACAATCTACATTGTCCGCATCAGTAAGCACTAAAGATCCATTTCACGTCCATGACAATGCAACATTTGCGGAAGTTTCCTGCCATATTACGGGCGTAGTCGCTTCCATCTCACACCCCATTCCAACACTCGTTATACGAGATCAATCCTTTGAAACCCAATCCATCAGTCAAGAAGTAACCCCCCGAACACCATGAAGCTCAACAACCTCCTCCAGCTTCCCCTCTTCCTAGCCTCCCTCCTAGGACCTACGTCCGTCACAGCAGAACACACATCCAACTGGGCTGTTCTAGTCTCCACATCCCGGTTCTGGTTCAACTACCGGCATCTCGCAAATGTCCTCTCCCTCTACCGCACTGTTAAACGACTCGGTATTCCCGACTCGCAAATAATCCTCATGCTGCCCGACGACATGGCCTGCAACCCGCGCAACGCCTTCCCGGGCACAGTCTATTCGAACGCCGACCGCGCTGTCGACCTCTACGGCGACAATATCGAGGTTGACTACAGAGGATATGAGGTTACGGTGGAGAACTTCATACGCTTGTTGACGGATAGAGTAGGAGAGGAGATGCCGAGGAGTAAGAGGTTGTTGACGGATGATCGGAGTAATATTCTGGTGTATATGACGGGGCATGGGGGGAATGAGTTCTTGAAATTTCAGGATGCCGAGGAGATTAGTGCGTTTGATTTGGCAGATGCTTTTGAGCAAATGTGGGAGAAAAAGAGGTATGGGTCTCCTCTCCTCCAAGAATTGCTGTCCTAGGAATCGTGGTTTCTAGTAAGGGACTAGTACTGAATGAAGTGCTACAACAGATACCACGAACTCCTCTTCATGATAGACACCTGCCAAGCCAATACCATGTACTCCAAATTCTACTCTCCCAATATCATCGCAACCGGCTCCTCCGAGATAGACCAGTCATCCTACTCGCACCACGCCGACAACGACGTCGGCGTCGCCGTCATCGATCGCTATACCTACTACAATCTCGATTTCCTAGAGTCGCAAGTCCGTGAACCGAGCAGTAAGCAGACTTTAGCGGATCTTTTCGATTCCTATGATGAAAGCAAGATCCACTCAAAGCCTGGGGTGAGATGGGATTTGTTTCCGGGTGGTGAGCAAGGGGGAAGAGAGAGATTGCTGATGGATTTCTTTGGGAATGTGCAGAATGTGGAGGTTGACTCTGCCACGGAAGGGAATCAAACTGAATGGAAGGAAGACCTCTTAGCACTAGGAAAGAAGGTCAGGGAGTTAAGGGAACGAGCTGATACAGATGATGCGAAGGCTAAGAAAGTCAGTATGGAGGAGCAGGAGCCGGTGCTGGAGAGGCAAAATGTAGGCAGAATGAAGGCTGCGAAGGTCGAGGTTGATGATACGTGGTGGGGGAAGAAAGCTGTGGGTGCGTGGGCATTATTGGGTTGTGCGTTGGTGTGGACAGCTGGGAGCTATTTGGAGGCTGTTTAGTTTCTGGCGTTCTTGTATATACCCTTTCTGGAACTGTATGATGGCTTTACTTTTGTCGATTAGCGCTATTATTGACGACCCGGGTTATGGCGTAATGTTAGCTGATGAAGTGGTTCGGTTAGATTGTATTAGTACATCAGTCTTGTTGTTAAATTGGGTTCAGAGGTAAAGTGTGTTTTTCGATTTGAATTTCAACAGAAGAGCAGATATATGTGAACCTCACTTGGTCTTTGTTTGATAGAAGATGAAATGCGGACTCATGGGAGGTGAAGCCAGTGCGTTCGACGGTTGTTCGGGTCCGACTTCCACCACTTTTCTGAACCACCCGTTGGAGGAAGGCCGAAAAATGAACTGAAATGCTTTAGTGCAGTTAGGTCTAGTTTCACAATGGGTAAAGTTGTTGACCTGTTTTGCTACCGCTAATACCATCAACACGTGACGACATCATTCATCCTAAGTACTAGAGATAATATAGAGATGAAATAGCCTTAGAGAAAGGGTAGAGAGAGAATAATCGTACCCCTTAAGTAAAGCTATAGTAAGAAGAAGGGTCCTTATATCTATATTAGGTATAAGAGTGTAGAAGGTAATCACGATTCTTTCACGTGCTATCTTTCAATCAGATCCAATAACTAACTTAGTTTTTGCGATCTGTTGAGAACCACCCGTAGTAGTGCAATTCACGATATTTGGAGAACTACATGTATTACTGATAGTCAGTCCTGGCGGTTCCTACAAAACTGTCACCCGTCGGAAGCTCTGGGGGAAACCCAGTTATCTGATGAACACGTGAACCACTAATGGATAGATCGTGGTGCTAGCAGCTTACCTAGGTACCTAGCCCCTCACCAGGGTAAGCGAGTATAATCAACCACCCTCAACCTCACACATCTCTCCACCAGGCTCACTCTCAGGTCAATACAAGAATCGAGGGCATCAAGCCTTCTCAAATACATGCGTGATGCCTGACTCACAGCCTCCTCCTCCTCGTACCCTCTCTGATCTCGTCGAACCGAGTGATTTCAAAGAGCCAGCAAGAACGGTTCACAAGCGTATCGGGTGGCTTAAATCCAAGCTCGGCCTTCCAAACCTCATCGAGACAAGCAGCAACACTCCAGATGGCACGTCTGATACGCCAGTATTTCATCTATTCCCAGAGCTACCCATAGAGCTTCGAATCAGGATCTTTCAAGCAGTCCTTACTAGGCAAGAGGTATACGCCATTGGGTGGGATGCTGATCGCCTGATGCCTATCCGCACAAGTCCTCGGGCTCGGGCTACACATCAATCATGGCACGATTATGTAGTTCAAACAGCTATTCGGACGGAGAAAAGCTATCTTCTATGTGTGAATTCTGAATCCAGAGCGGAGGCTAAGTCTTCTCTTGAGGTTTTCGAAAGGGGAGGATGCAAAACTTGGTATAACCCCGCTACAGATGTGGCTTGGTTCCCTAGATTCGAAAACGGCGATGACGACCTTGGTCTATGCGATCTTGGCTTTTGGACCGATCACAGTCTTCAACGTATGACGCTCCCTTATCATTTGTGGATAAATTCCCCCAATCGATTAGTGGGTGGACGGGAGGAGAAATTCTCATTTGATAGATTTTGCAAGCTGGGCTTGCGTGAGATAGTAATTCGCATGGGAGATGACGACCTACATAGCAGTTCAAGGGTGACATCTGTCACCGCTAACAGCAAGCCCAGCGATTTCTTTCCAAGCAATCATCTCAAGTCAGTAGAGATAAAAAACGCTACTTGGGGGCATGTTGCGCAAGGCGAGGTCCGTAAGATAAGGGATTGGATTGCTGGGTTGGAGAATGCAAGGAATCATGTTATTGCGGATGGAAAGTGCCAGTCCTGCTTGCTTGAATGGGTGTGTACTAACTTTTTCCCAGACGATTATAAATCATGTCCGGTCGAATCTTTGGTTGCTTTTATCGATAATTTTCTCGGTTGTACCGTTCCGACCATCTCATTCTGCTTGGAGAATGGTTCGAAGTTTCCGTTGAACTGAGTGATGTTGGAGTAATTCAAGAATCTAGGGCAGCTGGAATGAGAGGAGTTTACAAATCGAATTGGTACATAGTACTATGGATGCGTTTATGTCTCTTCGAAGCAAAAAGGACATGTGAGGATATATATGGTTCAACCTTACATTATGACCTGCTGCTATGTCTCGACCAGCTACAGCTAGTTACACAGCATCATGAACAATTAAGCTCGATGTCCGCTCCCTCGTCACACGCTTATCAATCCGCTGCGTATACAGTGCCCAGGCTAAACTTTACCATAGAGGGGGAGGAGGATTCGGGTGAGGACACATCATATTCTGGCGACGGTTCGGCCAGTAGGATCGATCACAAGCTTCATAGAGGGGTTAATTCAGTCACGACTGGGCCTCCGAGCCAGAGGATCAACTTCCGCCCAGATGGCTACGTTAATGCGCTGAAGGGATATTCAGAGAGGGAGTGACGATAGGAAGGCTGTCCAGCGAATGTAGAATAATCCGGTCGAGCTCCACGACTATAATTAGACCACCTTGATTGTTCCCATTATTCCATGGAAGGCAAGCTTGATAACTCACACGGATAGAGTCTGCACCATCTTTCAAAACTCTCTTAGACACTGACAGTGCGCTCCAGGTGTTGAAGACAATATTTGCAACGCCTATCAATGATTTGCTGGCTATCAGTTCAACTAAAGTGCACTTCTTATCGGCTTCTCCCTTGGAGCCTTCGCAGTGCAGAGTCTTGTCACTACTTTTTCCCTCGCGTAGAAAGTGACAGAACAATCTTCGAGATCTCACAGGGGCCCACTACTTTCGAAAAACAACAAATAAGGACACAATCTCAACCACGACAAAGTCACGATGGCCACTTCTACCACCCAAGAGGTTGCTCCTCGTCTCATTCTCTCTGATCTTATTCCATCATCTTCGCTCACTATACCATCAGTAATCTCTCTGGGCATCGAATGGTTCCAGGCCTTGCTCGATCGACTCACCTTCGCAAAGTACACAACGATGCTCAGAATCACACTCTTGGTACCGCAAGCACTTTCGACCTCTTTCCCAAGCTCCCGACCGAATTGCGTAATAAGGTATTCCGGGAGGCTCTTTTCACGCAAGAGATATTCGCCATGGGATGGACCCCGCTTCAAAAACACAAAATAACTTGGGCCCATGGAGAATTGGATCCTGGGAAGACTTTGAGGGCCACGCTGCCAGAGTTACTGGGAAGGGAAGCCTCCTGCGTGTCAATTCCGAGGCTCGATCGGAGGCGCAGAAGGTTTTCCAATTGTTTGAGGTGGAGGGAGTGAAGACCTGGTATAATACTCACACAGACGTTGCTTGGTTCCCGCAAGTATAGCGCGAGATTTGCTAAGTTGCGACACCACGATAGCTTTCTGGTTGATTACAGCCTCCAACGCCTGACAGCTCAATATGAGTTGTGGAGAGGTAGCAAGGACAGGCCGTCTGATAATTTAAGATTCTTTGGAGAAGAGCTTGCGCGAGTTGGTGCTTGTTATAGGAAGCAATGGTTTGCTGGCTCTGAAATCCAGGCTCCCTCGCGACATTATTGAAGGCGGCTTCAAGGTTGTTTATTCCACGCCAGGCGATCCTCTGGTGGGGATGGACTTTGAGGAGGCTCCTATCGAGCAAAGTGTGGTGCTGAAGAGACCTGGAGGATGAACAGATGGGAAAGGGAGCGAGAGGACCTTAGGAGAACTTTCATGATTTGTAAGTACAATGCCATTTGCTTGAACCGGCATGTGCTAATTTCCTACAGGGTATGCATCCGATCCCACATATCAGTCATGGGCCTTCAAAAACAACCCCGCCATTCCCAACGACATGACGATTCCCAGATTCTCGTACTTGAAGCGAGAGGGGTTATCATTTCTTTTGGGTTGATTGTAAGGGTAGTGACATGGAATGGCGTACGGACGGGTCATCCTTAAGAACGTATGGTGCCTGGAGAGCACAAAGCACGAGATTTCTAGAGGTCTGCTGCTTCTGAGGGGAAGAGAACAGAAGCTTTGTGTCTTTTGTAAGTCATGAAATTGGGTCAATATCCCAAGAGTATTCTGCTAATTACTTTTAAGCAAGACTATCTCTTTTAATGGCAATCACAATCTCAGGCCATAGATGTCCATGATAATTTCCGTTGAAAGTAATCAATTTAGGCCTAATAATGCCCTTGACTATGTCTTGATGATAAAGATCCTTGTGCGGGCGTGAATAGAGTTGAAAAAGACTGCTATTGTGACCTCTGAAAGGTCTCGCAATAGAGCTATATAGAGCCATATGGTATAATAAAAGTAGAATAATCTATTCAAACTCAGTTCAAGTCTTATCAGTATGACTATCGCATCACGCAGCTTCGAGATGGAGAAGGAACGCGTTAGTGAATGCGATCGGCCGCCTGTTTTGCTAAGCGAAGTTTACATCACCTTTGATTTCGAACCCAACAACGCTTTATAAACATTACCCGTCGCACCATCTCGAAAATAAACCTCTTCGAGAACCATAATGGAATCTCACCGGAAAGACACTCCAGTGATGCCTGGAGCCTCTGGCTTCGAGAAAACTGCCATTCAGCACTCTCCTGAGGATCACAGCTCCCGCAGCTTTGTTGATGTTGACACGAGCGCCCTTGCGCAAGCCTCCACCGACCATCCTGCATCCACCCATTGGTTTTCTGAGCTCCACAACATCAGCATACCCACTCCGACCAGAGACCTCGAACATAGCCATGACCAACCCGATTTTACCAATCTTGTCAAAAACCTCAACCCCGACGATTACCTGCCAGTGCGCGCCAGCGAGCTGAAAGCCATGCTTGATCAAATCCAACAACTGAAGGGTGAAGTCGCCGCAAAAAAAAAACATGCCTGTGTGCTCCTCGCGTTCACTCTTTTCCCTAAGCTGCCGTTGGAGTTGAGACTGAAGGTATGGACCTACGCGCTGCATAGCCCGGAGACACTCATTTTCAACCAAGCAAGCAAAAAACAAATGGATAGGCACATGGCTGGCGGCCTCTATTCTCACGTCATGAGATACATGGTTGTATGGCCTGTTAGTAAAACAAGCATTATGCAGGTCAATGTTGAGGCAAGAAAGGAGGGCGAGATGGTATTAGCCCAGTGCTGCAATGATGAGCCGGCGGATTTGCATGCTGAGAACTACAAGTCGATTGGGTGCGTCGTCCTTGGCGGGACAAAGTGCTGGCATAACCCTAACACAGATACCGCCTTCTTCTGTGACGCAACCTTCTCCAGAAGCCTTGTGAAGGAGTTTCCAAGAAGTCACAACATTAAGAGCCTTACTTTGACATATCGACATTATACTCAAATTAGCGAGTCTCCCGTCTTCGACTATGGAGCGAGAGGATTGCATGAGATATTCCTTGCCGTGGGTTACAAAGACCTCCGTGTCAAGAAAGATATGAAAATTACGGTTACGGCTACCAGCAAGCCTGATGACTTTCATTTGTCTGCACGGCGAGGCTTTCCTATTTCAGGTTTCACTTGGGAGATGATGGGCCAAGAGGAAATGCGACGATGGGAAGAGAAAGTATTCAAAGTCACTCTTTGGAAGCAGAAGGTTGGTGAGTATTATCTACACCGGAAACGTGGGGCTTGGTAGCAGAGCGCATGCTGACTATCTCAAGACGGTCACACACAAGATTACATATCTCGAGAGTGGCCACAAACTAATCTCGACTATCCAGTTCCAGTCATCACGTTTAAGCTACTGGTTGGGACTGCTGCTTTGCTTCGACAAAATTAAGATACACTTCTGTGGTGGTGCAGCGTCATTGTTGCTACTGGTTGACGCGGATTTGTGAAGGAAACTTGGCTGTGGATGAGATCGAGGGTGGCATGGATGAACAAACATTGAGCGTGGGATGTGAAATGAGAACGACCTGGGTTGTATCGTACGAGAGTCAGCGCTTGTCAGATAACTCTCAAATGGCAATATTTGACTCTGGAAACTTGGGCAGAGAATCAATAATACGAGCTTTTCTTTTGTGATGTTCGATGTTTGGTACTTTTTGGTACTTGAGGTCGTTAGCATTTATGCTGGAGACCGAAGTGCTGGTGGTACCTTGACAAATATCAAGAGAACCAGCCGTCTTTCCTGATCTCCTAGCAGCTTTGACACTTGCTGAAAGTAGCATACATTTGTCACTGGACGATAAATGACTTTCTACTTTCTGTATTCAGGCCTGATGGACCGACCTAACCTTCAAGGAGATTCGAAGAAGCATGTTGATTTGGAAGTCGAAAGCATCTCCTCCATGAGCGATTGATTGCCAGGCTTCTTCTATTCACTTGCTAAGTAATATTCTGCACACCTGACAGATTGGGATCGACCTAATCACTTCCTCCATATCACATTCTCTGGCACTCCTACGTATTTCACACCATCATGGACGATATCCGCCTCTAGCTAGTCTCTTCCGGATACTACGGGGTTTCGTAGCTCGTCGATCAAGGAAAGAAGACTTCCAAAAAATTATGGCGCTGATTACGGGTGTCTCTAACAAGGATCAAGGTATCGATTCTGGTTGAATGCTGGCGCTGCTTGCTATCCAGCATCTGTCGGTCCTTCCACGGCACTGAAAAATTTCTGGTTGCTGCAGTCCAGAAATAGTATTGGCAAGGTGTTCTTACACGCAAACTATATTTCATGATGAGGATATTGATAAGTTACGTTGGGTGAGCCTGGAACCAGGCAATCTTCGTCGCAGATGCTGTGGAAGGCACAACAAAATGAGGTGAACCCAATTTAAGGAAGTCGCCATTTGCTACGTTTAGCAAGGCAAAACCTTTAGGGTCATGATGTTAGAGTGAAGAAGTGACTTGATTTCTAGTGCTATGGGAGGAGCAAGCTCTTGTAGAGAGGCAGAGCACCCTAATGGTCTCTCAAACCTTGTAGCCTAAGGCTACTACAATGAAAAGGGATTTGAAAAGTCTCACTATGCTACGTTTCTGATTTCTGGTGGTCTTGGGGGTCCCGAAATACCGGTCTGTTGTATGCTTGAATGGATTTTCAAGCAGAGAGGAAGATACTAGTATCGGAATATTCCAACTGAGAAGGAGGAAATTTCCATGGTAATCTGACAGATATTCATGCTAGCAACACTGAGTGATTAGGTAAAAGGATTCGCGATTCCGTAGTTAATAGAAGCCCCGGACGTCATATATTCTGACCAAAAGCCGCTTGAGGGACTCAAGCAGCTGCCTTTTTCGGACCCACTACAGTCAACAATGGATAAGCGAGGACTTGGCGTGTAAACACGTGGTTGATGAAGATAAAGATGCGTCAAATCAAACTTTTAAGGTTTCTATTTGTAAATTCCTGTAACCGAAAACGTGTCTTGTAAATCCTTATATAATTTAGGAGCAGGAAAAAGTAAACATCTAGAGAGCTTGGAGTGTGAGATGAACAAGAACCCCGAGGCGGCTGCACAGCCTCATCTACGGTGGCCGAGATTGGCCCCGCGCTTATCAAATCCGAGCGGGAGGGAGGGGAGGGGCTCCAGAGGGGGATATGGCTGGGCCTGAGCCAAGTTCACTGCTCTCCACTCTACACTCTGCCTATCTGCTTCATGACATAGCGACGACAAGACTTCTTGCGCAGCTATTCCCTGGGCCGACCGATCTCAAGATACAGGCATTCCACGACGACGACCTGTTGCTATTGGGCAATACTATCTGCGCAGAGCCTCCTCCTCTATTGACAAACACGACAAGACGACCGATCTACCCTGCCTGCCAATTGCTGTACCTGCATAGCTTGGACGAAAGCTATAGACAGCACAGGACAGCTACAACAGCTACAAAAGTAGAACTTTAGAACAGGAAGGATAGAAAGGTGTGTCAAAGCAGGGCTCTTGTCGCCAGATACTCGAGCAGCTAGTTGCTAATGCGCTGCCTCTCTAGATTATCCCAACCCTTCGATCCGGCCAGGCGAGAGCATTCAAGAGCGACGTGAGATTGACAGACCAAGGGGCGATATTGTTTGTATATGACGAAAGTTATCACTATGTTTACAGAGATTGACGGAGGACCATAGAATTACTCGCAAGCAAAGCGTCAACTTGCGCAAGATTCACCTTCGAGAACCAAAGCGACGACGACAACAAGAACCCGTGCGCTCCCACGCAGGTTGACAGTAGAGCTAGGCTGATCTTGTCCGAATCACAGCTATTGTCTCAACTCGAAAATAGCTTTGCGCCTCTGGCAGTATTTATCTTGTCTGCTTTAATAGCACACCCAACCTCTTTTCGATCAACTAAACAACGAGAAGTTAAAGATGGGAAAATCGTAAGACCTATACCTCTATAACAGCAGCCCCTCGGTACCCAACTTTTGACTGATACCAATTGACAGTCAGTCCAAGCTCTCGCAGGAGCAACTCAGCGAACTGCAGCGATCAACACATTTCGACAAGAAGGAGTTGCAACAGTGGTACAAGGGTATGGGGAGTCGAGTCTTTGGTCGATTACAAACTAATCAGAACAGGTTTCTTGAAAGATTGTCCATCGGGCATGCTCACCAAGGAGGAATTCCAGAAGATCTACCGCCAATTCTTTCCCTTTGGAGATCCTTCATCATTCGCAGATTATGTCTTCAATGTGTTCGACAGCGATAAATCAGGCTCGATCGATTTCAAGGAATTCATCTGCGCACTGAGCGTCACCAGCAGGGGAAAGATGGAAGATAAGCTAGATTGGGCATTCCAGCTCTACGATATTGACGGAGATGGAAAGATCAGCTACGACGAGATGCTGGCCATTGTTGAGGCTATCTACAAGATGGTAAGCCTTTTCTATTTTTGGACACATCCGGACTCGGGTCACGTGTGACACTCGCTTGGGCTTGTCTAAGTCAAGCTTTCATTAGCAAAGTCATGGCAAACACTAACATTGTTGATAGGTCGGATCTATGGTCAAGCTCCCTGCCGACGAGGATACCCCCGAGAAGCGCGTCAAGAAGATCTTCCGTATGATGGATAAAGACGAGAACGGTAGTCTGGATATGGAGGAGTTCAAAGAGGGCAGCAAGCGTGATGAGACGATCGTGTCTGCGCTGTCGCTTTATGATGGCCTCGTGTGATTACTTCTACTTTATTTCTTTGCTTTGGAGGCGTGAAGCAAATTGCGTTGATAGAGTGGGGCGAGGATCCTTCGCTCTAATGTATTCCTGACCTTTTCTTCGATCGACTCGCTCTTGTTGCATTATGGAGGACACCACAGGGGGCCATTCATGGGTGGGTTGAGATATCATTGAGGAACGATTCAAAATTTCTTATTGCGGGTGAGACAAGGACATGCTGGAGTGGAAGGCTTGCGGATAGATATGAGAGATGATCGATAGGTAGTGGAGATCGGAGCGATACTTGACTGATTGAACTGATAATTGAAAAAATGCAATTGGACGAAATCTCTGGATCATACCTCCTTGCCCTCCTAGGAATGCTTCGTGTTTGTTAACTTTGGAAGACAGGCTGAGAATAGCAACCTAACTCCGAATCAAAAAAACGCGGATAGATCATAGTCTGTAGATCATAGCCTGGTGGTGCCTATCCTAAAATCAGCGAACTTTGACCTCCCTTATCCTTCCCGAAAAGGCATCCTAGTGGCATACACGAGACTGGCTTCTTGCTCGAGATTATGATGCACATACTTTTGACACAAACAATTGAGTGTGCGAATTCCCTCTTTCATACCTCGATTACTAGCTATACTGAATGTGAAGCCTTAATCACTAGATAACCCTATACGCCCGTGTAATTGAAACTTACCTACAAGCAAGCAAGCACCGTCGATACAAATCCCAACTCCTTCTGATTTCCATACGAATCACAACATGATCTCCAAGTCTCTTTGTGTCTAGGGATACATAGGTATCCAACGGAAATCAGTGTGGCAAACTAAAAAAAAATAGTGGCCATGTGCTTATATGGTAAGGTGTCTCGAGTGGGGTATGTGTATTCGTGAGTACGATTGGTATTTCGTGATGCTATATCATGGTCAGAACGTCGATCTCCAGAAGGGGAGTGAGTGACGAAAGTTGAAAAAAGGCATATATTTTCCGCATTCTTAACAGCTATTCCAGCACATTTCTTCGCCCGTTTGTCCCAATCAGCAATTCTTCTCCCCATCCTTTTTCCATATCCGCAGAAGACGCTATCTCATCCATATAAATGGCGCGTGGAAGTTGGCGCGGAGGTACAAAGTTCAAATCATAAGAGGGGATAGCTGAGTGATTTACCCAAAAGATCTCAAGGCAATGCTGCCACCAAACGCCAATGAAAATAAAACAAACACGTAGTAACAGATTCATAACGAACAGAGCGGATTCAAGGTAGTGTAAAAGAGGTCTTAATATAAAAGAATTGTCAAGTCATGTGATTGCGCTTGTATCGCGCCAAGCCTTAGGAGAGATCGCGTCTCCAGATGTAAACCAGCTTCTAACACATCAGATGAAACTCAACATCAACATGGATAATTTCCTCGATGGCCGATTTGAGCGTGTGGAGAAAGCTTTGGCGACCTTGATAACATCGATTTCAACATATAATCCAGCACCAGCTCTTGCCAACGACCTCGTCGCAGCAGATGCGGAGCTCAGCGACGGTCTCGAGCAATGTAATGCTTTCCTAACACCAAAAGCTCCTCAGCTGACAGTCTAACAGTAACAAAACATCAAACGAACTATGCCAGAATCGTAGCGCTCCGCGAGAGCTCCAGCGCTCTTGACAATCAAATCCGCGAGACACTCACCATCCTCACGACGACCCGACGAGAGCTCCTAGCAACGCCCTCCACAAGTCTGCCGATGAATGGCAACCCGATATCCTACTCCGACTTGCTCAGCTACGCACGTCGAATCAGCAAGTATACTCTAGCGCCTACGCATCGCGAGCCTCTGGCTGGAGATGTTGCAGAGACAGGAGACAACACGCCCAAAGAGCACAGTTCGCAAGCACAAACAAACGGCACGAACACACCAATTGTCGCAACAAACGGAGAAGCACAGAACTCCAGTGGAATGGAGGTAGACAGCACAACACCGGCCGCTGCCGGACAAACGCAAACAGCACAGCATCCAGGTGTCTCCACCAATTTGACGCTTTGGGAACAATATCTCAATCAGCCAGCAGATATGCCATTCGTGCCTTGGCCGACGGAAGAAGCAATCAGAAAGGGTGCATTGGCTAGTATTCAGGTACTGCTTGACCAGGGGGTCGATCCGGCAACGTTTGATCCTGAGAAGAGTGCTGAGTTGGAGGCTGAGAGGAAGAGAATCACGGAAGCGGATGATGCGGCGAGGGAGCAAGGGAGGATTGATAGAGAGGATGCGAGGAAGAGAGAGATGGAGAGGAGGATGAGTGGTAGTGGAGCCGCGCCTGAGAGGAGGGAGGATAAGCCGAAAGTTTTCCAGTTGGAGACTTTTGATGATGACGATGATGATGACTGAGATATCTTTATTGCAAATTATACGATCAAGGGCCAAAAGATAGTTAAATTTAGGGATACATGCTGCTTCCTGCCATCTATGAAACTCATATAATGAAATCGGGTTCTATATTCAGATCGTACTTTCGCAAGGTTACTCTGCGTCTACTGAACCAAATGCAACAAACCAGTATTTTTCAACCGACGTATGACTACTAAGTTCAGCGCGTCTTGTCTGTTTGACGCTTATATTGTACTATCCTCGCTTCCGCCATGATGCAGTGTCGCGACATAACAACCGCTTCAAGACAACACTAGAAACGGTCTGACAGCGAACATGGACGGACTGTTTCCGGGACCAGAGACGCCAACTCATTTTACATACCCGAAGAGCAACTGTGCGATGTTTGCTGTACAGAAGTGCTCCAAATCAATGCAGGCATGGGGATTAGGATGAGCCCAGTTTAGATGCATTCGCACCTAAACCCGCACCTGAATCCAGATGTAGATATGTATTTATATATATATATATAGTGATGTATCTGTACTTGGCTAGCGTGGAGGCTCGAGCAGACCTGGGAGCGGTTTGATATAACTCTTTAGGAACATGCTCTACGTGATTAATAAAGGTATACCGATATACCTACCTCGCTGTCGATATCCCACTGTCGATATCTCACTGTCGATCCATACTGTGTAGACTTTAGTATCGTGCCTTGAGTATCAATACAATATTTCGAGACTTAGCAATTCTACCAAAAATCAGGTCTACGTAGTGTCAGTTTAGTCTGTCTATATCTCGCTCTTAACACTTGGTCGCAAGTCTGGAAACATGTTCGATTGTCAACTATGAAGTTATTCGGACATCCGATAAGAATGGGTCTCTACGTCACTTGGGTGGGTAGGCAAGTCGATCGAATTTTGAATGTACAGCTTATTGTACTTGCTCAAGATTCAGAAGCAGTCGGTGTTCAGATCGCCAGAGTTCTACTGGTTTTGTTGACGTACATTTGAGATTATCACCTTAATTAGGCCTACTATAGTAAGAAAGGTATCAGAGTACATGCATGTTGGAATGTAGTAGGTGGGACTCGATTTCAGGCCCCATCTACTATATAAGTGGCTAGCTCATGTTGTCCTAGCCGCAGATGATTTTGTCGAACTAGATATATATTATGGATGGATGGAAAGCGAGCAAGATTTAGAGGCTGAACAGGACTCATCAGTACCATACATAGACCAGAGATGCCTTGACATAGTGTATACAACGGTGGCTCCAACTCGAGACCTACAAGTACAATACAAAGCAAAGCCAAGAACCAAAAGCTTCCACACTCGGGTTCTGAAGGCATTCATTCATTCATTCATTCAATGATCCCCCTTTCAATTGGCGCGCCTACCGGCAGACCTTCCCATCCGCCTTTGCTCTGCACGCACATGCAGCTCGCACGCAGTCTGTGGGCATTCATTCGGGCACACTACGGAGAGTCAAGAACGTGCTAAGCCTTTTCGAGGCTTGATCAATCACGATTTACTTTCAACATCCCTCTGCTACTTACACTTACCTACCCATGGAGACCTCCAGAATCTAAAGCATGACATAGGGGAGCGAAAAGGCTTAAATCTTTTTAGCGATTGACTTCACTATTCCCGATCTCGGTTGGTCTCAGTCAAAGATCACGGGGTAAACATGACATAATTCAATCTGTTTTTCGCTTAGCTGACAACCCCCCCCATTCTTGGGGTTTGGGAGATTGGAAGCATATATGGGTTACTACAGGTAAATCCTCACACCAATGCGTCTATCGGCACAAGCCTCATCAAGGAGATATGCCCAATCATGTCATCAGGAATCGTCTAATTTGTGGAGGAGAATGTACTAGAAGCGTAGGTGCTTCGGGGTATGGGGGTTAGTTGTATTTATCCCAAGCACGAGTATTACCTAGGTGGAGATCCCGGTATCCATTCCGCATATGTTGACTTGAGCTATACAAAAGGGAGAGCTTGCGCTGTACATCCATCCCTCTCATCGTTCCGACAGCAGCTCGGTAGATTCTATGTATCCTTCACACTTCAGTTTCACAACCAGAAGCGCCGTCCGGGTCACAACCAGCTCTCGCTAAAATGGGGAACCAAATCACCCAGTACAACATCTCCCACACGTTCCAGAAGCGCAAGCTTCTCATCGCCATCAACTGCATAGCCGGTCTCTCGATCTTCTTCTTCGGCTATGATCAGGGTATGATGGGCGGCGTGGTATGTATTGGAGAAGCCTATTCTCTCTTTCGTTCTCCTCAATATCTCAAGCCTTTCTTGAGAAATGTAGATATTGTTCTCAAGAGATGTGTGTCTGATCTTCATTCACTTGCTGATCCACATCCTCTACAGAATAACGCCAAAGACTATATCGAGCTCATGGGATTCGGGCACGTCGAGACTATTGATGGCTCGCCGAATACGCCGGTCATCACGAATAGTTTGCTGCAGGGAGGTATTGTCGCGGTGTATTATGTAGGGACGTTGATTGGAGCCATGGGCGGAGGATGGGTGGGCGAGAAAATTGGCCGGATCAAGACGATTGCGTTGGGCGCGGCCTGGGGAGTTTTTGGAGCGTCTTTGCAGTGCTCTGCTCAGGGACACATTTGGATGATTTTTGGTATGTGAGGATCTCGGAATCTAGATTCATGCGTTCGGGTAAAACGTAGGGGTTGAATATTCTGCTGACTGTTCTTCCCAGCTCGATTGATCAACGGTTTTGGAACTGGTATATTGAACGCCATTGTTCCCGTCTGGGCGACCGAAAGCGTACCGCACACTAGCAGAGGTCAATTCATCGCCATTGAATTCACACTCAATATTTTCGGTGTTGTGGTCGCTTATTGGCTAGAATTGTAAGATTCCCTTCCTCGAATTCCACTTCCTTGTACCATGAGATCTTAAATTGACATATCCTAATGTAGCGGTCTTTCATTCATAGATAAAGGCGCGTCCCCCATCCGCTGGCGCTTCCCCATCGCCTTCCAAATCATTCCCCTCCTGGTTCTCCTCGGTGCAGTCTGGTGGTTTCCCGAGTCACCTCGCTGGCTGGTTAAAGTTGGTCGTGAAGACGAAGCCCGTTTCGTGCTCAGCCGGCTCCGTGGCGATGAAGGCGAAGACAAGATCCAAGCGGAGGCTGAATTCCAAGATATTCGTCATGTGTCGAAACTGGAGAAGGAGGCTGGCAATAGGACGAGCTATTGGGCTATGTTTACTGGTCAGGGGTCGGGGAATTTGCATACGGGGAGGAGGGTGCAGTTGGTCATCTGGCTGCAGATTATGCAGGAGTGGGTTGGGATTGCTGGAGTGACTGTTTGTGAGTATTGAGATGAGATTTGGATGAGAATTTCAAGAATGCAGGTGGCTAACGATGGTAGATGCACCGACTATTTTCCGGATGGCAGGTTTTAACACCGAGAAATCGCAGTGGATCGCTGGATTGAACAACATCTTTTACACGGTAAGCCTTCAACGAAATATCACATTGAATTGTAGCACTCTGACGAATATTCTAGTTATCGACACTTATCTGCGTCTTCACACTCGACCGTATCGGACGTCGCTGGACCCTGTACTGGGGAAGTGTCGGTCAAGGAATCGCCATGTTCCTCGCCGGAGGCATGTCCAAGCTCGGAGAAAACGCCACGAACAGCGGAGATGTGGCAAAAGCCTCCCAATACGGCGCAGCTGCAGCATCTATGATATTTATCTTCACGTTCGTCTTCGGCGCCACTTGGCTCACCGTTCCTTGGCTCTACCCAGCTGAGATCTTCCCGCTTGAAGTGCGAGCTAAGGGAAATGCTTGGGGAGTTGTGGGATGGAGTATTGGGAATGGATGGCTCGTAAACCTCCCCCTTACCTACGCGAGTGATGTCTGAGTACTTGAACGCTGTGAGCTGACGGAAGTATAGACCCTCCTCTGCCCGGTCATGTTCAACGCCATCGGCGAGAAAACACTCTACATCTTCGCCATCTCGAACGCAATCACCATCCCGATGGTCTGGGCTCTGTATCCCGAATCCAATCAGCGCACTCTAGAAGAGATGGATCTGCTCTTCGCGGCTGACACGCCGTGGGTGTGGGACGCAGAGAAGAATTTCGCGAGACTGAAGGCTGAGCATCCGGAACTTGTTGGGGCGGCGCAGAAGGGGAAGACGGTGGATGATGTGGAGACGGGCAAGATTGGTAGGGTTGAGTCGGGAGGAGCAAGCACCGATGAGAGAACGGAGGATGTTGCAGCATCGAAGATCTGAGAGGTGAGGAGTGTTGTAATGGCTAGCTAGCATTCTTGTTCTTCTGGATCGAACAAATGGTTCATCTGAATCCCAACCCCTCATAGAATTCCCTGACTTACTCTCCTAGAAGCCCACAATGCTCACTTGCAAAGTCTCTGAATCCCAAATACTCCATTCAAACACTTCCTCGATGTCCACCAATGCCATGATATCGCTAACGCAACCACACATGTAATAAAATAACAGGCAGTCCTTCATCAGCCGAGTCAGCGTGGCGGAGTTGGCAAGGATGCTCTACCATAACGGACTTCAAAGTGTCCCCTGACATCGCGCGACCCCCGACTTAAAATCGTCGAGAAAGACGGTTTGCAGATCCACCTATGAGAGCCAGGGTGGCTTGAGTTTAGCACTTCTTTTTGCATTTTTTTCTGGACCTTTTTTTTTTTCTTTTTTGTCAAAAATGCTTTTGGACATGTTTTTTTCAAGGGGGAGGAGGGAAGGGGGTCTGGGTTTATCAGGTATTGCTGAAGTGAGATTCGAGCGTAGGCAGCGCATTAGCCTGGAGAATTGGCACTGACTGGCACTTCCGTACATCATATCTGGTTCAAGATTGTGTCGTTTCAATCATCCACAGGTAGGTAGAGAGGCAGACAACAGAGCCAAGGAAGGGTCGGTCGTCTTTAGCTGAGAGAATGAAGATGAAATCGCTCGCGACACAGTTCACGAGTTCATTCTTGGGGATTGGTCGATCTGGAATACTGTATGTAGCAGCTCATCAGATGATCTTTGGTCCTAGTCTGCGGAGAAACTTGGAGTAGTTTGGAACTATTGATCGACTGACTTTGCTGGAGGACAGTGAGTGGTGTAATGGAAAAAATTGAGAGTGATGAATGATATGGCACGGGGGGGGAGGGGAGGGGGGGATTGAGATGGATCATGATCTTTCAGTGCCCGAAGCGGACATCGCCAAAAGATACGATTCGCGTGGTGATACCCCAAACTTTCACATCCACGGCAAACTCATCAGCCTCCCACAGATTGCAACGCTGGAGAAGTGAACGCGAACGGCGCCGGACGAACAAGTGGCGCCAGTGTATGAAGATTGGAAGACGAGACGAGACGCGCCTGATAAGGAACCCCGTTTTTTCATAATGTAGGAAATGTTTCGGGAAATATATATACAGTATTCAAAGGAAAATATAAAAAAGGGTCCGACCAGCGGCCCACTGCATCTATTTACGTGTGCGACACTCGCCCCCATTCACCTCGCTCAACAGCCCGGCATGCCTCTTCTCAGGTTCTCATACTTACTCGTCGGATAATCCAAATGATTCAACGACTTCTCCAGTGCCTGCACACCACCAAACGTCTCAACCACAGTCCCAATCAAACTCTCTTTCCCGGATTGGTCCTGGCTGATCTCCCACCACATCGCGCCTCCGAGACCCATCTTCTGCGCCCAGCTAGCCTTGAACTGCGCGTTCTTCGGCGTGTCGAAACTGATCATCAGCTTGCTCATCGGGTCGTAGCTGTAACTAGCGCCGATATCCAGGTTATACACCGTGGCGTTCGAGCCGGGAAGAGGGAGGGCTTTGTAGTCCCAGGTGGCGGCTTCGTCAAAGGAGCCCGCGGCGCCGGTGTTGTTGTATGCTTTTCCCGGGCCCTGGGTGTTGGAGAATGAGCGTGCGTAGAGCGGCATTCCCAGGTTGATCTTGGAGGGAGACACGCCGCCGACTCTGATGTAGTGTTCGATGGAGGAGGAGGTGTTGAACTGGGTGCTGGCAGGGTTGTCTTTGGAGCCGAAGACGTTCGAGGCGTGCCCGGATACGGCGTCCCATGATCCGGCGTAGTCGTAGCCCATGAAATTCCAGAAATCGAGATGTTTGTCCATGCCCTGGAAGTCCATCAAGCTATACTTCGGGGCCCCGGCTGGGGAGGCGTAGGAGAGAAGATAGGGGCTGCTGCCGTTGGTTGAGAGGCTGTCCATGGCTTGCCGCAGGTCTTTGAGAAGGGAGACCATGTTCGCTGCTTCGGTTGCATCGGTGATGTACTCGTAGTCCATATCAAGACCATCGAAACCGAGGTCCGTCATCACTTTGATTGCGCTGGACACAAAGTTGGCGCGGAGGGTTGGGGATGCAAGGACGGGAACAAAGTTTGGAGAAAGTCCCCACCCGAGAAGAGCGAGCATTGTCTTCAAGGAGCGGTTTTTCTTCTTCAGCAGGTACATCTGCTTGATGTTGCCGTATACATTGGTGGTATTTGCTGCTGCGATGCTGGAATTGTCGCCGGGGTATGGGTATTGTAAGTCTGCCCACTCATCTGTCAAGATTCTGGTGTCTGTTAGTATGAATTTTCCATCAAGTGGTTGAGCGACTTGCACTTCGCCCGTAACATTGTTGACACTACCGAAAGAGTATATGAGATGTGTGAGCTGGGAAGCTGGGACGTCGGTGACGAAGTATTTGCGGGCAAATATATCCTGATTGAGTCAGTATCATGGTAATTGACGAGCTTATAAGACTTCTACATACCCAGTTTCCCATGTATCCTACAGTTCGTTTCCCATCCCCTTTTGGGATCACTGCGGAGCTATGCGGCACAGTGGGATAGTAAGGAGGCCTTTTTTCGGCGAATGCAATCGAGACAGCAGATCCGCACAGGAAAATGAATGACAGAAAATTCTTGCAAAGCATTGTGACGATTCCTGATCGAGTCCCAACGGTGCGTAGATGCGTGTCTAAAAGGAATGTAGTAAAGAGAAATCTATATAGTTGCGATGATACTGATGGTCATATACACACAGGAGTCGTTCGTCTTATATATACAGACATGCAAACCCCTTTCAGTCTAATCGCAAAGCTGAAGATCCATCCATATTCAAGACCGTGCAGCTATGCACACCCAATGGTGGACGCTCTCAGCCACCTTGAGCGACGATTTCATATACTTTGTTTTCATGCCGGGACTAAACAGATGCCAATCATCCACTGTCGGGCCCAACATCGGATTTCAGATCAAGTTATCACCCACAGTATGGAAGGCCTTCGTCTCTATCTGAAGGTTGCAAGCGAGGTTTGCCCTTGGTGATTGGTCTTGGCGGAAACTCTAATCCATCCTGTAGATCTCCATTCTTAATCTACATTCAAACTCTAACCGTGGATTCTGAAACAGTGATGGCCATTCGACGGCCATTCAACCCTCGAAAAAGAGGATGAGGGCTCGGGATCGCCAGTGGCGAAAATGCCCTGGTACCGCGAAGTGGGAATCATAGGCAACAGCAGGAAGTAGTGCCCTAGATTTCAGATTTAGGGTTTTTTGCCCACCAGTACTCGGTTTCTCCGTTGGTCTGAGCCTGTCCACAATAGGCCTGCAGAGGATTTCTAGTTCGAATCAATCCCTGATGTCAGCCCTGTCAGGTTCAGACCTACGGAGAAACCGAGTACTGTACTCATCGCGGGGGTTGGTCTGTAATGATCGTCGTATACAGTGAAAGACAAGCAAAGCCCCGTAGAGCCAATGTGATCTATTCGAGCTCAATTGAAAATATTTATAAAAAGGGATTCGCGTTCAGTGGTCCATCTATCAAATTCTGCCAATTATCAGATAAATCGCCAGATCTGCCATGGGGAGACAGGTCATTACTTCGCAGCGGCCTTCATCTTGGCAATTCTCGCCGCAGTTACCTCCGCAACCTTCTTCTCATCGAAAATGAAATTGACACTCTTCTCGGCGACAACTGCATTTGCCCATCTCCAGAACGCTGGCGTCTTGGTCTCGAAACCAGCCAACATGCTCTTTGGGAGCAGGTTGAGCTCTTCGTACTTGGGCAGACCAAGGACTCTCAGGATGAAAGAGCCGGTTTGAACCTAGACATGTTAGTCTGAATCCATAATGATATTGTGATCAAGGTGTAAGGAAGAGTAAAAGCGGACCTCTGCAAGTGTCAACTTCTTCGACCCTCCAAAGAAAGGCGCTGCATCCTGCAACAGAGGTTCTATCTCCTTCCTCACATTCTCCACAAACGCGGCTCCAAGCTTCTCCTTCTCTTCTCCCTCAGCAGTGAAAATACTATAGAATCCTCCGTTAACTTTGCTAAAATAGGCGTCAACGAAGTATGCGATTCTCGCTCGTTGAAGGGCACCTCCTTCCTCACTGCTCGTCTTGACTAGGTGAGATGGGTGAGAGTCGACGAGGAATTGAGCTACGATGGCTGACTCGGTTACGATTTCTCCGTTGTAGCTGATGGATGGGACGAGGCCTCGAGGGTTAATCTTGAGATATTCTGCGGTGCGAGGGGTGTTGAGGTCGATGATCTCTTCGGTATATTCAAGGCCGAGTTCACGGAGGGCAATGTGTGCGCGATGAGCCCATGGGCAGTTGTGGTTTGTGTAGAGGATAATATCGGGAGTGGTGTTCGAACTCATGTTAACAGCCTCGTAAAGCGGATGATAATCTTTTGAAAGGTGTTGTAACTTTAGTCAGTAGATCATGAGTATACAAGTTCTCTTAATGTAAATGAATGATATAGGGGAGATGAGGGTTGAGTATAGAAAGTAGGAACGATGCAGGTACTTATACTTTGCTACAATGATGTTTACAAAGCCCAGATGGCCTCATCTGCAAGCCTCATATAGCTTCATGCATGATGTGATAATGCCCGAGGGTTGCGACCCCTCCTTCATTGGAAATCAACATTTACCTCACTTGTACCTTTGCATTTTGACTGCAGGACACCTCGACTCGGAATCGGGTAAGTAATGTGACAAGTACCGTAATTGTGTAAAGTCCGAATTGATTTATAAGCTGTATAATTCAGTTAACGAACGAGGCATTGCGGTCCTTATCTTATAGATCAGACCTGCTGTTGTGATCTTAGCGAGTCCTTATTGCTTTCGACCACTTATCTATCGAATCTAAGTATCAAACATGACCAGAACCGAGGAGACTGTGAACATCGGATAGAACCTTCGAAAATAAGATAGAAATACTGTTATGATAGTACAAAGCTCCGACTGACAGTTGATATATGAGTAGGGTCTCTCGGCAAAACTTTATTCCTCTGCCGGCCTTGGCAAACCCTCTATACAATTATTTTTCTCTCAAATACATAAGCTTCAATGTCCCCTCCACCAGACCGCGATCATGAAGATTGAAGAGCTGCCCGAGTCTTTCGAAGACTCCGTAAATATAACAAAACCTCAAGAGCTCTCTCCACCACCGGAGACCGACCTCCTAACCACCGCCTTAAACGCCTATGCCTCACCCACCCCCACCACCAACGAAGATGGCTCTACCACACCTGCCCTCCCTCCTACTCTGGCCGACATGCGAAACAAGACCGGCGCTGAGATCCTCGCAGACCTAAATACTGTCCCTCTATTTATGACCGATCTAGAAGAGAACGACGGCATTGAAGCTCTGAAAGCTCTGGCATATGAAGGCACACCCGCAGAAGTAGCGCAAGGCTTCAAAGAGCGCGGGAACGAAAGTTTCTCCGAGAAGAGCTGGAGAGATGCGAAAGAGTTTTATGAGAAAGGCATTAATGTGCTATTGATAGAGGTTAGGAAACGTCAAGTCTCCGGGAAAATGCGGGAGAAAATGAAGGGAAAGGAGAAGCTTGATGGAGGAGAAGAGGCAGTCGATGAGGAGGAAGTGAAGTTGGAAATTAAGATCCTGGAAGCGTGTCTTGTGAATCGTGCTGCTTGTCATTTGGAGCTCAAGAATTATAGGAGCTGTACGCTCGACTGTGGAAGTGTATTGCGGATAAATTCGAAGAACGTCAAGGCTTTTTATAGATGTTCGAAAGCACTACTTGCGTTGGATCGGATTACAGAAGCGGATGATGCTTGTGCAAGAGGTTTGGCCATTGATCCAGCAAATAAAGCCTTGCAAGGAGTTGCGAAAGAAATTATTAAACGGAATGAAATCGTGTCAACGAGGAAGAAGAGAGATTTAGAGAGGGAGCAGAGAAAGAGGCTTATAGCTGTTACTCTAGCTGCGGCACTCAAAGCACGGAATATCAAAACGCGCAAAACTGCTCAACCACCAGAGATGGAAGATGCGGCCATATCGCTCGTCCCCGAACCTACAGATCCTACTTCAACGCTGTCATTTCCGACAGTACTATTATATCCGCTGCATCTCGAATCGGATTTCATCAAAGCTTTTAACGAGACGGAACCGCTAGGTCATCATCTGAGCTATATCCTTCCTTTGCCTTGGGATAATAGTGGTGAATATACGCCGATGGGAGTAGAATGCTACATGGAGACTATCACAGGAGGACTCATCAAAGTCGGGCGGAAGGTCCCTTTGTTGAAAGTGCTTAGTGAAGGGAAAGTTGAGATCGTGGACGAGGTTCTCAGGATCTTCGTTGTTCCCAAGCCGAAGGCTGCCGCCTGGGTGCAGGAGTTCAAGTCGAAGAAAGCTGCGGAGAAAACCTCTTCTGGATGAACCTACAGCTAGAGCCAAAAATTCATTGCCTGACGTTGAAGCTCGCACCGTCTAATCGAAGAATGCTAACCATGTTCGGTTGAAACCAGCTTAGTAGACAGGTGTGCATTGCATGAGCACAAAATTTACGACTCCCTTGGCCCTTGGAGCGATTCGGCGATAGGACGCATTGGGCAAGGCAATGCAAGATTTCGCGATCAAAAGGCGTCCACGGGTACCTGTGGTAGCACCGCATTGCAACAGAAGGAGAGAAACAGGAACAGAGTCAGGGCCAAAAAACGTTATCTCTTCTCTTTCTGACAGAAGAACAAGCCACGCGGCGACGGCGAAGGGTCCCTGCTTCTTCCGTATTTGTCATGTAAAGAGAAGATTTACCTAGCTTGCTGCTGTTCCGCATGCATGGCAGGCAGGTTGCAGTAGCACGAACCTGCATGGCTGCTCCGAGAGAAGGTCACACATCAAGATGTGTAAGTGTAACGAGAGCTGCGTCCTTCTCGCGTGGCAGCGATGGGTTTCGTTCTGTTTCAGGAGGCTTGCCTTGCTTGCCTTGCTTGCGGAGACTTGGAAGGGGTTTGTGTGAGGGAGGCGTAGCTGATTCAGGTTCGTTGCACTGTCGTAGTGTTGGGGCTTCGATCATCGTCGGATCAAGCTGGAGCGATGCCAAGCGAACATAGGCTACTTCTATACGGCGATCTGACGAGCTGTCTTTCCGATTTACCAATGAGACAGCAACTTAATTGTCATCATTAGGAGTCATATCCAAAATACACTTCAAGCCAAACGAATTACACGGTTCTCTATGCTGTTATGCTAATTGTACAGTGTCAATGTATGGACAGACATGCCTTGAATACATCCATCCTCCACGTCCCCCGTATATTGTGTACGTACTACTATCTTCCGATACCCCATCCAATTGTTTAACTCCCGTCTCTTCGAAAACCATGCCGGATCTTGAGAATGCAAGAAGGTACATCCGATTTTGTTCTTCACAACCATTTTTATGCCAAGTAAAGTTCAAGTGAAAACAACGTGTACGCCTCGCCTACTACGCCATCCGAATTTTCCGTGCCAAAAAATACCATCCAGATCTTCCCAAGCCAAACCTATGCTCCTTACCCCATATCCTATCCTCAAAGCCATCCCAAAACTCCAACTCATCAATGTGAACAAAAGCTCTCGCTTCGCATCACATCCCATCACATAGAAGTAGCTCTCCGTCTCTTAATCCTCGGGCCCTCACCACCCATAAACCCAAAAGCACTAGCACCTTGATCAAGGGGATGTGGCCTAGCCATGCCCGTCACACTCTCCTGGCCGTTCCTATCCCTCGCTGCCTTCTGACAATCCGCACCGCACTCCCCATCTCGAACACTAAGTTTCATGAGCAAGAACGCGGCTTTCTTCTCCGTGCCGCCACTACCAATACTACCACCATCATCTATCTCCCTATCACTCCCGCTTCCATTTCCACTTCCACTCCACATTCCCTTACCATCCGAAAGACTCCCCTTGTCATCCGTCGCAACACTAGCTGTCTCGCCGTCGTACTCATCATCGGCATCTACTTCTTCGACGCGGCGCTTGATGGGTCCTGTGCGGGATTGCCATGTACCGCTCATAGCGACATCGAGGCCGGTGGAGCGGGGAATGGCGCTTAGGAGTGGGTTGGGGCCTTTGTATGCGTGAGAGTGAGAGTAGATGTTGGGGTGGTGAGAGGAGATGTTGACGTTGATAGAGGAGTTGAGGTTATGAGATGCCATGTTAGATGCTTTCCAGGGGAACAAGACGGGTTGGGTACCACCTGCTGGGCCGAGAGTATGTGTTTGCGAATGAGAATGGGAGTGCGAGTGGGAGTGCGAGGGTGAAAGCACACTACTTGTAGAGATCGGCGTAACCGGACTGAGGAAATACCCATCCCCATCACTCTCACTAGCATTAGTATCGAAATCTGTGTCCGTCATCATCCCATACGGATTGTCTCCCCCAAACGCCCTTTTTAATCTCAAGCTCCTGCCAAGATTCGGCGGCGTATGTCTCATACCAGTACTTGGAGTTGCAGACATGCGATCTCGTTCACGATCACTGGTGTGCATTGGCGAGCTCGAGTAGTTTTCTCGAATGGAGTTTGAGGTGGATGAGCGTGGGGCTGGATAGTTGCTGTATTGGAGGCGGAAGGCTTCGGCTTCCATGGTGGCTTCGTGGGTGATTTCAGAGTCGATAACCATGCGTCCGTGTTCGGGAGCTTCAGGAAGGACGCAGAGGGAGGGGAAGGAGGGCCCAAAGATGGGGATTAGAGCTGGGGCAATATGGGAGCAGAAGGTGGTGCAGACTGCGAGGGCGCAGGAGAAGGGCATCCAGTAGCCTGATATAGGACGTCAGTAAGTATTCGACAGTAGGAAAGGAGTTTGTGGTGAGAACATGTACCTTGTGCTGCGAGAGCACCGCCCGTGATGCTGTGCGTGATTTCTTTGAGGCCGGTGTTCATATTCAACATTTTTGCTGGTGTAGTCTACTGGATCATTAGCGAAAGCTCAATATATATCGTTGTGAGCAGAAGCTGTTGAGGTTTGTCTCTGACCTTTGAGTATTTGCAGCATTTGAAGAAAGGTGTGATGCGGACAAGTCCAATATTGTAATCCCACATCACAACATATTCCTTGTCGTCTCCGGGGACCTTGAATACATACTGGAAGACTGCATCTCGAAGTCAGCAAGGTACATCGTGAGTTGGTAAATTATGATTGTACCTTCGAAACTCTCCCTGCCAGTTTTCTCCAGGAATGTCTTCTTCTCGCTGTTATAAGGAATGTGGCGAGCGTATTCTTGGATGTTCCCAAGCGGGAAGACTTGGAATTTTCGGATCTCCCGAAGAACTTCCTCTTCCAGACATTCAAACGGAGGGAAACTGACCTCTCCCTTTAACTTCCCCTTGGCAAAAACAGCACCGTCCTTAGTCATCTTTATCTTTCTGGAAGAGTGATGAGTTGATAGTGATAAGGGAGGACTATTATGAGCTGAAGATGTGGTGTAAAATGAAGAAGAAGGACTTGAGGAAGGAAGTAGGCCCCGTGGTTCTGGCCTGACAGGGTTAAGAAGCGATGCCACGGAAAGCATGGCGGTGAGTGAGTAACTGAGTGAGGGAGTGTGTGTTGTTGGGTTCGGAGAAATAAGTCTTCCAGTGAATCCAGCCAGTCCAGGTCTGCAGGAAGTGCAGGAAGTACAGGGTAGAAATCGTTCTTCGAAGGCAACCAAAATCTGGTGAGGAACCAAGGCGGCAAGCAGACTGGCGTGCAGATCCGAATACCGCTATTTTGGATCGAGCAAACAGATTTGAGGAATGGCTCATTCGCGGTCTTTAATATGAGATATTGGTAAATAGCGAAGCTTGGGCATAAAATTCTTCGACTTCAACGCGCGGTCCACCTTCCTGCGGTTCAGGGCTGGCACTGGTGTCTCTAGCGACGGTCAGCAAATTCAGTGTGGAAGTTCTCTTTGTTGGTGTGTCTAGGGATCGACCTGGGGTAGCTGAAGAATCCGTTTGCACGTCTCCACCGCTCCTTCAAAATCCGAGGGCGAGATTACTTACCAAAGACTGAAGTATTGAGAGTGTAACGGGATTTTCATGGATTCCGAGAGAATTTCAGGGTTTGAGAGGTGGTTTCCTGCTTTATAACTTCCTGTCAAGATAGTATCACGAACAAGAGGGAGTCCGAGTTGACGGAATGACGCTTTCAAACGAATTCCAGAACGCTTCTCTGAAGTTTCTCCATTCCCGTACCCGTCTAAAGGGCCAACAGAGCCACGAGCAACTTGTAGGCACATGTAGGTCGAATATCGAGGGAGAGTGTTTTACTAGACCCCTAAAGTAGGTGGAATTGCCGAATGGGGAGTGGTAGCAACCGCCAGCGACCAGTAGCCTGACAGCATATGGCACCTGGCCAACATCCACAAGTGAGTTTGATACCAGAGTCATTCGTGCCACAGCCCGATCAGGAGCAGAGCTTGTTTGAAAGTGGAGAGGAGATTCGCTGGGCACACATGCTGGCCAGGAGTCTTGGGCCGGGAGGCTGCAGGCTTTGCGGATGAGCTTCCGCAACGATCAACCACTTTTTACAGACAGACAGACAAAGAAATCGGACCACTTGGCCAATGGCTCAGAAACAGCTTGCTTGACTCGATGCACGTGGATAGCATTTCTCCAAACTCCATCCAATGTTTAGGGAATAGTGCTGGAGAGAAAGATGTCACGACTGTCAGACCTTGGAGAGAATGTCTCGGCGAGTCTTTTTGAAGTGATTCAATATCTCGCAGGGCTGCTCTGAAGCTCCATGCTCGTAGCCGATCTATCACATATTTCTCCTCCAGGGTCTTGAAAGACCTTCTACGGCCCTTCGAGAAATCCGTGGAAATGTTCCTTGCCGCTGTCACTTGAAACTTTTGCTTGAGATGTGGTGCAAGCACGCGTGCGATACTACCTGATGGCTGTCCTGATACTAATGACGAGGAGGCTATCTCAAAATGTGTCGTTAGAAAGACAATTGCTGCACTTCCCTTGTCATCTGTGTGATCTGGAACACCCTTTCTCCGGTAAAAAAAAGTAACCTAATAGCAAGAAAGCGTTTGCAATCACAAATCAAGATGATTCATACTAGCTAGCAATGATAAGTCAATCCAAGGTAGGGTGTGTATGGATCGTAGAATAGCTTGCAGAGCCTGAGCTGGTACCTGCCCTCGAGTCGTGCGTAGTGCGATTTTTGAGTCAGTGTGTACAACATGATATGGCTCAAAACATGCACTTCTCCGTCAGCCGTATGCACTGACTTCGTCCTCCAGGCTAATCACGTTGTCGCCTACAAAATTAAGCAAACGGACGAGGGGTAGGAAATGGACAAAGCAGACGACTGGATGACTGAGTTGAACACGACATGTGTCTACCGGAGAGTGTCACCAAAGCCTCCGAGCAGACTCGACAACATCGACAGGCAGGTGTAAGGGGCCGGAAATTCTGGCTTGACATATTGTGAGTGATACCGGCAAATCAGAATATCGTAACCAACTGTCATCCTTCACATAGATACTTAGAGGTCAGGTTGCGTTGGAGCTGGAGAGGTGGTACTTCTGTCGGCAATAGACGAGGCGCGGTTTCAGAAACTCTAAAACCATGCAGTAAGACCTCAAACGAGCAGGTGTTGGTACAAACCATGCCAGGTGGGAGTTTTCTAGTGTCGGCTGTTGTTCTGATAGCCGTTGCTGTTTCAGATCTCTCGATGAACGCGTGGAGAGGTACAGAGATAACCTGGAAGCCAATATTGGGCTTGATCGGGACTTTGTTACCTATGCGGCAGCAGTGACGGCTTCTTGCAGAGTGGCCGGAAAGTTGGCTATAGCAAAAGGAAAGCCTGACAGTTACACTGAAACGGCGGAGTATACGCAGGAGACTGTTGTGATAATCCGAGAGATGACGACTGACGGTCGATATTGAGAATGATAATTCCAACAATAGATCTGTCGTGAGCTAGCCATGCCCAAGGCCGATCTCGTGAGATGCTGTAACACATCGAGGGATGGCACAATGGCCACACCTCATGGCAATGGCATGTTGAGCTCTCTCGTGGGCGAATCCGCTACCCTGGAAGATAGGCGCAGAAGTAGAGTGAGAGCTTGTAGGGGCAAGAGGAGATATAGATCGGGAGGCCATCAAACATAGACTAGGTAATACTGTAAGCCCACATTTCCTGATCAAAACAAAGACAAGCGAAGAATTCTTGAAAATTACACAGCCAAAGGAGATTGAGGGAGAAGCATAGTCACAGGCCGGCCTCTTCCGTGATAGCACGATTATGAATTGGATGCAACATTGGTACCTAGGTAGGATGAAGCCGTGAATATGGAGGAAGACCTGGAACTGGGGAACTGGGGAACTGGGGAAGTGCAACCGGCTCGGAAAATTGTAAGGGCGGCCGCATGAAGCATTACTGCCTTAAACTCGTTCGTGTATAGCCTGAGGCCAGAATTCACTAGATAGTCTTGGCTACCGGGCTGAACGTTATTTAGCTTCGATTGTAGATTGGACCAGTCGCGTCCCGCTTGCAATCAAAACAACAAACGGCTCCTTGAAGAGCCACCACCAGTCAACACGCTCACGCTTTGAACAACTCCTTGACCCAAAATAATCCCGACTACCAAAATCTCGACTATACACCTACATACACACGCACGACTTGAACGTCTCCTACCGTAGTCACTCTTTTGATCAATTCACCGGATTGCGCACCTTGTCTTAATTACGATCGAGCTCGAGATCAGCCCTCTCACATTCCCCCCTAGCTACATCTCGAGGACCTCACAACATTGAACGCGTTATCGCGCTCACCCACAGTCATGTCCGACTCCGCGATGGAGGACTCGGTCTTCGCCGCTATTCAGAGCGACTCGGACGACTTTGCGCCAGTTGCAGTTGTGAGTACTACCCAAAGTCATGTATTATATTAAAGCATTCGATTCTCGCCATGTCCTCATCTGCCAGTCGCAATTGATCGTGGCTAACCTTTATTCATTCAGAAACCAAAAGCAAAGCCTGCCACGAAAAAAACTACCGCTCCCAAGGTACCTAAAGTCCCAAAGGCCACAGCACCAAAGAAAATGGTTCAGACAACTCTCAAAGCCCCAAAGGCTGCTGCAAAACCTGCCTCAAAGAAGCGCCCTAAGCCAGACAGTGACGATGAAGATGTCCCTTCAGAGGTCGACTCTTTACTACATGACGACGCTTCTTTGCTTTCGAATACCCCGCCAAGCTCCAAGAAGCAAAAGAAGGCTCCGGTCAAGAAAGGTGGTGGTAGTAAGCCTCTGGCAGATATGGCAAATGAAAGCATAGCTCTTGATAGCCCTGCAGCAGCCAAACCCAAGCCCAAGGGCAAGAAGGATGCAACCGAGCAGTACCAAAAACTCACGCAATTGGAACACATCATCAAGCGTCCCGATACATATATTGGATCTGTGGAGAGTACGGAACAAACCATGTGGGTATATAACTCGGAGATTTCTCAAATGGAGCTTCGCAAGATTACCTTTGTTCCTGGTTTATACAAGATCTTTGACGAGATTCTGGTCAATGCTGCCGACAACAAGCAGCGTGATCCTTCTATGAAGAACATCAAAGTCGCTGTAGACCGAGAGAAGGGGGAGATCAGTATCGAGAACGATGGAGCTGGTATTCCCATTGAGATCCACAAGGTAATGGCATCCGATTCTCGACTCTTACATGCATGCTGACCCACTCGTAGAAAGAGGAGATTTACATCCCCGAAATGATTTTCGGTCACCTCTTGACAGGATCAAACTACGATGATGACGAAGAGAAGACAACCGGTGGGCGAAACGGGTATGGTGCTAAGCTCTGTAATATCTTCAGTACCGAATTCACGCTGGAGACTCAGGACTCAAATACGGGAAAGAGATATAAGCAAACATGGACAGACAATATGGGGAAGATGGGCAAGGCCAAGATCTCCTCCAGCAAATCTTCGGACTTTACCCGCATCACATTCACACCCGACTATCGGCGCTTCAAGATGAACAACATAGACGATGATTTCGAGGCTCTGGTCAAGCGTCGTGTCTATGATATGGCAGGAACGCTCAAGGGCGTTAAGGTCACACTGAACGGTGTACTCATCAAAATGGACTTCAAGAAGTACATTGAAATGTATGCCAAGGCCATCAACAAGGAGCGTGGATTGGAGGATGGAGCAGAAGCACCAGCCACAACTGTGATCATCGAAGATCCTAAGTCACATGACAAATGGGAGGTCGGTTTTGCAGTCTCAGACGGTTCATTCCAGCAAGTGTCTTTTGTCAACTCGATCGCCACGACCTCAGGCGGTACCCATGTCAACTATATTGCGGATCAAATCTGCGATAAGTTGTTGGACGTTGTCAAGAAGAAGAACGCCAAGGGGACGGCTTTGAAGACTAATCAAATTCGGAATCACATATTCCTGTTTGTCAACTGTTTGATTGTCAATCCTGCCTTCACATCTCAGACGAAGGAGCAATTGACCACCAAAGCCAAGCAATTTGGAAGCAAATGTATTCTCACCGAAGGATTCTTGAAGAAGATTGGCCAGACGGACGCCGTCCAGAACATCTTGAACTTCCAACAGGCAAAAGCAGATCAAGTGCTTGCCAAGAGTGATGGAAACAAGCGATCTCGCATGAATAATCCTAAGCTCGTCGACGCCAATCTTGCTGGTACGAAGCGAGGACACGAGTGTACCTTGATTCTCACTGAGGGAGATTCCGCCAAGTCTCTTGCAGTTGCTGGCAGAGCTGTTCTTGATCCTGACCGTATTGGTGTCTTCCCACTTCGTGGTAAGCTTCTCAATGTCCGCGATGCTTCCATCGATCAAATCGGTAAGAACGCCGAAATTCAGAACATCAAGCAGTTCTTGGGCTTGAAGCATAAGCAGAACTACAAGGATACCACCGGACTTCGATATGGACATCTCATGATCATGGCTGATCAGGACCACGATGGTAGTCACATCAAAGGCCTGCTAATCAACTTCCTGCAAGTTCAGTTTCCCAGCTTGCTCAAGCTTCCAGATTTCTTCCGAGAATTCATCACGCCTATTGTTAAGGTCTGGAAGGGTAATAATCCTAAGAAACCAATCAGCCAGAGATCTTTCTTCACTATGCCCCAATACGAGACATGGAAGGAGGCACATTCCAACGATAGAGGTTGGAAACACAAGTACTACAAGGGATTGGGAACCAGTTTGCCTGAAGATGCCCAAGTCTACTTCAGTAACCTGGACGATCACTTGCGAGAATTCGAGGTGATCAAGCCGGAAGAAGAGGAATTGATCGACTTGGCATTCTCGAAGAAGAAAGCAGATGCTCGTAAACAATGGCTTGGTAACTTCCTTCCCGGAACTTTCCTTGATCATTCTACGAAGACTATTACGTACGACAACTTTGTTAACAAGGAGCTCATTCTCTTCAGTATGGCAGACAATCTCAGATCAATCCCGTCGGTCATTGATGGATTAAAGCCTGGTCAACGAAAGGTTATGTTTGCTTGCTTCAAGCGAAATCTCACCAAAGACATGAAAGTTGTCGAGCTAGCAGGATACGTGTCCGAGCACGCTGCTTATCATCACGGCGAAACTTCCATGCACATGACTATTGTTGGTCTGGCCCAGAACTTCATCGGCTCAAACAACGTGAACTGCTTGGAACCGAGTGGATCTTTCGGTTCTAGGCTATCGGGAGGCAGTGATGCTGCTAGTCCTCGTTACATTTTCACCAGACTGTCCCCCTTCGCTCGTAGAGTTTTCTCTGCTCTTGATGAGCCACTCTACGAACACAATGTTGATGATGGCAAGATTATTGAGCCGCAACTATACTGTCCAGTTGTGCCTATGGTCCTGATCAATGGTGCAGATGGAATTGGCACTGGGTGGAGTACCACAATACCCAATTATCATCCCGTCGATATCGTCAACAATCTAAAGCGTCGAATGGGCCGACTTGAAGAGGGCAGTAACGAGGAACAACCCTTCCAGACCATGATGCCATGGTTCCGTGGCTGGAAAGGTACCCCCGAGGAAGCCGGCCCAAATCGATACAATTTCAATGGTGTCATTAGGGATATCGGCAATAACGAGGTCGAGATCACTGAATTGCCTATTCGAGTCTGGACCGATGACTACAAAGGAAAGCTCGAGGAAATCATCAAGGCAGAAAAGGTCCCATCTTTCATCAAGGATTACAAGGAGTACAACGATCACAAGAATGTGCACTTTGTCATTCAATTGGACGAGAAGCATATGCAGTCAGCACTAGCAGACGGACTGCCAGAGCGTTTCAAGCTGAACAAGACAATTGCTACATCTAATCTTGTTGCATTTGATCATCGTGGGCAGATTAAAAAGTATGAGAAAGTCGAGGATATTCTTGAGGAGTACTACGTGTATCGTCTGGCCCTCTACACGAAGCGAAAGGTAAGTTTCGTTTGTATGACGTTTCGGTCACAAGCTAACAGCTTCTAGGCATATTGGTTGTCACAAATCAACACGGCGTACCGAAAGCTCCAGAACCAGGCTAGGTTCGTTATGGAGATCATCGACAATAAGCTCGTGGTCTCTAAGAAGAAGAAGCCGGTTCTTGTCGCTGAACTTCGTAAACGAGGATACGAGGCATTTTCCAAGGTCAAGGACGCCCAGAAAGCTGGCGAGACCGATGATGTGGTGGAGAATGATGAAGAGCCTTCTGTCGATGAGGATGCTGGAGCTAGAGATTTTGACTATCTGCTTGGAGTGAGATCTTATACCCCGGAACACTACAAGCATTCACTGATACATTGACAGTTGCCTATCTGGTCCCTTACCCATGAACGTGTTGAAAAACTCAAGGCTCAGATGATAGCTAAAAAAGAGGAACATGACACCATGGAGAAGCTCAGTGAGAAGGATCTCTGGTGCAAGGATCTTGACGAGTTCGTCGAAGAGTGGGAGACGCAACTGAAGGAAGAGGAAGATTATCAGAAGAGCATTCGCAGCACAAACCGACGTGTTTCTAAAAAGATCGGAGCTGGAGGTAAAGGTCGTGGTCGACCAGCAAAGGCAGCCGATGCCGAGTACAACCCAAAGCCTCTCAAAGCCAGCATAGCCAAGGGCGTCATCAAGGTTGAGAACAAGCAACACCAACGATTCCTCGACATGTTTAAGGGGAAGCCAAAGAAGCCCAGCTTGGGTAGTGACGGTGCTGACGATGACGATTCTGCTGGTGTCTCTGATGGAATGTCAGATGATGATTTTGATGCCTTGAGAGCAGTTAAACCTGCCGTCAAGAAGGAGTCTTCCAAGGAGTCATCACGAGGACCCAGCCGTGCACCTAGCGAACAGCCTGCGAATGGACGCGCAAAGCGTGCTGCGGCTGCGGCTCCCAAGAGATTTGTTATCAGTGACGACGAGGAGTCTGAAAGTGATGATGGAAAATTCCTAGGAGACATCGGTGCTATGGTTAAAGGCATTGGTGGAGGTGAGCCTAGTACCACTACCGCCAATGCTCGCGATTTCTCTCTGCACACTTCTGCGCGTCCGACCAGCAGTCACGGCACGGAATTCCAGAAGCTCAAGTCCAAACCTAGCCGCACTTTCGATCTGAGTGATGATGCTGACGAGACGAATTACGAGATGCTTGCTAGATCATCTCCTCACAAGGCACCTCCCGCCAAGGACAACCTGGACAGCTTCTTATCTGATGATGATGATGAATTGATCCCCGTCACGAAGAAGATTCCTGTTAAGGCACCAGCTCTCAAGGCCGCTTCAAAGCCAGCTGCAAAGCCAGCTCCGAAGCCCAAGAAAGCACCCGCACCCAAGAAAGCTGTCGAGCCCGCAAAGCCAACTCAACTCTCACCAGCTGCTAAAGCATATGCTGCTAAGCAGAGCAAGATGCAACTTACGTCGAAGAAGGCATTTAGTGAGGACGAAGATGAGGATATCGAAATGGATGATGATGATGATGATTCACCACCTAAGCCAGCTGCGAGAGGCCGACCGGCGAGAGCAGCTGCAGTCGTCGCAAAGACTAAGAAAGTCGTTTACATTGACTCGGAGGATGAGGACGAGATGGATGTTGATGATAATGATGAGTCTGCGCTTGTGGAGGAGCAGAGCGAGGATGATTTTGATGAGAGCGAGTAAGGTGTGTCAAAGTACGGGGGCAAAGTATGAGTTCTTGGCGTTGGTTTACGAGAGGTTGATTGATATTGCTTTTTCCGGGGCTGGGTCGCTCGGGGACTGGACGTTAATGGTCGATTTTATATTTTTGCTTTCCGGATTTTATGGAGTGGCGGGGTTGCATCCTGTTGTACATATGTCATGGATGCGGTGCTTTTTCTAGCATACGTATCATTTCTGATGATTGCGGCACACGTAAGGTAATATCTGATATGCCGACTTGTATGATTGTGTCATGCAAGGAATGCCGTGGGTGCAAGGGCTACAGAGGAATAGAAAGATTAACATGACAACATTGGAAATTATTTACTCTGTGATTTACTCTCTGTGATTTGGGGGAGGACTTGGGTATATTCACGCTGACATGAAGGCAGGGTCCTGCATGCAGATGTAATGCAATGTAGTATGTGAATAGCTTTTCTTTCCTATTGGCTGGCTCACGGCGCCTCTTTCAGAGGACAGACTGACTATAAGCGTAGACTAGGTATCTCGTGCCAGTACGGAAATGAAATAGGAGGGAAGAAAAGAAACGAAGATAAAAGGACGTGCTAACCACCTACCTTAGTTGCCGATCGGATTCTGGTTGGTGCGTGTGAGTGAGGACCTAGTGAATTTGTTTGTTTATATACCCCTCGTCAGCTTACCCCTAATATAAGGGATTGTGGAAGTGCTAAGAAAAGCAGTTATTTAAGAAGGTTTGAGCAGCTTCGCTATGTGAGCCTACCAATTTCGCAAGGCAATTTATTCATTATACGACGAGTATATCGAGTAGATGTGATCGTGATATGCTTTCAGCTCCCTCCTATTGTACTTACTGATAATAAACGATATAGAGACATGAAACATTTGTTATGATGAAAGGGATGGAAGCAGCGAATACAGTCGTCGGTTCTCCTAGGTAATAATGGAAAATTAGATGATTAGCTATTTATCTCTCCGGTCCGTCGTCCCTCTTACTCTAGTAGATCCCGGCCTTCGTCTCCTTTTCAGTCAGCTTTTTAGCGTTGTTATTCGCGTGCTCATCCACCAATCACAGCATCCCATCTCATGTCGGTCCCCTGAGCAGACCCCTGAACGAGCTTAGATTGGGGCTTCCATCCAGCTCCACCCACTCCACTGCTTCTCCCAGCCAGCCAGCTCCGACCTCCTCCTATCCCGCCAGTTGGGTTAGTTTGGTATTGTATTGTATAAGTCACGCTCTCTAATTACTTGTGCCTATTGTCGTTGTGTGTAACCGACGTCCTCTCGTTGATAACTACCTACCTATCTCTTGATGCCCGTGTCTGCTGCATTCGTTATCTTTTAATCTTGTGGTGTTTTTTTTTTATAGGTAGTTGAGGGAGATGTACGGTGCATGAAGCATTTAGTACTCGAGGAAGGCATTGTTTACGGTCTGGGAATTTGGTGGAGCTCACCCGAGCACGAACTCGTTCTCGACCTCAACTTTGACTGTGTTCTTGATTGAATACGATAGTCAAGTGTCTGTATAGGTGACAAAGACCTACCGTCGACGACTCGACTTTCAAACCAAGGAGGTAGCAGCTGAAAGGATTGGGATACTCGATTGGAATTGTGCTGGAGGAAGGCTACCTGCCTATCTCGAATTGGAGATACGCTCAAATTTCAGATTCGAGCTCATCCCATCTCGACAGGGAAAGAGAGACAGTAGAAGATACAGTAGCGGCAAATTACGATCCTGCCTTTTGCACCTGAGGCTCGTCCGCTGTCATGGAGATGCCACCGCCCCAGAAACCAACTTTGGAGCAGGCAGAGGAACAGGTCCATATCTCCCCAGTCACAATTACAAGTCCTGTCACCAACAACCACACCAGCCACGTTGCCCACGACTCGATGGTCACAGTCCGCCTCTCTGAACCACCTTCACTGCATGTCGACACAACCACGCCGTCGAAACAGATAAGTGATGGGCGCATAAATAAGACAGCAGAGGATACGGCAGATACACCGAACATATTGGCAGATGATGTGGAGGATGTGCTAGAACAGGAGGAGGAATCTCCGAGGATCACCACGATGGATCCGAATGGGAACGAGGTACTCAGCCCCTCGGGTTCCGAATCTGCTGGCTCGCAGAACGGAGAGTCGAGACGAGGCAGCGATAGTTCTGAAGAATTCGTAGAGGGCGGAGGGGTGAACTGGGAGGAGCTGCAGCAAACAGAGGAGAACGAACCAAGGAGTGAGAGTTCTGAGGATGTAAGTCTCCCTACTTGTCCCAGGTTATTAGACAATGCTGATTCTGCAGTCTACCGCTCTACTACTGGCCAGACTGGAACAAGAGAATAACCTCTTGGTATCGAATCCCAAATCCGGCATCGCGAAGGTGCAGATTGTGGAAAATATGCGGCCGCGAGGCCAGTCAAGACCACCTTCCATGCAGCATCTCAAGAGATTAGTCAATGGACCGACGCCTCCCTCTCTGCGATACTCGATGATTCCCACTCCACCTATGACGGATTTGGAGTTCTATGCTGCCTTGGTACAGGATTACACGAGGACGGCACAATGTTTACCTACACTACTTTCGAAGAAGATACGCAGCGGTATTCCGCCGCCTTTGCGGGGTGTGGTATGGCAGAGCATGTCTGGTGCTCGAGACACCTTGCTAGAAGAGCAATTCGATAGGTTATGCGGAGAATCGAGCCCATACGAGGGCATCATTGGGAAGGATCTCGGCCGCAGCTTTCCTGGAGTAGAGATGTTTCGTGATCCGGAAGGGGACGGACAGAAAATGCTGGGACGTGTACTGAAGTGCTTCAGTCTGTATGATCATAAGATTGGGTACTGTCAAGGTCTGGGCTTCCTTGTTGGCCCTTTGTTGATGCATATGGGTGACAAGCAAGCCTTTTGTGTGCTTGTTCGGTAAGGTCTACTGCAAGTGGTTGAGAGTGAAAGCTAATTGGATACTAGACTGATGGAGCATTACGATCTGCGAAGCTGTTTTCTGCCAGATCTTTCGGGATTACACGTTCGAATATATCAGTTCAAGAAGCTCATGCAGCTTCATCTCCCAGAGCTTTCTGCCTATCTTGATCACCACCAAATCGAACCCGCATACGTCTCGCAATGGTTCCTCTCTTTCTTCGCCGTTACTTGTCCGCTTCCTATGCTCTTCCGCATATACGATGTCATTTTCGCAGAAGGAGCTTCGGAAACCATAATGCGGGTTGCTCTGTCCCTGATGCGGAAGAATCAGGAGAAGATCATGGCATGCACAGAGTTTGAAGATGTGATGCAATTACTTCTCTCTAGAGGTCTATGGGATGTGTATCATTACAACGCAGACGAATTTGTTAATGAGTTCGTGAGCATGACAGGAGCTGTCACGCGAGAGAGCTTGCAGGCACTGGAACTCAGCTATAAGGAGGCTCAAGCAGCTGATACTGTTCCACCTACCGATATTGGATCCATAGCGTCAAGGTTTCTCGGTCGCTTGTGGACGAGTGCGAATTCGTCAACAAAGTCAATGAGCCTCAGTCCTGGTCTTACAGCTCCTTCACGACCTTCAAGCTTTTTGAGACGCTCGCCTTCCAAGCAGAGCATTGCTTCGACACTGAACTCAATGGAAGGTGGAGTATCAGATAGCATGATGAGCTCTTCCACAGACGCGACTTCAATCTCGAGAGATTCGTCGAATACTGATGGATTCTCCCTTCGGGGACAGTCTGTTAACTTCAACAACCCTGTTTCAAAGCCAAACAAAGACAAGAATCTGCATGGACAGATCGAGGACTTGTTGATGGCATTGAGTGAGCTGCAAAGAGATCATGCTATTCTAGCTACACAGCTGCAAAAGGAGAGGGAGGAGAGGGAAGAGGATCGAAATGCAGTTCGATCACTTCTCGATGGACTGCGTAAAAAGACCAGCTCTGAGACTGTAGGCAGTGGCTATAGCGATGAGAGCCTCGACACATTGAAACCTTCAACATGTGAGGAAGATGAAGATGAAGACGAAACAATCGTAGCCGAGAATACTGCATCAGACTCGGAATCCGAAGACATTACCCCAGCAGTAACTGATCTTTCCAGTCTCCTCGACATCGTCGAAGACCGCTTCACCGCTCCAGCCGACAACCGAAGATCTTCTATGTTGCAGACAAAGTCTCAGTTGAGAGAAGATATTGTCCGCGCCAAAGAGCAACTCATCCACGAAATATCCAAAACCCAAGATTTGAACCGCCAAGTCTCGGAACAGTCCCAAGAAATCCAGAATCTGAAGGATCAAGTCAAGGAAGGCCACTTGGCCATCCGAAACGCGCATACGGATAAACAGAGGCTAGAGAGACAGATCCACGAACTCAAATCTCGAAAACCCCCAGTCACGACGCCGAATGGAAGTAGAGAGCAGGAAAGCGAGTGGCCGAATCGAAGTTCAAGTAGTACTGGCCATAGTGGGCTAAGAGAGTTGAAGCTGGGGAGGAGTGCGAGCAACAAGAGTCAAAAAACCCCTTTCGCTTATAACAAGAGGTCGAGTAGCCTGGCTACCAGTAACAAGGAGAATGATGCGCCGTTTTTCCCAGGTGCTACGCCTCCTTCCGAGTTCCCGATGTTGAATCCGGTCACGGAGTCTGTTCCAAGTCCTGCGATCTCGAAAAATCAAGACGATCCGGATGCACTTGTCTTGGAGCTTGTACAGGCTAAAACGGCCGAAGCGATCGCTAAGCAAGAAGCCGAGGAGGCGAAATCTAAGTTGGAGAGTTTGAGGAAGCTGTTGGGCGTTGCTGGAGATTCTTCGTCCGGACATAGCTCTGGAACTGCAGCAGTATTGGGTCATCGTGCCAGTCCTTCTCTGGTGAGTGTTACAAGTGGGCTTGGTGGATACATTGGAAGACCACAACCACAGCACCAGGCGAGCGCAAATGTAGTGCCGACGGCGAGTACGAACGCAGGTGTTGGTGGATTCTGGGGCGGATGGGGGAAGAGAGCTGTTAGTACTGAGAAGGTACCTGGTAGTGGGGGATTATAGAAGTGGTAGGAATGGAGGGGAGGTGGATGTAGTAATTTGAGATCGGAGGTGGAGGTTGAGGAGGTGAGAAAGAGGAGGGAGAAGAGAAGGATTTGTAGTGAAAGGTTTAATCTGATGACTTGGGAAACAGGACAGGGGGTTGTCAAAGTAGAGAGAGGTTGTTTATATTCTGGCTGTCCTTCTATCGTTGGAAGAGGAGAGAGAGGTGGAGATGAGGAGAGGCTGAAAGGAGAGGGAAGAGGTGGGGGAGAGTGAGAGGGGGAAGGATGGAGGTGGGGAGCATGATTGATGTGATTTTCAAATACCCCAAATTTTAGACTGTTCTTACCTACCTAGATAGCATATGGACATATACATTTCTCGTCCTCTGGTTCTGCTCAGACCTTCTTTCTCGGCGTTCTTCACTAACTTTTCCAATTTACGAAGTATCTTGTCTTGTGTGACTAGGCTTCTCGAGATGATCGTTTGAAAAATCGGGCGGGGATGGATTTGTAGAATATGATAGGATAGGATATAAGTAGGTACATGAAGCTCTCCTTGTAATTGCAAACGAGTATAATCTGAATCACACAACTTCTCACTAGGTAATCAGTTTAGCTAAGCTAAGCCAAGCTCCAAACTAACTATATAGCTACTTCTTTCCTCTCTTGGTCTAAGGAGAGTTGCGAAATCGAATCGAATCGAATCGCATCGCTCGACTAGCTGCTTGCTAAAGTTGATATCATGCATTTTTTCATCACTTCATGATAAGTATGTTACTTGGTGGGATTCGAGGGAAGATGTGTAGAGGTTATGTGTTGGCTGATTTGGCAAATCATATTGGTATCTCCTTAACCCCCCTTTCCAGAACAAAAATCAGGGAAAATCGGCGAATGTTCGAAGAAAAGAGTTAGCGGTTAGACGAGTGATGAGGGAGGAGAAGCTTCCGAATATGAATATCCGACATAACTAATCAAGAATTGAATTGTGGCGCACGCGGTCTTGAGATCGTATCGTCTTGTGCTACGAAATATCTCACGCATAAGCTAGAAACGAAATAATATATTCGCTTCGCTGCTGACTTTCCTATTCTCATTCCTATTCTCATTCCTATTCTCGTATGTGTTCTGTGTTCTGTATCGGCATACTGTTGTAAGTAAGGTGGCATACAGTGAAAAACATCTCATCTAATCTGATCTGAGCCCCGCTGAGGAATTCGCTCGTATCTAGGACTCACCACTCACTCACTCACGACTCAAACGCCTTCAAGGATTCTAGGAAAAGACTCCGACAAGTAAGTGATCACCAACCAACACAACAATTATCTCTGCCCACTAGAAAATTGAACTCTAGTGAAAGAAAGGCCTTTTGGTGTGGAGATGGATTGCGATCCGATTTTGATGATACATTGTACTGTACTTCTCACTATTCACTTAGTCATGGTATCAAACTACCTAGTGACTAAAACTCGACATGCGTTTTATAATTACTACCATCCTCCTAGTCTGCCTCTCCAACCACCCTTTTCTCCACCTACGGCCTCCTCACCGGCGTGACTGCCCCCTTAACTTCGTGGATGAGGCAGGCGAGCGAGAGATTTATTGAACAAAAGAAGAAAGAATAAAAAATCTGGTCTGCTTTGGCTCTATAGAGTGCGAGTAGACACACCAGGTGGCTAGGTAGAATCGAGATTGCGGTACCACCGTATCGCAGTTGTGGAAATACGGCTCTTGTGGAATATGATCACTTGGATAGAATAAGAATCAGCAGGAGGGTGGAAGTGTCCGATGGGGAATAAGTAATGTTAGGACGTTTAACCCAGGAGTCTCGAGCGGAGAAGGTATTGAATAGTCCAGATTATGTGGATGAAAAGTATACTTTTCTGGAGAATAGATGGGACAAAGAGGATATTGAATGTAGTATAGGAAAAGGAAAGCCTGTTTGATGCTCTGATACTCTTTCAAATTGATCGATCTACTGTTTCTGGAGACGGATCCTGTACTAGCGTGCGCAGAATATTGTAGACTAAGCTAGAAATTTAAAAGCGAGAAAGTTCGCCTGGGCAGTTCTATCAATACTGTCTAGAAGTTAACTTCTCCGTAGAAATTTCTCGCTCTCCATAACCAGCCCCCTCTTGAGTCTTTGCTTCACGTTACCACACTTTTTTTTTCATATAAAGACATAGATAAACGTACAATTCCTTTGCATAATCGATTTGAAATCCTTTTCAGAGTCTTTACATAGTACACCATCTTGGCCTTGGACTTTGGCCATACGCCTGACAATAGCGCACGTACTTAACCACCGAGTGATATATTACCCGACTAGCTGTCACATACCCGCCTACAGGTTACTTCATAGGCAGACATATATCAGATAATGACGAGCGCTGGGAATATATATTCGAATCGAAGCGAATTATAGACCCGCAAATTGACTAGAGGAAGAGATACCAGATCGATCTCCTCGATCTGCTACCTCCGAATTACTAATATCCGATCTTGGCCAAGTGTATCTCCTTTTTGCAGATATTTTCTCTGATATAGATTAATATGAATCGGAGACTCCGATTAGTATATCGGCGACGAATCACAATAGTCAAAGTTATTTATAGTAGTTACTATCGTACTGTCCCCTCCGCTGTTTTTTATGCGTCCGTATAGAAGATCTAATCAATTACTTATAATTGAAAATTATTATTTATTATTGTTGGTATCACTCTATCGTAGTACGTATAATCAAGTAGTCTGCGTGAGCCAAAGTACAGTGATAATAGTAGTAGTATTATCTATTATATCGTAGCTATCTTTCCTAAGTAGTCGAGACTCTGTAAGGGAGATATATCTTGCCGGCTAAACCCCGGTGCAGATACTCGACTAACACGTAACTATAGACTAATACTAGGAGTACTTTAAAGTAGCTCTAAACTATCTGCTTCTCTATATGAAAGTAACGCTTTTTGCTTTCTAGTAAGAGTAGTACTATAGTACTACTCGTGCAGAAGTATTATATAGTATATAGGTTTCCATATGATTAGGTCTAAAGATTCTGCTTAAAGAATAACTGAACTAAACGCCTTATAGGCTCTCTTTTAGCTTCAAGTTATCTAAATTCCCTCTATCTACCTATTCTATAGGCTTAATAACTAATTGATTTATATATAATAGCTCCTTTAGAGCTCCGTTGTAATTTATCTTAGTTATCGTATCCGTAGGGTTATCTAGCCCTACTACTTAAATTACTTCCGATATCTCTTTTCTTTCGTACGCTTAATATAGATATATAAGGTTAATTATTAATCTCTTCTCTCTTATAGTAATAAGTCGTACTACGTAGTCGTATAAAGACTTAGAGTCGGTAACTATAACTAAAGGTAGTACTATGATCTCTATAATCTGTTTAATAGTAGTCTTGATAGTACTAGCTATATTAAAACCTTCTGATATAGCGTATAGTTCAGAGGCTAGTACAGATCTAGTGTAACGTTCCTGGTTCTGACTYGTACGCGGTGTACAGGCTCGTCGGTTGGTATCAGCTATGAAGTAAAGTAAACAAGAAGTTCGGTTCTCAATTGGAATTGAGACGTTACAAGCAGGTATTAATTGCTATATGAATTTGAGCACGAAGCTCCTATCTAATGGCAGAAGMGCCAGTCTTATATAGAATCTTTGTTCCCTTATGCTAGCTATGCAAGACCGTCTTACAGAGCGCGCAAGCTCTCGCGACCTGTCTAGCAGTCTAGTATATCACGTGATCCTGGATCACRTACAGCTATAATACTATTATTACTTCAATACAGGTAGATGTATAGTACTACTCGCTGGTTTATACTATAACTATATTAGTGCCTTTCCTCTAATAGTACTAACTCTTTTCTGGTACTAAAACCCGTCTGGTACTCACCACTAGGTGGTACTATCAGTATTCTGGTACCAGGACGGTTTTAGTACTAAGAACTATYCTYGTTCGTGACACTATCCCCCTTCTGTCTTAGCGTGTCCCTACGCTTAAGTACGCCTAAGGAAATATCGACGACTGCCRACGGCCGTCTCCTTCTTTCATTATGCCCCCCGAACGCTCAACCAAACGAGTCGATCATATTGCACTCGGAAGACAAATAGAATTAAGTGGTAAAATCATAGCACTATGTACTAGATATGAAAAGGCGGAATGCAAAGAGTGTGTGTCGCCTCGCGATCCTAAACTGACTAGATGTAGTCGTTGCGCCCGACTGAACAAATCCTGCGATYTTCGTYTGAGGAACCGGATGCCCGCAGCTTCCGAATGGGAAAGTCTGGATTCCCAAATCGAGAAATTGGAGGATGAGGAAGACTCGGCTGTGGCCGAGTTCCATGCGCGAATTGCAAGGTTGAAGAAACAGAAACGTTTCTTATACGAACGGCAGCAAAAGATAATTACTACCGGTCTGAACTCGATAGCTGAGCTCGATGCTCTTAAAGCTCTAGAAAAGGAAGAAAAGGAGAAATAGGAAAGAGAGGGGGCGCCCAAAGACGCTGAGCTAGCGGGCGCGGAACCCTCTAGTTCCGACGTCCCCGTCGACCCCTCGTTCGACCCGARGGTCGACCTTCCTTTCGACCCTGCGGACCCGCTCTAGGCAGATCTGGGTTTTATCGATGGAAATTAGCTAGTAACACTAGGCAGTGAAGGCTTGACTTAGGTTCCTATATGTTTTCCGAATGTGGGTAGTTCTTCCATTTCACCAGGTATCTGATAATACCTCGTTTATACTAATAGTCCAGTAGTTCCTCTATATCGTATTCTACGAGTGGGTTGACTGGTTCAGCGTATGTCTTCGGGGCTGGTGGTGCTCCCGGTGGTGCTTTTTCCAACAAGGATATATGGAATGTCGGGAATATTTTCTTCATCGTGGCTGGTAGCTGGAGTTCATAATTCAAAGGTCCTTTAACACGTTTGATTTTGAAAGGTRTAAGTTTCTTATAGTCTAGCTTATCGCTTAGTCTCTATATATTAATGTTTTTCCGTAGAAAGTAAACCCTATCCCCCTCCTATAGCGTTAGCTCCTAACTACAGTTCTTATTATAGTAGTGCGTATTCTTCTCTACTATAAACTAGAGTTCTTCTGCAAGTTCCTTGTGGAGGTCCTAGATGTTCCGGACCTAGATGCGAGCCGTATTATTATCCTCAACGGTGACGTTGGGCTCTCTATAGGCGACAGGTTCGTAACCGTAATTCGCGAAGAATGGTGTAACCTTTGTTGTTTCCGTGGTCGAGCTGTTGTATATAAACTCTGCTAGTAGTAGCAGTTCTACTTAATTGTTTTGTTGATAGTTGATATAGCAGCGTAAGTATACTTCAACTACTTAGTTTATTCTTTCATTTCCTCCGTTTGTCTAAGGATAGAAGGCTATTAATAGTTTCCGTTTAGTCCCTAGGAACCTTATTAAAGCATTCCAGAACTTTGATATAAATAGCTTATCTCGATCCGATACGATTTCTTCGGGTACTCCGTGTTTAGAGACTACCTCCTTAAGGTATACTTATYCTAGGTGTTCGGCCGTAAGAGTGGATAAGACTAGTACTAAGATCATGTACTTAGTGAGTCTTTCCATGATAACAAGTATCATGTCATAGCTAACTCCTGTGACCGGGTCCTTCGATAGCGGCAACGGCCCTATGAAGTCCTATGATATCGATTTCCAAGATGTTAGCGGTATTAGTACTATGATTATCTGCCCATAAGGTGCATATCGGGAAGACTTATTCCTAATACAGGTATCATAGTTGGCTAGTACTTCTTTAACTACTCGGCGGAGTCCTTCCGACTAGTAGTTTCTTGAAATCCTCAGATACGTTCTTCGTATCCCTTAGTATCTATGCGCGGGAAGCTCGTGTTATTCTTTGATATATACTTCTACTAAGCTCAGCGGAAGCTAAACTTTCCTGTTGACTCGCATAATACTATTCTTAATCACATTCCTTATGACGGGTTCCTTAGTCTCGTCCAGGGATATTCTGTCCTTCTTCTGGGCCTCCTTTAAGGTATCGTACRAAGGTCCCTTGATTTCTTGCTCAATCGCAGTAGCTTCTCGGACGTTAGTGACTATATCTCTATTATCTAGCTATCTGAGTAAGGCGGTCTTATTATAGATCTTATCGTCCTTATAACCTGGTAATCTGCTTAGAGTATCTGCTCGTGCATTATCTCTTCCCTATATATACTTAATAACTAGATCAAAAGAGGCGAGTTCCTCTGACRATCGGGCCAATCGACGATTATCTAAGACCTTAGTAGTTATAAAGGTTCGAAGATTCATATGGTCGGTATGGACGATAACTGGGAACTTAGCTCCTTATAAGTATATTTTCCAGTGTTTGAGTGCTTTGACGATCGCTATGAGTTCTTTCTTATAGATATTATAATTCTATTCGGCCGGAGATATTTTCTCTGAAAAGTAAGCGACTAGGTGTAGTCGTCCTTCGTTGTCTCGCTGCAGGTATGCTGCGCCGGTATAGGTGTCGGAGGTATCTGTTTCTACTATGCTTTCCTTCTCTTCGTCGAAACTGTATAGGATTAGTTCTTTTATGAATTCTTTCTTAATTCTCTGAAAAGCTTCTTCATACTAGCTAGTCCAGGTGAAAGGAACGCCCTTCCTTATTAAGCTCGTAAGTAGTTCGGTAATCTTAGAATAGTTTCTGATAAACTATCAGCAGAAGTTAGCGAAACCTAACTATAACTGCATATCCTTAACGTTCTTTGGTGATTCCTATTCCTTCACGGCTCTGATTTTCTCCGGGTTAATACTTATCTCTCCCGGGCGAATAATATATCCCAGGAAAGTGACTTGTTTGACTGAGAATTCATATTTCGATATCTTTAGTCTGGAATCTACCTTGCGTAGTACTTCTATGACTTGGGTGACGTGGCCCTGGTGTGCCTCGATAGTCTCCGAGTATACCAGGATGTCATCCAGGTAGCATATGGCGAATTTCCCAATGAAGTCCTTGAGAATATCGTTATTCTGTCTTTAACACGTGGCTGGGGTATTAGTTAAGCCGAATAGCATCACTGTGTATTCCCATAGCCCTGAGGGCAACACGAAAGCAGTCTTCTACTCGTGTCCCTCCTTGATTCGGATCAAATTAAACGCGTTATGTTAGTCTAATTTAGTGTATATCTTTACTCTAGCTAACCTATCCCGCAGGTACTAAGCATTTAGCAAAGGGTATATATCCCTTATTATCCTACTATTAATTATCTGATAGTCTCCGTAAGGTCTCCCTTTAGGATCTCCTGCTTTCTTAATTACTAGCATGTTAATAGCGCAAGGTGACTTGGATTTCCGAATCTATTCTTTCTTTATACCTAACTCCCGATACTCCTTAAGCGTCCTTATGGTATTATAGTTATAGTAGCGAAGTTTCTCTGCGATAGGCACAAATCTATCCTTGAAGTTTATCTTATAATCCTAGGGTTTATGCTTAGGTAGAGCCCTCATGTCCTGCGGATCCTCGAACAATTTCGAGAACTTCCTATATAGTTCGGGCAGCTGTTCCCGAACATCATCTATCTGACTAGGATGATTCCTGAGTTCTATCTGACTAAGAACCCGACTTAACTAGCTAGAGTCCATCGGCGTTATTGTTAAGGAGGCGGCGCTAGCCTCTCTTTTACCGGCTAGTTAATTGCGTTTGCATTTGCAGTTACTGAACGTGACCTTCTTAGTCACCTAGTCTACGCTAGGATTGTGGTTATATAGCTATAACGTTCCTAATATAATATCGTATCGTCTAGTGGGTACAATATCGAAGTAAAGCGTTTCTTCGTGTCCATTGACGACCATCTTTATTCCTCCTGTCCTTCTGCGGACCTATCTGTCTGATCCGGCGCCTTTCCTATCTAATAAGGTAAGGCGGTATGGTTTTGGGTTGACGGCGGTAGGAATATTCCATTTCTCGACAAAAGTTAAGTTCATGAAACGTCCTATAGCTCCTGAATCGATAAGTGCTTTTATCTCAATGCTATCTACTATGACCGGTAAGATCAACTGATCGAACTCTCTAGTAGCAGCAAGCTCTAGGTATAGTAGTTCTATTACAGAGTAATCACGTGCTTCTTTAATAATTCTCCCTGTCGTTTCGTCTAACCAGGTCCTGAGGCCGGGTTCGTAGGTAATCAGGGTATAGGGTATATAGTAATAGAGATCAGCCTGCCTATAAATCGGATCTAGTACCGTTCTTTAATAGGTAGCTAGTTCTAACGGGTATTATCTTCTCTACTAATAACGTTCCCCTCCTATTTCCTCGGTGATAGCCCAGGTGTCTTTAATTTGAAGGAACCGATCCAATTGTTCGAATTCTTTTGGTTCCGGTTCTCCTTCGAGGTTGGCCACGTAACGATCTGGTCGTTCCTCGACATCCCCGGTGTTAACTTGGAACACAATAGTAGTAGTATCGCGGTAGGCAACGATACAGTCCACACCCGGGTTAGGTATATCATAAGTTCGGTAATATTCCACAAAATCGGACTTAGTTCTGTTATGAACCTATATTCTTCTTCTATTGTTATGATTTCGAAGAGTCCAGTTTTCGTTGTTATACGGAAGATTATCGTGCAGATAGTTACTTTCATCTATAATACTCTAGCTTTCTTAGTCTTCGTCTAGAAGTTCAACTAAGTTCTCTTCGAATTCTTCGCTAGATTCATAAGCTATAAAGTCCTATGAGCTCTATTCTGCGCTAGAAGCTTCTCGGTAATCTGGCTTCCTTTCGGCCAGTCCGAACTCTCTCTTGGGTTTATTCCAAGGTTTCCCTCCCTGTTTCTTCTTCTGAGAATAATCACGGGCGAGGTATCCTAGCTTGCTATACGTATAGCATAAGCCCTTCTCTCGGCGTTTATCTTTCTCAGCTTGGCCCTTAGATCCTCTTTCTACTCTATCTATTTCTATCGGATTATAGTAGTTACGTTTGTTGTTCGGGTGAGGTTAGAAATTTCCCCGATATTTGCTATATCGTTGTGGAAATTGAGGTTTCCGGAGGTAAGTGGGGGTAAAGTATCCTCCTTTTTCRTTCGCTCGTTCCTGGATTCGTTCATTAATAGTAGTAGACGATTTGATCAGGTCTTCTAGGTTATCTGGTTTATCGGTCCTAGAAAGCTCATCCTTGATATAGTCCTTAAGGCCCCGGTAGTATTAGGCTCTTAATCCACTATCCGTCTAGTCCAACCGCATAGAGTAGCGGTGGAACTCGGCAGTGTATTCGTGAATAGATCCTCGCTATCGAATTCCGAGCAGGTGCTTCTCGGCTTGTTCTTTCTTATTAGGGTCTCTAAAGACTCCTTTAATAGCTGTAGTAAAGCCTGCGACGGTTCGAAAGATGACTTAACTCTTTTCGGTTATGGCGGTAGAACAGGCCCCGGTTGGGTGTCGATTGACCAAGTAATCACTTAAGGCCGGTTCGATCCAGTGGGCTGCGGTATCACGGAGGAACGAAGCAATCCATAGTACTTTAAGGGAATCTGCTTCGAACTTATCTCCGTTAAAGGCGAGGTACATTTGGTACTGAAGGATAAATTGACCTAAGTTGTTGCGGTTTCCATGATAGGTGTCAGGCAGGTTGACTCGGGGMGGGGTGACTTTGTTAATCTTTTCCGTCTTACTGACTTAGGATCCTTCTCCCGCAACTAATCCTTCTTTAGGGGCCATTTCGTTCTTGCTAACGATACTTCAAGTGAGGTGCTTAAAGTGTAACGTTCCTAGTTCTGACTAGTACGCGGTGTACAAGCTCGTCGGTTAGTATCAGCTATAAAGTAAAGTAAATAAGAAGTTCGGTTCTCAATTGGAATTGAGACGTTACAAGCAGGTGTTAATTGCTATATGAATTTGAGCACGAAGCTCCTATCTAATGGCAGAAGTGCCAGTCTTATATAGAATCTTTATTCCCTTATGCTAGCTGTGCAAGACCGTCTTGCAGAGCGCGCAAGCTCTCGCGACCTGTCTAGCAGTCTAGRATGTCACGTGARCCTYGATCKCCTACAGCTATAATACTATTATTACTTCAATACAGGTAGATGTATAGTACTACTCGCTAGTTTATACCATAACTATATTGGTGCCTTTCCTCTAATGGTACCAACTCTTTTCTGGTACTAAAACCCGTCTGGTACTTACTACTGGGTGGTACCATCAGTATTCTGGTGCCAGGACGGTTTTGGTGCCAAGAACTATGCTGGTTCGTGACATCTAGTAACTCTCTTATAGTATACCGAAGACTAGTAAATAACGTTTACCTTATTATACTTATCTATAAGTACGTAGATATAGCTAATTTAAGAGTAGAAGTCTTTTAAATTAGTAAATAAACTATCGGTAAATATAACGAGTTTAAGAGACTTCTTATCTAATTTAACGTATCGGAGACCTTTACTATAGTTGAGCTTTTACTATAAGATTCTCTTATTTAAGAGCTTAAAGTCTTTCTTTATCGGATTTATAGTTTATATAGTAAAAGAGACGTTAAATAATACTTCTAGCTGAGAAATAGTTACTAGGTATAAACCTCTAGCTCTCTAGGCGGCAAATTACTCGATTTAAGTAAGACCTTATTATATATCTATAGTACAAAAGTAAGGCAGGCTTTATTAGTAGTGAAAGATCACGTTAAGGTATCAGGAGATAGAGAATTGAAGTAGTCTCTAAATATTAATTATAGAGAGTGTTATCTCTTTAGAAGGAAGAGAGAAAGCTTACTTTAAATATATGAGGAGATTATATAAGTATATACTAGGCTATACAAGTGATTAGATATAACGTGACTATATATAACAGGTAAAAGTGTACGATATACCCCCTATAGTTATCTCTTAGTATAAGGCTAGAGATTACTATTAACTATACGTATACCTTTTCCTAGTTAGTAAATATAAAACACCTTAAGTAAGTAAAGAAGCTTCTAAATAGAAAGGGTGAATTCCATTATTTATATAATTAATAAAAGAAAGTATAGATAAAGTGCGTGAACTAATTAAAGCCGAGATAACTATTAATAAGTAAGTTATAAATAAAGGAAATTGCAAGGCTATAGCCTTATATATAGTATAAAATCAGCTACTTCTAAGCTTTGATTAATCGCCGAATATAAGAATAAAAGTAAATAGTCGTATAGAAGCGTTCAATTGAATAAATTATAAATCGAAATCCAGGTTATATAATTAGAGAGTTATAAATAGTAGTCGTAATTGATTAAGTAATCTTACTTTATTATTATTTATTAATTTTAAAAGAGTAAAAGAAGTACTCTAGGCAGAAGAAGCTTCCAGATCGAAAAGGCACTCTAGGAAGCTAACCTTATTTACTTATAAGAGTAGGTAACTAAAGCCTTATAGGTATATAAACTCCTTATCTCGTATATAGAGAAGTTCTTCTTCCTTTAAATATAATATACTAAGATTCTCTGCGCTTACCTCTCTCCTTCTATTAATAATTTCATTTTAAATCTTCTATTATTATAATTATTATATCTTCTAACTCTCTAAATAAGAGATCACGAAAGGAGAACTCGTCGGAAGAGCTTAAGGCGCGTCCTATATCACGTTATCGTATTACAGAATCCTTTATTACTCCTAGAAGATCTTCTATAAATACTAGAAGATCTTTTATAACTAAATCTGTTCGTCGCGATACTATAAGATTATCCTTATTAGTCTTCTTATATTAATTATTTAGCTAATGTTTTCTATAATATAGTTCGATAGCTCTTACTCTAAGGAAGATATCTCTTCTACTTCTTATCGCTTAGTAGCTCCACCTCGAAATAATCCTGAAATCCGTTCCTTTTAATCTATTAATTATACTAATAGAGATAATAACTCTAAGCTTAAGTAGTATAATCCCTTTAATAATTTATCTAATTATTCTGCCCGCGAACTTTCTCTACTACTCTAGCGAACTAATTTATCTCCTCGTATACTAAAAGCTACTTCTTCTTCAAAGAAGATTATTATACTTTCCTATAGTTATAAGTCTATTACTATTACTCCTAGATCTAGAGTGAAGCGTGAGATAAGTAAATAATCTCCTAATACTAATATTATTTAAATCTAATATCTACTAAGTGAAGAGAATAATAATCCTTACTAAAGATATATTAGTATAAGTATAAAGGGAACTA